>ML805226.1:200003-229455 GCA_009831015.1 Picea engelmannii
CATCACAATCTGCCTCAAAATCATACCAAGCATATATTTCTTGATTATATTCATCCCTGAGGCCCTCCATAAGAAATCTCTCCTGCATGTTATTCAATGAATCTTGAATACTATGAAAACTATCATTGAGGCCGTATGTGAGGTTGTCTGTGAGGTTGTGTGTGAGGACATGTACAAATGCATCCAATCTGTCATCCAATGTGTGAAACAATTGGGCTTTGAATTTTTCAAGAATTTCTTTCATGTTTTGAGAAGAAATAGCCATCTGAGTATCCTATGAACTCACCCAATAAGTTACGGCAGAAAATCATGGCTTTTTCTGGAAAAACCCTAGAAGAAGACTACTGAAGAAGACTAGAGAACCAAGGTCCCATGTAGAAAGGAAAGCCACCATGATGATGTAGTCCAACCACCATTGTAAGCCAGGGTCCCATGTACAAGTGCTCATGTGAACTCCTCGTGGAAGATTTTGGAACCCAATAACCAACTCAAAATGATGCTCCAAATACTGACACCTGTCAGGTGGATCCAAATAAGAAGATCCATCCACATAGTGGAAAAGTGTCGTAGAAGAATCTGAAATAAATAATACCACTGTAGAATATGCAGGATGGACACTGGTAATAATCATTGGCTCTCGATTTGTCACATTGATGCTCTCTACAGAAGGTGGATTAGAGTAATCAAATAAAATATGAAAGTGGTTGTCATCCCAGAAATGACAACTATCCATATACCAATCATCACAATCGGCCTCAAAATCATACCAAGAATATATTTATTTATTATATTCATCGCTGAGGCCCTCCATAAGAAATCTCTCCTGCATGTTATTCAATGAATATTTAATACTACGAAAACTATCATTGAGTCTGTTTGTGAGGTCGTCTATGAGGCCCTGTACAAATGCATCAAATCTGTCATCCAATGTGTGAAACAATTGGGCTTTGAATGATTCAAGAATGTATTTCAGGGTTTGAGAGGAAATAGCCATCTGAGCACCCTATGAACTCTCCGGTCCTGCAGCCGTCATGAAAAAACCCAAAAAATAGACCCAATAAGTTTCGACAGAAAATCGCGGCTTTTTCTGGAAAAACCCTAAAAACCTGCTGAAGTTAAAATGCTCATAACTTCACTTCCCGGACTCCATTTTAGCTGATGTTTTTTTTTAAATTGGGTGAAATTGTGAGAGGAACTCAGATATGTAATTTATTTGGGAAAATTCTACCTCCAGATGCTACAGAAATAAAAAAAATTATCGTCGTCGTTCGCGGAAAAAATCCTGAAAATTTGCAGATTTTAAAATTTCAATATCTTGACTTCCCGGACTCCGTTTCGGACGATTTGTTTTTTCAAATTGGGTATTTTTCTGAGGGGAACTAATATATACAACTTTTTTATGAAAAATTTTCACATAAATATACTGAAAACTTCGAGAATGTCGCGGCCCTCTTTTTTTCTTCTTCTTCGAAAAAAAAAAATCTGCAAAAATAAAAAATATTTGCCCACAATGTTTGCCCAAGGAAAGTGCTCTGATACCACTTGTTAAGAAACTAAACCATATCTGTAAATATACTTCATAAATAACCAATAATAAACCATAAAACATTCACCATAACATTAACACAAGAAATAGAGAAAACCCTTGAGGTAGGGTAACACCATATGTTAATCCTTATGGAAGGATAAAACTCCTCAAGCAATCCTTGCTTGTACAATCACAATATTATTCACTATGGGCCCTCTGAGCCCCCCCAATACCTCTCTAGATACCTTACAAGTGTGCAAAACTGAGGAGTTTAGATAATCAGAAATTATTGAGAAGGTTCAAGAAGTGCGTGAAAATAACCCTTGGAATTCTTGACTTTGCAGTAGAGGCCAAGATCAGGAGGGATAGAGACTTTGAGGGATTCGAAGAAAAGTATAAGGTTGAAGTCACCTCATAGAGGTTGACCCCAGAAGAGTTAACACCAAATCCTTTGGCTTGGATCCAGTGAAAATCTGAATGGATGGTGGAATTTCTCGTAGGGAGGAATGCCAAAATTCAGTCAGTCGTTGGATCTAGAAGATCAGCGGAAGGGATAAGGAGAAAGTCCTTAAGAAATGTTAAGCCTAGGAAGAATAATATCTATTGGATCTGGATCAATGTGAGTTTTCGATCTCTTTAGTTCAAATCTTGGCATTTTGGAAGTCAGAAATTGGAGCATTGGGCTTGTAATAGACAAATAGTCTCGATATCGCAAAATGCGAATTTTCGATCATGGTTGTTGATCAAGGAGGAGGCACAAGACTGTTAGATCTGGTCCTGAGGTGAGGTCTCACATCAAGTTTCGGGGTTTCATCGACGTAGAGTGTTGGGCTTGTATCACACCAACACCCCTGAAATCAAGATTTGTGAAATACCTTTCGGATAAAGGTTGTGGTCACATTGGTTGGTCACATGGGTGAGAGTTCACGCCAATTGCTTGTTCACACAAGCGTAGCTCCTAAAAAAAAGGACCTGTGGTCACAGGTGTGAAGATTCCAGCTGGGAATCGAAGAGCCATTCCAGCTCAAGGGGAGATTAAGAATGATCCTTAGACTGGGAGGTCAAGAAGAACCTGCTGAGGTAGGGGTGCTGCATCAAGTGGTATCAAAGCTTACAATCATTGTTTTTTGTAAGCAAGGGAGACAAAAGGAATATTGTGATTTAAATTCTATGTGGAAAAGATTTAAACAATGTCACCCAGAAGACATCAAGAGAGACCAATGCTTGATCTACTTGTGGAAAGGGAAATGAGAGAACTCCATGCTCGATCAGATGCTATGGAGACAACCCAAAAATGGACAGCTAATGCTGGAGATGTTAGTGAATTCAAAAACGAGAATGAAACAAGACCCGATGAAGAAGAAGTTGTAGCTGAAGATGCTACATAAGAACATCTATTTAGAGCTATTGCGAGAATAGGGGCTAGAGAAAAAATGGACATCCCGATGTATGAAGGCAACTTAGATGTTGAGGAGATGCCAGATTGGTTTAGATATGTGGATAAATACTTCAATTATGAGGATATCGAAGAGGATAATAAAGTAAAACATGTTGTCACTAGACTGAAAGGGCATGCAACACTGTCGTGGGATGAACTGCAGGATGACAAGCATTGCAAAGGAAAGAAAAAAATCAAAATCTGGGATAGGATGGTTGCCAAGATGAAATCCAATTTTATTCCCAGAGATTACCAAATTAATCTGTTTCGAAGAATGTAGAATTTGAGACAGAAATGGATGAAAGTGAAGGAATACACCAAAGGATTTTACCGAATAAACATTAGGGTTGGTCATCATGAAAGTGATGATGAAAAGGTCACCAGATAGGTCTAATATATGGCAATTAGGGTGAGACGAGCATGGTGACTATCAAGAATGTAGAAGATGCTTATCAGATAGCTATTAAAGAAGAAGAAAAATTGGCTCGAAAGCAAGGTCAAAGGGGCAGAGGTAGAAGTCAAAGAAGAGACAAATAAATTTCCCAAGACAGAGTATAGAAGCCCAAGGATGAAGAAAAGAAGCCCCATAATCACCCTGAAAGAGGAGGAAGTTCACAGGGAAGATAATATGCCGATAAGAACACTTTTCTGTGAGCAAGAAGAAGAGGAAGAGGCAAAGGAGGTGAAATAAAGTGTTTTGTCTGTGGAAAGATAGGACACAAATATTTTGAATGTCCTGATAGAAAAAGAGATGGAGGAGGAAAAGCTCACATTTTAGAAGTGTAAAGATGTAATTTTGAGGCAGAAGATGCAGAAGGAGGAAGATCCCTAATGATGTGAAAAGTTCTCTTGAAGCCAGAGAAGGGGATAGAGAACCCAGTCCAAAGGAATAGTTTGTTCAAAACTGCTTGCAAGACCAAGGATAGGGTATGCAAGGTGATAGTGGATAGTGGAAGCAAAGATAACATAACATCCATAGAAATGATGGAGATGATGGTATTGGAGACAGTTGCACATCTGAGCCCATACAAGGTTCCGTGGTTGCAAAAAGGACATCAGGTAACTGTCACTAAACAATGTTTAGTTGAATTTAAGATAGGGGGATATAGAGATGAGATCTTATGTGATGTTATTCCCATGGATGTCTATCATCTTTTGTTGGGGAGGCCATGGAAATATGATAGGAATGTTGTTCATGACAGAAGAAAGAATACCTATACCTTGGAGAAGAATGGTGGGATGCATATTGATGCAACCCCCCTCCTCTTCAAGGTTCTATGACCTCCCAGTCACTGGATCATTCTATCTTCTCAAGCTGGAACAAATCTTTGGTTCCCACTAGAACCCTCACTTTTCATATCCACAGGTCCTTCCTATTGAAACTCCACATGCGCGAACAAGCACAACGCGTGAGCTTCCCCTCCACATGATCATTGGTGGTGACCATAGGCCTTATCCAAAGGCACTTCATGCTTCGGGACTTTGGGTGTGTTGCATGCAAGTCACCTATGACTCCTGTTTCCCAAATCCCTAATTGATCAATCTACGGTATTTCTTTTTCCTCGATCGACGACTGCGATCGTTTCACGATTTCGCTTATTGGGACATTGCGAGATAGACAACCTTAACTCCCAGACTCTCGAAATGTCAAAAAGATCTAATGGTCTCTTATCTCCTCCCCTAACTCTTCACTGGCGTGACCCTCGTCTATGACCTGGGGCCCAAATTTTGGTGCATTGGGATTTCACGTATCGAGAATTACCGATGCGATTCACCTCTCTCCTCTTGACTCTCGAAATGTTGAATTTCAACTGTATTAAATAAACAGTCATCACTACCCCGTGATACAATGTTACATGTTCCTCCTTCGCGAAGTCGAAACTTCGCGACTTCACTTATCGGGAAGTCAAAGTACTTTCCACCTCCATTCTCCTGATCCCCAAAATCTCGATATTCTACCTGGAAAATCAATGGTCTAGATCTTCCCTTGATCAATGACTGTGATATTTTCACGAGTTAGCATTTCGTGAGTTCTCACGAATTCCCCATTGACTTCTTCAAGTTGCAAATCAGTGAAACACTAAGTGGTCACCACGCTTCCTTTCCAATGGACGGTACCGATGATTTTGGAACTTTCCCTTTCAAATCTTCGACTTGCGTAAATGTATGCCATGCATCCTCTGATAATGGATGGTCACAATGATGTTGGGACTTCTCATATCATGAATTCAACTCTCCTATGCACTCAAATGGTCTAAACCCCATGCACTTCTTCTGGATCCAACGATTGTTGGTCCATGCACTCCAGATCTGACGGTTGAGATCTGTTCTTTCATATGCATGTTCCTTCTATGTGTGGATGTGTATTCGAAGATCCATATATCCTCTCCGAGTGTCGATCCAACAACAACTGTGCTCCTTCTCTTGAGATTTCTTTTTCTTTTCGACTTAGAAGATTTTCTACGCGTCGAAGGTCTCGGCTTTGATTCTTCCTCCTGCAAACCCTGGTGACTTTGGGTCTCGTTGTGCTTTCTCTCCCAAGCTTATGGACTTAGAATAAGTCCTCTCTACACACACTTCTTGCATTATCCATTATAATATTGATCTCCTCGATGAATTTGAACTCCCACGCACACCTTGTGTTCTGGGATTTCGTCAAACTCATATCCAAAATATTTCTTGAAAATAAATGTTTCTCTCCCTCTTGGCGTTCTTATGCTTGATTTACTCCTTCAGAGATTTTCCTCACAGACTATTCGGTAACTATGTCTCTCTCTTGAACTCATCACATAGTTCTTCTATGCACCCTTGCACTGGATCAATGCCCACCTGGAAAAGCTCTTACAGAGTCCTTAGTAACTTTGGTTCTCTCTGAACTCAATACAAAGATCTTCCCATGCACTTCTTGCACTTCTATTGGTGAAGGTTCAATGGTATCCCTCCTGATCTTTCCCTTGAGGTTAGACCCTTGTCAACACACTCCTTGCGGACTATGTGCACTCCTTGCACTTAGAAACTCAAAGATGAAAAATGATTGAAATGATGAAATACTTCATCAGTTACTCATTTAAAACATGAAAATGCATAAAAACATATAAAGCATACATAAACACATGATATGCAGGAAAAAATTCTTTTCTATTATCTCTATGTGTCTATACATACTATTTACAAAAAATGGATTGTAACAAGTCTCAGTTCTCGGTTTTGATCAAAGAAGCCACAGTGTAGTCAATAGATATGCTATATAGGTGTAGAAATTCTTTCTACACCTACACCTAAACAACATATCCGAAGATATAAAATTCACCATGGAACTCGAAGAGAACGATAGCATCCCCTTCCTAGACATTCTTATAAAAAGGAAAAGTAATGGTCAACTTGGACATGTGGTGTATAGAAAGAAGACCCACATTGAGAACTATCTCCACGCCAATTCCCATCACCACCCCAACCAAAAAATAGGTGTATTAAAAACCTTAGCCACTCAAGCCATAAGAATCTCTGATGAAAAACACCTAGATAAAGAAACATATCACTTTACCAAGACTTTTAGGAACATAGGGTATAAACAAAAAGACATTAAGAATGCAATAAACAAAGCCCTAGAAATAAACCGCAATAACCACATTGCCCCTAAAGAAAAAAACCCGAATAGAAGGGCCTACCTTCCGTACATCCAAGAAGTAACCGATAGAATTTCAAGAATACTCAATAAAAAAGAGATTAAAACCTCCTTCAAACCCCCTATAACCATCAAACATAGCATGAGATCCATTAAAGACAAACTTAACCCTCACAATGGCAAAGGAATATACAAAATAGAGTGCTCATGTGGTAAATGCTACATTGGTGAAACCAGTCGCTCCTTCGAAGTTAGGATAAAAGAACATGGAGCTGACATCAAGAACGAATGCATCTGCACCTCCACCCTAGTTGAACACTCCATCAAAACTAGACACCATGTTCTCCTAGAAGACACCAAAATCCTCGCCAAAGAGAATCACCTCTTCAAACATCATATTAGAGAAGCCATTGAAATCCATAAACACCCTAGTAACCTTAACATAGACAGTGGACTAGAACTAAGCGAAAACTAGCTCCCCCTGTTCCACAAAAAACCACAATAAACTTTGGTAATTCTTTTCTTTTTATAACAAATTATTCATAAGGAAAACCTCTCCCATTTAATTCTTAGACAGCCTAATAACCCCCTAAAAAACCTAAGAATCTAATTGATTAATATTAATTAACCCTGTAGTAATAAAACACTTAGAATATAAAATAAACAAGAAAAGAAAACCCTAATATTATAAATTACTTGTTATCTTTAACCTAACCCTAGAACCTATTATTCCTAATGAAGACTTTAGTACACAAAACTAAACTATTTAGAACCCATTATCTACCTTATAACAAAAGAAACCCTAATATTAAAAACCAAAACAAACACACCTTAACCTCTTATTATATTAACCTAACCCTAAAATTAAAAATTTAAGAATCCACTTTTTACCTATAAACTAAACCCTAGAACACTAAATGATTAATTATAAATAAGAAACCCTAAAATTATTAATAAACTATCATAACCTTTAAATAAACAAAAAATTAATAAACCCTAGTAATATCTTATAAAATAATTAAATTTATTAAATATTTCCACTTAGCCGACACTAAGAAACTTTCTCACTTCCAGTATTTATACCAGCTCTTCCCTTTCTCTTAAAAAACCCAGGCTCTTTGTCCTGAAGATGGATCCTGATTTGGATCTGAAACATTGACAATCTATTGAATACATTGTGGCTTCTCCGATCAAAACCGAAAATCCCAACCACAACAATCTTACTCATCAAGTTTCAGTTCTCTCAAGCTCTCTCTCTCAGAACTATTCTAATTCTAAGGCCTCTCTGCCCATACCTCTCTATCTTCTTTTCCTATCTTCCTTCTGCCTCTATGGCCTATTTTTTTCTTGAGATATGATACAAAATGTCCTTACAAAAGAGGGGCTCTATGATCTCATCCTCTCTCACCTAACCTCATAAATTACATTTGAGGTCTCATAAATGTCTACCCTGGCCTGACTACAACCTGGGCCTGCTACAAGCAACCCTTAATTTGAAATCCAACCACTACCTGTACAAAGGCATGGCTTGGCATTAAAATCCTTACAATGCAAATCCCCGTGGGATCTGATTTTAAATTTAAAAATGTGAGAGGTTCAACACCTCTCTTTCTCCTAAAATGCACATTGATGTGCTGGAATGATGGCACGCTGCTGAGGTGGAGCGATGCTCCTGCATCATACTCCCCAGCTAGGAAAAGCATGAGATCCTCTTTCCCAGTGTTGAAATATACTTGGATCCCAAATTCTCTTCGGTAGTTGTCCTCATGCTCCTCTCCAACTATGTTGTTGTTGCTACTGCTTTTTCCTCTTATGTTTCTTTTTCCCTACTGCTATGGCAGGTTCTCATCTGTTTAGCTCCTCTTTGCTAACTACTTCTATTGAACTCAACATCAACCTTCTTATCTCTTCTATCACCCTATCCATCTGCTCTAGTGGCTAGCTCTTCTTATGCAGTCTTCTCTGATGTAATGCCTCCTACTTATTACTGGGTAGATCAACTCGATCCCCCTTACAATTTTCTCCATCTCTTGTGGCCTTATCTAACCACACTAATACAGACTCCAATTACGCAGTATTCTCTTGAATGGCTTGCTACTCAGTCGCCACTTCTAACAAATTAGCTTCTTCCATCTCTCCTTGTGTTGGCTTAGGTCCAACTTCTTCCAGTTGTTATTGGGGATGGTATACCCCTCCATTTGTCTCCAATTTGATCTGTTGGATGTGTAGGATTTTCAATATCACCCTCTTCCCCATAGATTCCAATTCTTCATACAGATCAAGAAAATCACTGTTGTCTGCTTCCTATTCTGTTGTAGGCTCTAGTGTTGCAGTCATCTCTGTTCCATCTTCCTCGTTGAAAATTTTGAGCAATTTTGATGAATGCTCATCTTCCACAATCTGCATGATTTTCTGTTGGAAGCCATCTTCTAGTTCTGGATTGTTCAACCAATCCACCAACATCTCCAAATCCTTCTCCCATTGAGTGAGTAATTCATCTAAATTCTCCTATTTTTCTATTGGGGAAGACATTAATATATGCTCCTTCTCCTCCTCTTTAACAGTCTCCAATGGCTATCATTCCTCTATTGTACCTGCATCATAGACACAATTATCTTTAAAATAATTTTCCTCCATGGATTCCTTCTCAGATTCTTATTACACTACCTCATCATATGCAACTCTTGTATTAGTCTCTGCTGAACTATTTGGCAGGAATATTCAAATTCCCCCAATGATTAGAACACACCTATGACCTTCTTCCATCAACACTCCTTGTCGATATGAACTCTCAGCTGAGTTCCTGAGACATCTATACAGTCTCATCTCCTTCTCCCTACTCACCTGATAGTTTATGATATCAACCAATCCCATCTCGTTTCCCACTTGGAAATATGAACTTTCATCACTGCTGCCCTGGCTGTATACGACACCTCCACTTGGTCTCTTTCCATTGCCCACCTGGAAACTTGAAAGTCCATTTCCACCCACCTGGTAGTCTATGATATCTTCATCTGATCTCTTATCCTCCTCATCACTGAGATTTATCCCAGTCTCAAGTTCACATATGTGAATCAGTTCCTCCTCCGTGTCACTGAGTTTTTCAACATGCCTCAACCACCTTCTCATCGACCTTCGTTGTCCTCTCGCCAACAATTTATTTACTAGCCAATTCACATTCTTCTTCATGGGCCATTCATACATCCAATGTGATTTTGCATCCTGTTGCATTTTAAATGTGAGCCTCTCCATTATGGCTCTTATCTCATTGAAATCCAGATCCATATCTAGATTGTTCTCCTTCTGTTGGTGGCCTTCTCTTTGACCATGTCTATGGCCTTTAGTAGCCATTTCTAGCTTTTGACTTCCCTCCTATAAATTCTATGGATTACTCTACATCCGCGAGCATATCCATCTTCTCTCACAGCTCACCCGGATGTTTAAAACTTTGTTGCTGCATCCATGAAAAAACCTTCTCACAGAGGGTTAATACCCTACCTTCTTTTCACTTGCTATCTACAGGAAAAATCATGTTTTCCCATACCACCTGATGCTATCAGGTCATCTCCTTTCACTGTCTCTCCTTTTTTTACTGTCTATAAGTGAGGCTCAATCTTTTGATTACCTCCTTTGCCTATAGAAATCATTTTTTTTCTCTGATACGACCTGATGGTGTGTATCATAGTATTTTCTTCATCTACTCTTTGTTGCAGAAATAAAAAAATCTGAGCTCTGATACCACCCTAATACCACATGATGGTGTGTATCAGAGTATTTTTTTTTCTCTACCTCCCTCTACCTGTAGTGTACAGACATAAAGTGGCTCTGATACCACCTGATGGTGTGTATTAGAGTATATCCTTTCTCTTTTGCCTCCCTCTGCCTATTTTCTACAAAAAAAAAGTGGCTTTGATACCACCTGATGGTTTCCCCCTCCCCTTCGGGGTCCTGTGACCTCCCAGTCACTATATCATTCTATCTCCTCGAGATGGAACAACTCTTTGGTTCCCACTGGAACCCTCACTCTTCAGATCCACAGATCCTTCCTATTAAAACCCCACCTATGCAAAAAAGCACAAGGCATGAGCTTCCCCTCCATGTGACCACCAACAGTTACCACAGGCCTTATCAAAAGGTGCTTCATGCTTAGAGACTTTGGGTGTTCTTCATGCGAGTCACCTCTGACTCCTATTTCCCAAATCCCCAATTGACCAATCTACAATCTGGATTTCTCCTCGATCAACAACTGCGATTGTTTCACAATTTTGTGTGTCGGGACTTTGCGAGTGAGCCAACCTTGACTCCTCAAATCATGAAATGTCAAAAAGGGCTAATGGTCTCTTAGCTCCTCTCCTAACTCTTCACTAACATGACCATCGGTTGCAACCTGGGGCCCAAATTTCGGTGCATCGAGATTTCACGTATCGAGAATCCCTGATGTGATTCACCTCTCTCCTCCCGACTCTTGAAATGTCAAATTTCACCCACGTTAAATAAACGGTCCTCACTATCTCGTGATCCAATAGTTCACATTCCTCCTTCGCGAAGTTGGAACTTTGTGACTTCTCGTATCGAGAAGTCAAAGCACTTTCCACCTCCATTCTCCCGATCCCTGAAATGTCGATATTCTACCTGGAAAATCAACGGTCCAAATCCTTCCTTAATCAACAATTGTGATCTTTTCGCGAGTTCTCACGAATTCCTCATTGACTTATTCAAGTTGCGAGTCAACGAAGCGTTGAGTGCTCAACATGTGTCTTTTTCGATGGATGGTCTTGATGATTTCATAACTTCCCCTTTCAAATATCCAACTTGCATAAATCTCTTCCACACATCCTCTGATAATGGATGGTCATGATGATGTTAGGACTTCACATATCACGAATTTGACTCTCCCGTGCAATCCAATGGTCTAAACCCCGTGCACTTCTTCCATATCCAACGGTTGTTGGTCCATGAGCTCCAGATCTGACGATTGGGATTTGTTCTTTCCTTTGCACATTCCTCCTATGTCTGGACATGGATTTGATGGTCCAGATATCCTCTCCCAGTGTCGATCTAACAACAATTGTGCTCCTCCTCCTAATCTTTCTTTTTCTTTCTGACTTGGAATATTTTCTAAGTGTCGAAGGTCTCGGCCTTCGATTCTTCCTCCTGCAAATCCTGGTGACTTTGGGTCTCATTGCACTTTCTCTCCTGAGCTTATGGACTTAGAATAAGTCCTCTCTCTGCACACTTCTTGAGTTATCCCTTATGATCTTGATCTCCTCGATGAATTTGACCTCCCACGCACATCTTTCTTTCTGGGATTTCATCAAACTCAGATTCGAAGTATTTCTTGAAAAAAATGTTTCTCTCCCTCCTGACATTCGTCTTCTCGATGTAATCTTTGTAGACCTTTTCCTCATAGAGTATTCAATAACTCTATCTCTCTCTCGAACTAGACATAGATTTCTTCTATGCACACTTGCACCAACTCAATGCCCACCTGGCATATCTCTTACAGAGTCCTCAGTAACTATGGTTCTCTCTGAACTCAATACAAAGATCTTCGTGTGCACTCCTTGCACTTCTACTAGTGAAGGTTCAATGGTATCCCTCTGGATCTTTCCCTTGAGGTTAGACCTCTATCAATGCACTCCTTGCAGACTATGTGCACTCCTTCCACTTGGAAACTGAAAGATGAGAAACGACTGAAACTCATGCAATACTTCACCAGTTATGCATTTAAAACATGAAAATGCATAAAAACATATAAAGCATACATAAACACACGATATGCAAGAAAAACTACTTTTCTATTATCTCTGTGTGTATATACAGATGATTTAAAAAAAATGGACTGTAACAAGTCTCAGCTCTCTCAAGCTCTCTCTCTCATATCTATTATACCTCTAATGCCTCTCTGCCCAGACCTTTCTATCTTCTCTACCTATCTTCCTTCTTCCTCTCTGGCCTTTTTTTTTTTGAGATATGATACAAAATATCCTTAAAAAAGAGGGGCTCTGCGAGCTCATCCTCTCTCACCTAACCTCATCAATTACATTGAGGTCTCATAAATGTTTACCCAGGCTTGACTATGAACTAGGCCTACTACTAAAACCCTTAATTTGAAATCCAACCACTACCTATACAAAGGCATGGCTTGGCATTAAAATCCTTACAACACAAATCCCCGTGGGATCTGATTTCAAATTTTTAAATGTGAGAGGTTCAATGTCTCTCTTTCTGCTAAAATCTGCATTGATGTGATGGAATGTTGGTACCCTGCTGAGGTGGAATGATGCTCCTGCATCACATATGTTGTTTCCAATTGAAGACAAGAAGGTGAAAGGATAAGCAAGCAATACTGTACTACTCATGAGTGGCAAGGAACTTCTGGATGAAGCCAAGAAGGGTGAAGAAATGAATTTTTTTGTGGTTAGGAAACCTAGAGTCATCTTGAACAATACCTCAATGGATGATCTACCTCATGAAATTCATGAATTATTGGAGAATTTCATTGATATAGTAGTGGATGAATTACCTTATTCATTGCCACCCATCAAGAGTATAAGCCATCAAATTGACCTTATACCAGGGGTGAGTTTACCAAACAAAGAAACATATAGATTGACTCCGCAAGAGAATGAAGAAGTTAAGAAACAAGTCCAAGATTTGATGGACAAAGGGTTGATTAGAGAAAGATTGAGTCCATGCGTTGTGCCAACAGTGTTATGCCCAAGGAAGGATGGTGGATGGCGAATGTGTACAGACTCAAGGGCTATAAACAAAATCACCATCAGGTATAGATTTCCTTTACCAAGGATGGATGACTTGATGGATTGCTTGACTGGAGAATTTTTTTTTTCAAAGATTGATTTGAAAATAGGATATCATCAGATTCGAATGAGGGAAGGTGATGAATGGAAGACAACATTCAAGATGAATGAAGGATTGTATGAATGGCTTGTCATGTCGTTTGGTTTAATGAATGCGCCAAGTACTTTTATGATATTGATGAACAAAGTCTTGAAAGATTTCATTGGAAAGTTTGTGATCGTGTATATTGATGATATACTGATCTTCCGTAAGACTGAGGAAGAACACTTGATAAACCTAACTCTAGTGATGAGGAGATTACATGAAGAGAAGTTGTTGATAAATCTGAAGAAGTCATCTTTCATGAAGAAATAACTCATTTATTTGGGGTTCGTGATCTCTTCGAATGAGTTGAAGATGGATCCTGAGAAAGTAAAAGAAATCAAAGAATGGTCATCACCAAGGAATATCTTTAAAGTCAGAAGTTTCCATGGATTAGCGAGATTTTACAGGAAATTCATCATAAATTTTAGTGGAATTTCTGCACCAATGATGGGATACAGTCAAGAAAACACATAAATCTTTTCATTGGAAAGAGGAGGTAGAGAAAAGTTTCAATTTGTTGAAGGAAAAGATAACTGAACACCCAGTTCTGGTTTTTTTAGACTTCAATAAAACATTTCAAGTCATATGTGACGCAAGTGGATTTGTGGTTGGAGTAGTCATAAGTCAAGACAATAGACCAATTGCATACTTTAGTGAGAAGCTAAACGATGCCAAAATGAAATATTCCACGTATGACAAGGAGTTTTATGAAGTCATACAAGCATTAAAGAAATGGAGGCACTACTTGGTTAAGAAAGAGTTCATTTTTTATAGTGACAACCATGCTTTACAATTCATAACCAGACAGGAGAAACTAAACCAAAAACATGAAAAAAGGGTTGAATTTATGCATAACTTTACTTTTGTTATAAAACACATTGTTGGAACTACTAACAAGGTTGTTGATGCATTGAGAAGGAAATGTTTGATTTTGTAGGAGTTTCACGTGAAGACCTTAGGTTTTGATATCCTTAGGATATGTAAAAAGATGATTCAGATTTCAGGGACGCTTATGAAGCATGTGAAAATATTGTTCTGAGAGACAGAAGCCAATAGATTGAATGTTTAATTCAGGATGGATTATTATTCAAAGGAAATCAGTTGTGTATCGTGAAGATTTCTATGAGGGAAAACCTTTTAAAAGAAAAACATAGTGGAGGATTGGCTGGACATTTCGGCCATGACAAAAAATTTGTGCAACTGAATAGTTTATTTTATTGTCTAGGGATGAGGACAGATGTCAAGAAATTTGTGAACAGATGCAGAATCTGCTAGCACGTAAAGGGGAAAAGGCAGAATACAAGATTGTATCAACCATTGCTAGTACCAGAGAGGTTGTGGGACATGGTAAGCATGGATTTTTTGTTAGGACTGTCGAGGAAATGAAGAGGTTGTGATTCCATATTCGTGGTAGTCGATAGATTTTCCAAAATGTAACATTTCATTCCATGTCAGAAAACCAGTGATGCAACTCACATTGCAAATATGTTTTTCAAAGAAGTTGTTTGACTTCATGGTTTACCCAAGAGTATTGTTTCAGACAGAGATACCAAATTTGTTGGTCATTTCTGGAGGACACTATGGAAGATGGTAGGGAAAAAATTATCTTTTAGCTCAACATATCACCCTCATATGGATGGACAGACTGAGGTAGTAAACCAAATCTTGGGAGATTTGTTAAGGATTTTAGTAGCTGAACATCATAGTCAATGGGATCAGATTCTGCAACAAGCATAATTTGCATATAATGACTCACCTAATAGAAGTACAGGACAAAGCCCATTCCAGATAATGTATGGACTGTATCCAAGGGGAGTATCTAATATGAGAGACTTATAACACCATGAGTTCAAGAGTGCAGGAGCAGAAGATTTTGTAGAAGAGATGCAAGAGCTCCATAGTAAGATTAAATAATGGTTGCAGAGTTCCAACTAGGAATATAAGCACAAATAAAATCAACATAGAAGAGAGCTTCAAGTTGAAGTGGGGGATTTAGTTTTAGCACATCTAAAAAAATAAAGGTTCCCAAGGGGAACATATAATAAGTTGAAGATGAAAAAGATAGGGTTGTGTAAGATTTTGAGAAAATTTGAGTTAAATGCTTATGAGATAGAATTGTCAGATGGTGTGGGCATATCACCCATATTCAACATAGAAGATTTGTATCCTTATAGAGAAGATAAAGCAGATGGGGAAGATATTCAAAGGGAATTTATGTGTGTCAAATAGATGCATGTAGATGAAAAGCTGCAGATGGAAAAGATCATTGATCAAAGAGTTAGCAAGAAGACCCATAGGAAGACATATTTTGAATATCTAATAAAGTGGAAAGGACACCCGATTGAGGATGCCAGTTGGGAAAGTGAAACAAATATCCAGGAACATGGACATATGGTTCAGGAGCTCAGGAAAAAGAGTCCATGAATTTTTTGATCTAGGGAGTATGATGTAAGAGCATCATAAGAAAGCCAGTAAAGCAATCGCAAAAGTGGGGGACAGATGGAAATGCACCAACGCACATTTTGAGACTGTTTTGAATTTGAAAAGATAAAACATTAATGTAATATCTGGGAAGATATTTTTTCTTTTATGGTTTGGAGATTGTAACGCAGATCATGAATGGTTTCTCTCATCTGTTTATTAGAGGCAATTAATGTAATCAATGTAAAGTAGTTGTAGAGATTTTAATTCATTTAGATAGTTAGAGTTGTAGGAGGGAAAACTCTAGAAATCTCCCTCGTATGTATTGTATGGTAAGATTATTCTCATTGTAATTGTAAGAGCTGAAGAGAAAGAGAAAATGAGAAAAGAGTAGAAGATAGGTTGTAGAACATTGTATAAGAAGATAGCATTTGTTATTGAACCCATGTACATATTCACTTGGATTAATATAAGAAATATTTGATCCAAATTCATGGTGTTTATGAGTTATGTCTACATCTATTGAATGGTATGTTTAGAGTTTTCTTATATGCTCTGTTATGCATTTGTTTCAATTGTGTGTGTGTATGTATGATTTCATGTTGAATGTATGAATTCCATGAGAACAAGAGTATGAGTTTCAATTGTTTCTCATCCTGATAATTCCTACAAGGAGTGCATTAAAGGTTCCCAAGGAGTGCATTGACAAGTTTCTGATTTTTATCTCAGAAAAACTCAGGAGAGATATTGTTGTTCTTATACCAACAAAAGTGTGAGTATAGCACAGAGTCGTGCAAAGAGTGTGTAGGCCAGTTGAAGTCTTAGAATTTTCCAACCCAGTGAGTGGTTGAAGAGTTACTGTCGCAAGGAGTGTGCAGAACTGAGGAGTTCAGATAATTAGCAATTATCGAGAAGCTGCAAGAAGTGTGTGCAAAGAACCCATGGAATTATTGAGTTTATAGCAGAAGCCAAGCTCGGGAGGGATAGAGAATTCAAGGGATTCTAAGAAAATAAGAAGGTTGAAGTCACCTCGCAGAGGTTGACCCCAAAAGAGTTGATGCCAATTCCTTTATCTTGGCGCAAGTGAAAATCTGAACGGACGATGGAATTTCTCGGAGGGAGGAATGCCAAAATTTAGTTAGTCATTGGATCTAGCAGATTAGGGGAAGGGATCAGGATAAATTCCTTAAGAAATTATAATCCCAGGAGGAATAGTATCCATTGGATCTGGATCAATGGGATTCATCGATCTCTTTAGTTTAGATATTGACATTTCAACACTAGAAAATTGGAGTATTGGGCTTGCGTTACAAAATAGTCCCGATATCGCGAAACACAAATTCGAGACATGATTTTGGTTGTTGATCAAGGAGGAGGCACAGGACCGTCGGATCTGGTCCTGGGGAGAGGTCCCACATTGGGTTTTTGGGTTTTGTGGAAGTAGCGTGTTGGGTTTGTATCACGCCAACACCCCTGAAATCATGATTCATGAAATACCTTTGGGATAAAGGTTTTGGTCACATTGGTTGGTCACGTGGGTGAGAGTTCACACCTAGTGCTTGTTCGCACAAGCATAGCTCCTAAAAAAATGGACATGTGGTCACAAGTGTGAATATCCCAGCTAGGAATCGAAGAGCCATTTTGGCTCAAGGGGAGATTAAGAATGATCCTTAGAACAGGAGGTAAAGCAAAACCATTTGAGGTAGGGGTGCTGCATCATATAATAATAGGATCAAAACTATAAAGATCCTCATAAGACCAAGAAAAAACATCTTGAAATTCACCAAGAAACTTAGTGAACTTCAATTTTTCTTCATCGGAACATTGGGCACCTATTTGAACATTCTTTAGACACTAAGGTGTTCCAATGTTCAAGGAAATGGTTTCTCCCACATTCCCTTTCGACTCCTAATATTTATTTTTTTCTTTATTGCCTACATCACTCGATGAAAATGAACTTTCTAGAGGAGTCAATCCCTTAGTAATTTTTCTATATTATAGGTTTTTTAACAGGTTGCCTAAAGTTATGTACACCTACTTTATTTACATTTGAATCCTCTTCATCTGCCTCTTCAAAGAGGTTGGATAAAATGGAAGATTTTTCTTCCATAAAAATTTTCAGATGCTTTTTTTGCTCAGGGACAACAACCATGTCCAGGAGGGTAGCATCAACTTTAATATTAGACAATTGATTGAGAATGTTGTATTTGGAAGAGGGAAGTGGGGAGGTATTCCATTGACTATCAGTAGCCTTAGAAACCTAAACAGTAGAAACTGGTGAATATGAGTTTGGGCTTGAAGAAGTGTAAGGAGGATCATATTTACCTTTCGGGGCATAAGATTTATTCCTAGTGTTTATGATCATAACATCCTATGGATCTGCAAAGTCTAGGACATCAATAGTAGCTTCAGGTATTTTACCAAATATTTCATCTCTGACACTCTTCTTTACCTCACATGTACTTTCCTCATGGTGTTCCTCGCAAACGTTATACCAACTATGAGGTATGATGGCTTTAGGTTGAAATTTATTTTCATTAAGATTCTGAAAAGGTGGTGAAGAAGACGATGAGGCCCCAGGGGTAAGAGAGCGGAAATTTCCTTTCCACTCACACACTATCATTCGATTATTCATGTCTTGTACAAGTTGTAAGAGGGAAGGCATATCCGTCTGTTTAACTAAATCTCCCTTAGGAAGACCTGTTCTTTCAAGTTGTTATTCATACTCTAAACAAGTATGCAAAGAGGAACCAAGGTTATCAATGGCATTTTCCTCAAGCCTATGACGATAGGGAGAAGTTAGAGAATTATAATAATGCATGAAAGTGGCTTCGTTATGAGGGAGAATAAGTTCAGGAATCTGGTTATATAATTTGGTGAAACATAATTTGAAAGACTTAATAGTTTCACCATCCTTGTAACCAATGTTATTGTACTCCCGTAATTGCTCGACTAGGATTTTGGACTGCCGATAGGTAGAATTGAACCAATAGAATCCTCCCAAGTGGAAATAATCTTAGGAGGAAGGCCAAAGAAATTGTTTGCAACCTTCCCTTCAAGGGAATTAACAAAAAAGTGCATACAAGTGTCATTGTCATTGGCTCCTATGTTGTGATAGGCATTATAAAATTCCACCAAGTGTTCATTCGTAGTGACCATGTTATTCGCTGAAAACTTAGGGAGATTCTCTTTGAATTTAGGAAGTGGACAAGTAGCAGATGATAGGTTAATAGGGGAGGAAACATGCCATAGAGTAGTTGTATCATCTTCTTCAAATAGAAAAAGTACATACTTTTTTATGACTTTGACAGGGTTTGTGGTAGATTGGACATGGACTTGATGAATATGCAGTCTACCAGTCACTGACGAGGATGAATTTTGATATGAATAAGAACCTTCAGTGCCCCCAGAGCCACCACTAGATGTCATCTTCTGAATGATAGGTAAGGGATATAAATATGAACTAGATGAATCAGACAAAGTTCTCCTTAGAGTACATTCTTGTGCTGAAAAAACAATGTTTCTTCTTCCTATTTCAGAAATAGGATTAATCTCAGGTGATAAACCTCTTCTTATTCTAGAGATGTGAGGGTTTAAAGACATGAAAAGAAGATGATAAATAGGTTGTATTTTCCTAGCTTTCCAACGTTCTCGGATACTTATGTCTTATTCAATAATTTCCCATGAGCGTTCAAGATCAACCCGGGTATTAGTGGTCTCTAGGATGGTATTAAACAAGGTTAAAGCAATACTGGTCTGATCTTTAAGACCAGGCTCAATATTGGGCTGTCTTGCAATAGTTATAGTCATGAAGAAAAGAAACAATCAAAGAATCAATATCAGAAATATAAATATATTCAATGATGATCAAGCATACAATCACCCAGAGAGGTATGGAATATCTCCCCAATGTTATCACTGAAATTTCATCCACACATGGTTACAAGAACTCAACATCGTCAAATAGTAATGAAGTCATTCATGGCCCTGAATTAATCTCAAAGCATTCAAAAAGGGAAAAAAACTATACAAAGTAGTGAAAAATTGAAGAGCGTTTTACAGAAGTTGGGCGCGCATGCACATGCGCGGAACAGGAACGTAGCATGCGTGCATATGCGTACGATGCGCGGTTGTTAGCGCAAAAATCCATGCACCTACTAAACGATGCATTTATGAATGTGGTCAACCTCCCAACCACTTATGGTTCAACTCCCAAGCTGATTTGACCTCCAAATCTGATCCGAAATCGGATTCAGAAGCATGTCAGGGCATGAAAAATGCTCAAAAATGAAAGTTCTCGGAATCCGACGAAACCAACACCATTGCATCTGTCTCATCTTCCTGATTCTGGTGGTATAATTTTTATGTCAAACGGAGTCCGTATGGAGAAGATATCGCATTTTGTCCACCAAGCCAAACATGCAAAATTTTGGATGTTGACTGTACCTGTCCGTACAGTCCATATAGGACACGTGTCATTCCATACGATGACATGTGTCAGGTCTGTACAAGTGATGTGGCAACACCAGGGGATGACATGTGGTAGGTTTGTACACTGACACGTGGCAGATTTCGTACAGGACACGTGGCGGCTCCAGAGCGTGACACGTGTCAGGCTGATTTGGCATTTTCGACGTGCAGTTGGACCAATCCTGAAGTGGCACGTGTCACCACTGAAAGGGTGACACATGGCAGGGTGACATCAGCAGCTAACATGGAAGGATGACGTGACAAGTGACTTGGTGTACGACAAGCTGACGTGGCAAGGTACGGAAGCTGACGTGGCGTATGAAGATGACGTGGCTCGGATGACGTGGACCAATAGGTGGTTGACACATGGCATTCAATGATTGGTTGGAAAGGTGCCATGTGGCCCAATCATGGGCTGCCACATGGCACCCCGGGTTTAGCCCATGAGGGCTATGTCAAAAAGTTTTTGGGCCCGGGGGATTCGAACCCCGAACCTCCTCCACACTACGGCTTAACAAAGTTGCTCCGACCAATAGCCCGCATGATGTCACTTGTTATGGGAGCGGAAAAACTTTTATTTAAAGTTTGTTTGTTGTTTATTCGGTGGGGGGGTCGGGCCGGGGCTTAGCCCCGACCCCCAGTTTTATGCTATATGACCAAAAATTATAGCGGGAATGGTTTAAACGGTTAGCGCGATTATGTGTTTTGGCATGTGACCATCCAATAGAACCTGGAGCACGGGGACCGTTATCCTATGGATGCATGGTTATAACCGTTGGGTCGTGGTTCCATTGGAACGTGTGGTTGTAAGTTATATAACGGTTAAGCGCTGTGGTCACATGACTATGTGCCATAGGACCGGGACTCAATACAACAAAGTGCGCAAAGAGGGGTGGCCCGCGCTAGCGCGTGGCCACATGGTGGCTCATACGCCCCTGTCAAAAGGGGCCACACCCAGGAGGAGGGGCTTAGCCCATTATACAACTATAATATAGTTTTGAAAGTGGGTTTATAACCACTTTTGGGTTAATTTAATTGTAATTAATCCATTTTTATTGTAATTGGGAGTTATTGGGCTTTTTTAGAGCCTAATTTTTGGGAGGAAGTTGGGGATGAGCAACCAACTTTCCCACTATTTAACCAAGGCCATTTTGAGGCCAAGGGGAAAGATTTTGGAACAGATTTTGGACGGTTTTGGAGAGCAGAGATGCTGAGGCAAATCCAAGTCAAAGCTAGTTTGAGGCAGGGAAGTTGTTGAGGAGATGTTGTCGGACGATTTCTGAGAGCTCGGGACATCCGTTTCAGGTGCCGTATTTTGTGAAAGATTCTAGAGATCTGGGCGAACATGACCAGATCAGTCTGGAAGCCATTCAACATTGTAAAGATGTACTAATAATCTTTTGAACAGAAATAAAGAAGCCTCCCTCACAAAGAAAAGGCCCAGAAACGTAGGCAAAGTTGTGTCGAACTCCGTTATCAACCTGTGCATTATGGTTTGTTGTCTTTCATTGCATTTCAGATCTGCATATATTTATATGGTTGTATAATTCCTTTTCTTTTCCTCGTTCTTTCATTAATTTTCCTAATGGTCAATTAATGCATGCAAATAAAAACTCAACCATAAGTCATTTCGAAAAATCCTGACGGATCAAAATCAGGGCTGGATCCGAATGGTGGGCTGGTCAAAGACCTAATAATGCCCTAAATGGCCTCTTTTCACACTACAAAGAAGTTACACAATAACCCAATGCAATGCTATAAAAGGCCATGAATGCACCTCATTTTCTCAAGGAATTCTAAGTAATGTTATGCTGCCTAGATTGTTTTAAGGACTCCATCCTTGACAAGAACACATTGGCACCATTTCATTGAGCAATCCACCTCTCTATTGAGTGGATTTGCAAGGAGTTCTTTCACCAATTTTTTCATTTTCTTTGTTGTAAGGAGAGCAAGCTTGTGAGGGTCCAAGAGCTTTCCCTTAGAGGAAGAAGGGACTCATAGTCCCCTTTCTTCTTGGTGCCTTGATTTCATCAATAGATCAGCCTAAAAACATTGGTGACATGGGTCTTTTTGTTCTTGTTATCTCTATGTCCCTATGCTTATGATTTTAGTTTGTATTAGTTTAATTCTTGCTTATAGTTTTTTTTTTTTCTTTCTCTAACTCTTTCCTCTATAGCTGTCCTGCTCAGCAAGACACAACTAGGCACGCAAGCACCTCTTATTTGCTCACCAAGGTGACAAAAAAGGTGCAACAAATTGGCGACTCCACTAGGGAAAGGTATCAAATTCCTACCTCATTTGGGTTTATTTTTCTCTTCTTTTAGTTTGTTTAACTTGCAGGTGCACAAACCGGCCTCAGCCGCCCTGCTAACTAGTCAATTCCAAGGAGAATTGAGAGAAATCCATCCGAATTTTTCTTTCTCGGTCGTTTGTCACAAGTGCATGGGTATTATACCCTATAGACGTGCATGGTGCATGCATGCGCTTAAGTGACAACATTTATCTGCACGCATGCACTTTCGCACCCATCTCTGTTCGTGCGCCTACGCTCTGCGCACCTCTGTCTGCACTAGGGGCCGCGCATCTAAGCTAAATTTCACATTGTAATTTGTTGGGATGTGGGGAAGGCCATTTTCTTTCTTATAAATGATGTCAAGCATGCTCTAAACACTGCACCACACTTAGTCCCCTCATCATATAAAGGGGTTAGTCAAACACACATAGGCACTTAGGAGGATAAAAAATCAATTTCCCTTCTTTGCTTTTTGCCACATGGATGGCTTGTTTTGACTTACAACATAAGTGGGAAATCATATTTAATCACATATAACTCACATTTGGGACTAGAGGTTGAAGTAACAATCGTTTAGTATGCTCTTCTCTTGCGCCTCCAAGGGATCTTGAGAACCAGAAAAAGGTTGTGAAAACAATTTCATCTCCCTTAAACAAGGTTTAAAACCTTTAGGAGAGGACAATGGCCCTTCTTAGGACCCCTCTTAGTTTTCTTTTTCAAACATACCTTAATATTGTAACGGGCCCATACATGCCCACATGCTACAAAGATAAGATAGTGTTTGGAATTTTGCTTTCTTAGATCAAAACACTAGGAAAGTTTAAAGGTTTGTAATGGGCCCATACATGCCCACATGTTCAATCTAGAATAGTTTCAAGCTTTTTCTATATTACATCACAAATAGGGAGTTAAAGCATAGTAATGAACCCACATGTCCACATGATAGCTTCCTAGGGATTTTGAATTACGCAAGGTTGTACCAAAGGCACTTAGTTAATTAGGTAATCAAACTCTTGTAAGGACCAAGCGAAGCCCACATGCAGCAAGGTGACATATAATTCACTAAAAATTGGCACACTTTCACTCACACACAAAAGTCACTTATCACTCACATAGCTTCTTCTTGAAACGTGGAGGTCTAAGTAAGTTTCCTCCAAAAAGGGATTCCGAAAATACCCCATCTTTTCTTGATAGGACTATCCACTCCCATTTTTAAATCAATGAGGTTGGTTTGCACCCCCAACCTCCCAAAACAACTACATCTAAAATCTTTCTAAAAACTCACTAAGTTTTCCTCCACAGGAGGTGCCAAAAGAAATTTTTTAGTCTAGGTAGGATATCGGGGATATGCATCCAAATAACTCCCCGCTATCTGGTTCTCACATTGTCAAAACATAGAGGTTGTCAAATAGGGAACTTAAAATCCTCCAAGTCAAGTGTTCCAATCACCATAAGGCAGGGAGATACCCATGAAGGGTTGAAGGTCGAGGTCCAGTTGTTCTATGCATCCCCCCTTGAGGCACCCACCTCTTGGACGAGATCCATCCCGTGACCCATTTCTTAGGCCGAAAATCTAAATGCCGCACTTTGACCGAGGTACCTAGTGACCAACTTTAGGACATCTACCCAGGTGGCAATTGTGGGCTGCAGTTGCACCTTGATTGGATTTTGTGTGGCTATTGGGAAGTATCGCTAGCTCTTTTGGGATATGCCCCCTTTACCCCTCATTATAACCAATTATTTCATCCCTCACTAGTTTCTCTTCCGATGACTTCAGACCCCACTGTTGAGAACTATTGGAAGGTCTAGTGCTATTTGAGAGGAAGGAAGTTACGTCTTCTAGGACACAAGCATTTGCTTTCTTTTTTATTCCCCCACGTGGAAAAAACCCACTTACCCACATATATGTTTCTTTCTCATTTTATGTATGATGCACATCTGATTACAGTTTGATTTGGCTATATATATTGTGTAAACATTCAACGCAAAAGGCTCTTGTTTCTGTATTTCTCTCACCACTTTTTGCACATATTCACACAGCTAGTCTGACATCATAGGGGAACCACAGAACCCCCGTCGTTCATGATGATTTCTCAACCTCCCTCCTATCTTAGGGGGAGTATCTGGTCGTGCCTGCTCATCGACACCTTCTTCACACACTCTTGTGAGTGCTACTATCTTAGGATCAACTTTGCTTGGTTCTACATTACTTGGGTCAAATTCCCAAGGTCATTCGTTCACTCGCTCTCCTCTACATGGAAGCGGAGGACCCACTTCCTCTCAAGGAGGGAGCACCAACCCACCTAGCCCCCATCAAGGGTCAGGTTCACAATACACTATGGCCGGAGCTAATCCTCCCCCCCCCACTACAGATGCCATATTTGGCCTCTCTTAACATACCGGATCTCACCAAACTCACCAACAATCCTATATTGCATGATCCCACATGGCCTGCAATGCCAACAAAACTACCTTCAGACATACCAAAGTTTGAAGGAAAGGCAGGGGATGACCCTGCAAACCATGTCATGACCTTTCACCTATGGTGCTCCTCCAACAACATTATGGATGATTCCATCAGACTACCATTATTTCAATGCACCCTCACTGGCCCATCATCTAAATGGTATGTTGAAGAAAAATCAGGGTCCCACACAACCTTTGAGTCATTGGCCAAAGCATTCTTGACCTTCTTCCAATTAACCATCTACCACGACAATGGTCTTGAACTACTTTCTAACTTCAAACAAACCTCAGCCACACACATCGCTGACCACATTCACGAGTGGCGTAGGCGACGTAGCTTGTGCAAAGTGGAAACCACTAAGCAACAGTGCCTCGACTGGTTTCTTAGATCACTTGTCTCTCTCCTTGGAAAGGATGTAGCTTCCACCTTCCCTCAATCCGAAGAGGAAGCCATCAGTAAGGCCCAACAGTATGACCTCATCTACACAAAATCAGGATACTTATACACGGTACTTCCTGATCTTCCAAAACTGGTGCCATTTGTCCAAGACAAACCTGGGATGTCTCACTCAACAGACAGACTAATAGGTGCCACCACACACCATGGTCCACAACCCCAACCACCACCGATGTATGGAACGCCTCAATACCCGCCAACATATGGGGGCACTCCTTATTACCCCCCACCTCCTTATCAATAGCCATATCTTGTTGCTATACCTTCACCCATCAGTGGACCACCGCTGGCACCTCCCATACATCCACCAATTCCCACAAATAGTGGCACTCCCTCAACATCAGCTTATAGTATTAGCGAAAACACTACACCTTCCTATGTACATTATGGATCAATACCACCCCAAAATCCATACTTCCCATTTCCTGGTCCTCAACAATCCATGGCTCCCCCACATCCTCATGCGGGGGTAAATTTTGTTCAACCTTTTGATGCTCAACAATCCCAAAATTTTGAACAGTTGAATACATCCAACCCAACTCATCCATCAAACAATGCCAAGAAGAAAGGATGGAACAGGAATAACAACAACCCAGGTGAAGGCAGGAATCAACTCCCACAACATCAACCCACTGGGGGCAACCAGAACCAAGGGAACCAAAACCCCCAAGGGGGCAATAATAACAAATGCCAAGGGAGAAATAATGTTAAAACCGTCTTCCCTTTTGCCCTTTTTGGTGAGTTTGGTCATTACACTGACCATTGTCCCTAGATCACTGATTTCAAATGGTTGAAAGACTCTGGTAGTCTTCCCCATTCTCCTGCACAACCTTCCCCTCAGTCGGCACCACAAAAATACATGCAACAACCCCCTCCCGCCGTGCTGCAAAATCCTATTCCACATCAAGGTGTGATAAACACCCAATAGTACACATAGTACCCCCCACCTCAGGTGGGACAATACCTTAACCCCAACAATCCAGCAGAGTGTACAATTCTCCTCACCAGTGAGGAATAAATCCTTCTGCAAACACGTAATCGTCAGTATCATGCACCCGCTGAGTCTCCTCCCATCACTTCAGAGAAGAACCCTACACCAACAGGACCCCCGTTGCTGATCCCTCTCCCTTCTGAAAAATCACCACTTCGCATCCCTCGCATCCCATTGCGTCGGAATATCCACAACCCCCAGGCTAGGGCAGCTCATAACTATAGTTTGGTAGACGACTTAGCACAATCCTTGGCTACCATGTCAGTCTTGGAAGTCCTCCAGACTTGTCCTACTCAGCGGAAATCATTACTTTCCGCCTTGGGGGCAGTCGACCCTACAGATACTCGACTCATCACCTTTGATCTTGACAGTGGAGAACCTTGTCTTCCCACCTTGATCACTTTTCAAATACCAGTAAAAATATGGAACATCACAGTTCATCGATGTATCATCAATGAAGGTGCATCTACATGCATTATGTCCAAAACAGTATGGAAGAAACTTGGTTCCCCAGAACTCATACCCTCTGCCATCACATTACGATCTTATGACGGATGACCATCCTCTCCTGAAGGGCTCTTCCAAAACGTCCCCGTTGAACTTGGGGTCAAGACTACCCTCATCGACATTGAAGTTATCGACGCCCCACTCGATTATAATATCTTGTTCGGTCGTAGATACATGTACACTATGAAGGCAGTGGCATCTTTCATCTTTCAGACAATGATGTTCCCCCACAATGGGAAGATCATTACCATTGACCAAGTCTCACATTATGAGCCTAACCCATCTGCCAACCTCGATAACATTCTTCCTCTCATCCACACCAACCAAGACACATATCCACTCATCGAGATGGGTCCTGGGATTTTTAAATATCCATCCTTGTTAGGGACGCACCATGGAGCACCACCACTCCTTCATCTTGCTAATCAAGTATGCGTCATCTCATCTAATGGAACTCACACAGAGGATTCTCTTCCTCCTTAGGAGGCTTCAGTCATTCCTGACGTCCCAATAGTCACATAACCACTTCTGTCGGAGCCTCCTGCACACTCGTCGACCCCAACAATCCACGAATCCACATCCCCTCAGGGGCATAGTCCCGTTTGGGAGATAGTTCTCCAATCCCTCACTCAAATTCCCTTCTTTTACCCTCCACCAGGTATAGAATCTTTTCAGGTAGCCGCAATGCTCACACTACCCAATATGGGGTTAGCAATCCTAGTATGGTATTTACACCCACCTAATATGGTCCCTTGACCATCCCTTCCCCCACAGGAAGGCCTCCCCATGATGATACCCGTCCTTACCCCCACCACCCCCCCACTCACTAACCTCCCGGCTACAGCTGGGGGCAGGAGAAAGAAGAAATATCCCACTGCTCCACTTCTTCCATGCATCCCACCACCTTGCGCACTATGTGAGAAAGAGGGCCACCAAACTAACAACTGTACATCACTACCTAAATTATGGAATTTGATCCCCCTCAATCCAACTCCCACAACACCCACCACTACTACTAGTCCCACCACTATCACCCACCCTTCCAGTAGTAAAGGGTTGAGGACCAAATACGCTTGTTCTATATGTTTAGAGTATGGCCATTACACCCATCATTTCCCAGCACTGCCACGCTTTTGACAGACATTAGAGACTGTACGCCAGAACTTTCAGAACAACTCCAGTCCTGCTAAGTCCTTGTCAACAAATATCACTGACATTCGCTATGTCACCACTTCAGTCAATGAACTGATCAGGAGATCATGTCCTAAGTGGAGAAATGCTCAAAATTGAACTCGCTCAGAATTGGTTGAAGTTGGAACGACTGGATAGGTCTCGTCGATACGATCCTACTGGCGTGAATGGCACGTAAAACCGACTCTGCATGACAAAGTTATCTCAGTCAGAAATTTCTTATTTCATTATAAAAACAAAAAAAATATGTAATGAAATTATAAAAAGAAAAATTAAAAATAAAAACATTATGAAATGGGTTTTTTACAACCAAAAAAAATTGGTGGGCGCGTAGGCCGCCACCTGGCTTTAATATACCTATGGTTGTTTTAAAATAAAAACTTTGGCGGGCGGAGCACATGCCTTATATTTTTAAACTCATTTTATTGAACGCGCAAAACAAGAGTGGAAGGGATTCGACCATGGGTCATTTCCATGACAGCCCCACTCCTAACCACACGAGCTAGGGCTGTTGGTTGTAGTGCAAAGGGCGCGTTTCTTTTTTAAGGTGGACACGTGGGTGGAGGCACGTGAAAAGGGGGCCAGCCCCTAAGGACCAACCACATGGTGCATAAGACCAAGAGCAGAACCGTGGCATTAACCCGTTAACTAGCAGTTGGCGCGTTTTTTGGGGCAGAGTCCGCCAATTTGGATTTCTTTGCTATTTTTGGTGAGGTTAACTCCCACTATTCCGATTTTAGTGGAGTTTTTGGGGAAAAGAGAAGGAGAGTTTGTTATTGGGATAACTGGAGCTACAGGAAACCTTTCTTCACGTTTTTTTGGTCTATTTTGGGTATTCTCAGTCTTCTGGAGCCAATGGAGTAGGTTGCAGAGCCAAAAGAGGTGTCGTTCAGCCATTTTCAGGGCAGAGGAGCTTGAGGAGCCATCAAGGCCTTGGGTGAAGAGGAGTTTTATTGGAGCAACTTTCACTGTTTTATGTGATTTCAGAGTCATTTCCAGTTTCTGTTTGTACTCAAAATTTGTGCCTTCAGCAGGTTTGGCCTTTTTATTGGCCTTTTTCTCATTGTAACACCATTTTGAGCATTAATAGAGCAAGGACATGCCCATTGGGAGCCTTGGACCCGACAGATGTAGCCCAGGAGGGGTGAACTGCCTCAAC
>ML805227.1:76312-93608 GCA_009831015.1 Picea engelmannii
ACCAACATTATCTAGAAAGGGAAAGGAGACCCAAAAGTTAGAAATGCATAAAAAAAATTGAGGATCTAGTAATATTGAACCTAGGGACCAAAACTAGGCTCAACAATCTCTTGGAATTGGAAGAACTAGTGGCAGTAGACATGTTCCCTTGAAGAAAAATGACTAGTGATTGTCTTAAGGATTGGACCAAGCAAATTTTGAACCTTTGGTTGGATACTCTCCCTGCATTATGGATCTGGAAAAGGGATGGTTATTTTGGGCTTTCAGAACACTAGCAAAGGTAAACAAAATTTTACACAGTTGATGGAAGTGGGGTTTTCAAAATATATATTTTTTTAAATGGCATGTGGATTTTGATGTCAGAACTACTCGTGTGGAAATCCTTCCATGAAGATTTTTAAGTTTTTCCTCCACAACTTAAAATGGATGATCATGCAGTGTGGCAGAAATTTTGAAAGACCCCAAGAAAAAATTTATGCCTGTGAAGGGCCTTGTGCCAAGCTGGATAAATTCCCCAACTTCTACCAACCTGGCATTCAGTGGTTCTTCAAGTTGACCTTGAGATCGCTCCCTAGCCTGGAAGTCAAATTTTGGTCTAGAATATTAGATAACTGATTTGTGATTGAATCATATTCATTATATAATTCTGCTGATAGCTTTAGCTAATTGATGTTAGGGTCATCATTTTATTGCATTTTTTGAGAATATGGGTTAGACAGTTTCATTGTGGTTGTCTTCATTGGATGTTACATGTGTTTTATGATTTTATTTCATTTAGGATTTATTTGTATTGGACTGATAATTTTGTATTAAAACTTGCTAACAATTTTCTTACCTTACAAATGAAGATAGATGGAAAAGTCGTTGGGTGCAATCTGATTGGAAAAAGGATGAAATATTGGTTGGAGATTGGGTTCACATGGCAGGGAAATGGAATGGGGATCCAAATAAAAAAATGAAACTATAAACAAAATAAAAAATCGTGTACAAATGCAGATAGATGGAAAATTCGTTGGGTGCAATCTGATTGGAAAAAGGATGAAAGCTTGGCTGGAGATTGGGTGCACACGGAAAGGAAATGGAATGGGGATCCAAATAAAAAAACATAAGTATAAACAAAAAAAAAAATGTGAAAATACACACCCTTGTGACAAAACACATTTGGTTCCAAGTTTGCAGTTTTTGTCCCACAATTTAAATAAATATCTTTAAGGAATTTAAAGATGAAAGACCAGGTAACTAGTAAATACCTATCAAGACATTTGCAAACTTGAAACCCTGGTAATTACTCACCGCCAAAGCCTCGCGCAACACCGTCCGAGTTTCTTTTGCTCTGAATAGGCGGCTCCATGGACCACCAGTCTAATAACTATAACAAATCCTTCTCTGAACAGGAAGCTCCACCACTATCATCTCTTGCCCTCTTTCCATTCTGTCGAGGGGAAATAAACATGAAAATTCAATATATGTAAACTGGGCCTTGGCAATTTAGAGATTTTCTAGATGGTCACTAGATAGTAGACTCTATAGTTCTCACGAACGAATTGGACAAGTAACAAAGCTATGATTTTAACCCTGGGCAGATGCCATACAATTTATACCAGGTGGGAGGGCCAAAATGTGGCTATCCAGTGCCCATATCACAAAATCTGGGTGAATTAAACCATAAACCCCGATTTTACCAAATGTTAGGGTGAAGAAGCTATAAGAAATTCCCATACTTCTAGAAATTTGGCTAATGGAAGCTTGTCCCTCCAAATTTCAGGGGCGAAATATAATTTTTTTTCCTCTATCTCTCCTAAAAACAAGGGCTAACCCTGTACATGATTTTTCCCCTAAAATAAATTATGGGCTAATGATATAAGTTTTAAAAAATCACTTTAATACCAAAAATTCGCCCAATAAAAAATTGGAAGCCCCTAAATTTCACCCATGAGCGAAATTTCACCTCTAAAATAATCTATTGTAGGTTCAACAAATTTACATGATATCAGAGCGAGTGGACTACTAAGAAAAAGCTACACCAAAATTGTTTCCAGGTACAAAAGATTGAAGACAACGGAATAATGGAATTCCAAAAAGAATTCATTCTTACACCTTACAACTATTTTTCATGGAAGGAGAAAATAGCCGTACATCTCTGATCAAGAGTGTTGTATAGGTTAACCATGAATATAGATATAGAGCCAATATCAGCCATAGAAAAATTAAAGTACTTAAATCACATGGATGAGGCACTTAGAACAATTTGCAGTCTTATTTCTCCCGATCTCCTTTTTCATATATCTTCTTGTAAGACTCCAAATGAAGCTTGGACCATCCTGGAAGGGATCTTTGGTAAAGAGGATGAGATGAGGGGACACATGCTGGAGGTGGAGCTGCTCACATTGGATACAGAAATCTTTGACAATATCCAAGATTTGTTTACAAAATTCAAGGATTTATTGTCGCAACTCAAAGCTTGCGAGGTTGACAAATCAATGAAGAAGAAACAAATGGTTCTCACAATTCTCTCCAAGCTTGATCATGAATTCTTTGTATTCATATCTACATTCCATACTTTCATATTTTCCTTTGGAGCCACCTGGAAGATGCCTTCTCTTGAGGACTTTATTGAATCCCTAACACAAGAGCAAACTGAGCTCATCAACATGGGTGCAATCAAAGGCCCAAGGATGCATGCACTTACTGTGAATGATGGAAGCCACACATATAAAAAATCTAAAGATAAATATAGGCATAAATATCATGCACATACGAAGAAGGAAGGGTACACAAAACCCTTCACTGATGCCTCCAGATCCAAAGGAGAAAAGGGAAGAAAAGGAGAGAAATGCACATACTGTCACAAAGGATTCCATGCGGAATCTACATGCATGAAAAAAAAAATAGAAATGATGTCTAAGATAATTTAGAAAAACAACCTTGGAGATCACATCCCAGAGGGCGCAAAGAAGAAGAAGCCAGAAGATTTGAATTCCAAGAAAGGCAATTCTAGCCATGCCTTGATTGCCATCAACTCCTCTCTCGATGCTTGGATCGTAGATTCAGGAGAATAACATCACATGGCTACCTCAAAAGAAATATATTCTTCTTTGGATGCATGCAAAGGTCCTCCCGTTCTGATGGGGGACAACTCTTCTGTCGAAGTCATCAACAAAGGAAGGATTGAAATCACCAACGGAAGCTTCGAGAATGTGCTGCATGTTCCCAAGATTTATGTCAACCTTCTCTCTGTGTATCAGATGACGAATTCTGGCACTGGAAAGAAAGTCATCTTCACGCCAAATTATGTGCATATCTATGACATGCAAAAAAAATCCAAGGTTGCTATCGATGAGGTAAATCATAAGTCTAGATTGTATACTTTTTTTGAATTCATCGAACCTAATTCTACTTTACTTCTTACTCATGCTGATGAAAGTAGTAGGATATGGCATGAAAGTTTTGGACATTTGAATTTCAGATATATGCAACAACTTAGAAAGAAAAAATTAGTTGATGGTCGACTAGACATCCATTTCTCCAAGGGAGTATATGAGGGATGTGTTCTCGAAAAACACCCTCAAGAGAAATTCAACAAGGGAAAGTCTCAGCGAGATTCTGCACCTTTAGATCTGATCCACAGTGGCCTCATGGGTCCTTTTCTGCATCCATCAATCAAAAAAGAGAGGTTTGTTCTCATTTTTGTTGATGATTTCTCACGTTTTACATGGATCTACTTTCTCAGGAAAAAATATGAGGTCTTTCAACACCTCAAAGATTTCAAAGATTTGGTTGAGACAAAGTCTGGGAAGAAGATCAAAGTCCTCTAAACTGATAATGGGGGAGAGTATGTGAATCATGAGATCCACAATATTTTCCATGAGGTAGGGATTCAGTTGCATCATCCAGTTCCCTACACTCCACAGCAAAACAAATTTGTTGAGCGGAAAAACATATCTCTAAAGGAGATGGCATCTTTCATGTTGCATGCAAAGTCACTACCATAGAGACTATGGGCTGAAGAACTTAACTATCAAACATACATCCAAAACAGATCTCCCCATAGACCTATCAAGGATAAGACCCCCTACGAGGCTTAGAGCGGCCTCAAAATTGAAGTGACCCACTTTCACATTTTTGGTTCTCATGCATGGGCCTGGATTCCCTCTAAAAAGAGGAAGGAACTTGATACACAAAGCAATGAGTGCATTTTTGTTGGATACCCTAACGGTGTGTGTTAGCGACATTTCTTGTCCTGGGTCTAAGAGAATCCAGGTCTTCAGGTTGCACGAAGAATGCCCAAGTGTAGCACGTAAAGCCCCATTTCAGGCTGAAAATCAAGTGAGCGGGCGAAATCAGATTGTCAATGGCCCAAATTCATCCATAGGAGCAGATCGACGGTTGGCAGGAAATCGCGGTTAGAAAAGTTGCACCGGGATTAGCGCAATGGGTAGCATATATATACATTCATGAAGGATCTCAGTTGTCCATCCAAAAGGACACATGGTGCGCGATCATGTCATGTCAGCATTCGGGGATTCGAGGGGTAACAACTCCTTGTCATTTTACATTTCGAAACCCCAAACCCCAAAAAGCCGATAAGCACCTTTGAAGCTAAGCCCATGGTCCTAGCACCCCTTCACGTCAATCAAACCTGATAATGGAGGAAGCCCTCTTCTAGCATCAAATTTTGTCTCGACCATTCCTCTGGAGGACACGCGGCGTACATCCATGCTTTCACAGTTTGGTCAATTGGGATTTTGAGAAGCGTTGCATCGTGAACCCCCGGTGCCAGAAATCCTGAAAGACTCGGGACCATCCATCTAAAGGACACACGGCACAATATCTGAGCCACAGGTGGGGATTTTCAGAATTTTCATAGTGAAAGTGTGGAAGTTATATCAGTCGTCCATCCATCGATGAAACTCAGGTGCATTGGACTAAAAGGGGGCATGGATCTGGACGACTATGATCAGAGCGCCTGGATCAACGGTGCACATCGGATTCCAGAGCCCCCCTTCCTTTCTACCTTTAAGTGGAGGGGGGGTGGTCTATAATTGAGGGCGCACCTCTCTGACGACTACNGAGGAGGGGGGGGGGGGGTCCGGAATCGAGGGCACACCTCTCCAACAACTATGATCAGAGCGCCCGGATCAATGATGCATAGGAAATCCCACCATTCTCACCTGCTCTTCTTTTAATCAATGTGGGGCCTTCCCCCCATCGTGTCACCTCCCGAGTCGCTGCTCCCCTATAGCCTATCTTCTACTTCACTTCATAGCATGGCCCTTCTGCAGTCCGTCGTCCTCCTTCCAACTGCCATGTGTCCTCCTCTCTCCACGTCACTTGTCCACGCATCCTCATGGATCACCTTTCCCTTTTTCTCATTTTTGCCTGACACCTCATGCTAGGTGTTCTTCATCTCCCAACTCACCTCTCATCCTCCTTCAGTCCCGCCGCCTTATGACTTCCCCGTCATCTCCCTATAGCATTGTGCCTCATCATAAGAGCATTTCATCCCTCCTCCTCCGGCTATGTATGGTCGTCCCTACTCCTAATCCACTTAAGCCCTGTGCTTCATGTCTCCTCTGCCCATCCAACACTCCCATTACGTGCCCCAGCCTTCTCACTAGCCTCCACGTCTATTCATCAGGCCATTCAGCTAATCCAGATGATAGCGCGAGGGGCCCTCCACATCCCAAAGGTGTCGAATTGGTCAGGTCATTCTCAATCCAAAGGAAGCAGTTATTAAGGTAGTTGGTGGTGGTTAGATATCATCTCCGCCATAAAGGGAAAGTTCGGAGACGAATTAAAAGCACGTTGATTCACCCATGGGACTGTCAGGAGTTCGATTGCGTCTGCCATAGGTGCACAATAATTTAGAGACTGCATGTGTAGATTGTCAGAAGCCATGCAGATCCAATGTTTTTTAATGCAACGTCTCGATTTTGTTGCTATTGTTGTTTCAAGTATATGTAGGCGTTTTTTCCATTTTTGTAGGTATCGATGGTAGAGCAAAGCTCCCGACTATAAAGTTTTAACAACCGTTTTAGTTCCCTGTTTATGCATCTGTATGTGAGATTTCTTGTTTTATGACAGATAGTCCTTCTCACTCCATCTAAGTTTTCATCTTATACTAAGAGATTTCATGATCGACTAATTCACATGAATTATTGCAGTTTTGTTATGGTAAAGGATTTATTGTTGCATTATTGTACTCTCTGGTTTTCTGTGCTTGAATGTAAGAAGATCTTACGCTTAAGTGATTTCTCCTACAGTCTATTAGAAACCTATTGTTTATAACAGACCCTTGCACTCCTCTTATACAGGTCTTCCCCCTACTCACCCTTATTACAACTCACTGTTTGAAGTTTATCTAAGACCTCACTTTCCCATGCATGCATGGCCTAGTTTCAGAGCTGGAACAATATTGTTTTGAGTTAACTTCCATTCGATCACCTCTTTCATAAACAAATCGTGACATAAACTGATGGGCATCGGGCTCTTCTCCTGCTGCAATCCATGAGTGAATTTCGTTGCCAAAATTTCTGGTGCCATTGTCGGGGACGAAGTTGAAAATTTTCCCTCGGATTGAATGACATTGAGCCTCTGATTCTAAAGGTGCATCAGGTATCACAGCCTTAGAATATTGCCACTGTGCACTTGGAGACTCTATTGTCACGACTCCATTGTGGCGAACCTACCGTGTCAGTTGTGGATTTCAAAGGCAGACACACGTGGTCCCATCCACATCTGCCTCTAGCTACACCTGAAACTGATTGGGAGGCTGTCCTTGGAAAAGGAAAGGCCTCTGAAGAAGAAGCTATCACCGCTAAACTAGGTAATCCACCATCTCTTTCTGTAAGAATTCCATTCTCTCCTCCTCAGTTTCCTAGTAGACCGCTTTCTAAAGTTTCTCGTTTCCTGAATTTCGGGAGTGTTCCTATTGAGGTTTTCCCCCCTGGTCTGGGATTAGAGGGAGAAATCCTTGTCACTCCCATTTCTCTTGAAGTTGTACCTTTGTGTAGACCTAGGACCACAGAAGATTTCCCCACTCCTGGCTTTACCGCTCCTCCTCTTGTTACTGTTGTCGCTTCTGCGCAAAGGGAAACATCAGTCAACTTAATATCGCTAGCCTTCTCCCTAAATCCCCTATTGTTTCCCACTCCCCTTAGAAGCTCATCCCTGGTATCCCCTTCTCGAGCTCCTTCTCCTTCGAGTTCTCCTCCACTGAATATTCCCATGGTAGGAGTAAATTCCCCTATGACCATAATGGAGGCTATTATAGCCACTAGGTATGCACCCCTTGTGTTACCTCAGCCTCTCAATGCCCTCTCGGTAGATGGTACCTCAAGCAGCTACCCAAGTTTACAGGTGAGGGGGACATAACTGCAGAAGAGCACCTAGAAGCCTTTTACCATTTCATAGATGATAATGTCATCATGCATGCAGACATATGGATGAGGAATTTTGTCCATAGTCTCTAAGGCGAGGCTAGAAAATGGTTTAAGGCCCTGCCTCCTAGATCTATTGATGGGATCGAAGCTTTAGATAATGCCTTTTTGAGATAGTGGGGAGATAAAAAAGACTTCATGTATTACATGACAGAGTTTGGGTCTTTGAAGAGAAAAGAAGGAGAGTCTGTCTCCGACTTCTCCAAGAGATTTAATAAAATGTACAATAAAATCCCTGCTGAGATAAAACCCTCCGAAGCTTCTACAAAGATCACTTATGCTAGCACCTTTGATCCCGATTTCTTCCTTTTGTTGAGGGAAAGAAGATCCACTACTCTGGCCCATATGCAAGATGCAGCCGTGGAGGTAGAATCTAATATATTGGTTGTTGACCGACTCAGGAACACTATTGGTAGAAACATATCCAGGTAGAGGCATGAAGCTTCCTCATCTAGCTCCTCTCCCCTGCCCCTTCTGACAGATGAGACAGCTAGAATACTAAAGTCACTTTCTGCTAGAATGGAAAGGTGGGAGTTAGAAGGGCATCCCATGTACAGAAATCCCTAGAATGCTAATGGTAGAGGTTTCAGGAGACCTAATAACAATGGACCAATGGCCTTCCCAAGGGAACAAAAGGAAAAATATAGAGAAGATCAAAGGATTCAAACCCCTCTCCAAAATAACCTGGTTACTCATGAGGGAGGGGAGGAGATAGATGAGTTCGACCTTGAAATTCATTGTGTTGAAGAAGCTCCTCCTTTTTGCCATTTGACTCAGTCTGCATATGAAAAATCCCTGATGAACATCCAAATCCATGAGTTAGGTAAGGGAGAAAGGGTCAGTCACATCTCTAACAAATACAATCTAAGGTCAAGAAATAAAGAAGGATACTTTGACAACCAAGACTAGCCCCGCATAGCAGATAGGCCTACTAAATCTGTAGCAGCAACTACTAAAGAAAAGAAAACTCAAAGTGCTCCATCAGCAGCCAAGGAACCTATCAATGAGGTAAGGGAAGCTCCCAGACCCATCCCCTCCAATTTTGAGCATGAGATTCAAAATATTAGAATTCCTATACCCCTATCTAAACTCATTAAAAACAAAGATTTCAAAAGGTCCCTCTCCAAGTTGCTACAATCTGAGTCCCCCCAGCCTCCCTGTGACTCAGTGAACCTTCAATATGAGAAACCAGCTGTCATCCTAGGTCCCATGGTAGAAGACAGAGATGATTCATCCCCTCCCTTCTACACCTCCTTGAACATACATGATAAAGTGTTGCATAATTGCCTCATGGATTCAGGAGCTTCCCATAACCTTATGCCCAAGGTAATCATGGAAGAACTGGGGCTGGAAGTGAAAAAGGCCTATCATGACTTGTACTCTTTTGATTCAAGGAGGGTGAAATGTCTTGGAGTCATCAAAGATCTGGTGGTCTCTTTATTTCAACTACCCATGAAGAGTGTGGTCATGGACATTGTGGTAGTTGATGTTCCCCCCAATTTTCGCATGCTATTGTCTAGGTCTTGGATTAAAAGACTTGGAGGAATGTTACAGATGGATCTCATATATTCCACCATTCCAGTATTTGGAGGGGAACACAAGAGGTTGTACAGATAATCCCAGCTAGCCTATATTGTTAGTGATGAAGCAAACCCCACTAATCATCCCATTGTTGCACTTGACACCAATTTAGGGTCTAGTTTGTTGCAGATTACTGAAACTCCCAAGGTTCCTTTACATATCAGAAAGTAGCCCATTCTTAACCAGGAGATACCTCCTCCAACCACCTCTGTTTGGAAGATGTTATTTGACGGAGCTTACTCTAGAATAAGCGCAGGGGCTGGAGTGATTTTCACATCACCCTATCAAGAGACCATATCTTTGTCATACAAGCTGGAATTTAAAACCACCAACAATGTGGAAGAATATGAAGCTCTTGTTCTGGGTATGAGAGCTACAAAGGAAATGGGAATTAAAGATATAGAAGTATTTGAAGATGCTGATTTGATTATCCAGCAAGTCAAAAATGCTTATCGTGCTATTAATCCCCAGCTCAGAAATTACAGAAATGAAGTATGGGACCTGATTGATGATTTTTTCTTGGCCTTTAACATTTCTTTCATCTCGAGCGGGGAAAATACTTCCGTTGATTCCTTAGCTGTCTCAGCTAGTTTACTCAAAGTTCCTTTGCCTCCTAGGGTCAAATATGATGTTGAAATGATATATAGGCCCTCTATACCAGACAATGTCAAGCATTGGAAGGTATTCGAAGATGATCTGGAGATCAAAAAATTTCTCCAATCTGTTGATGAATTTTTTGCATTGCACGTTGATTAGGATCCTGGCCCGGAAGGTGATCCTCACCCTGAGGTGTTTTTTAATGAAATTGCTAATCACCAGATTATTCATCTGCCCAACAATCACATTCTGAGAGGACTAGTCCCTTTGGAAAGACTGTTCGATGGGAATGATGTGGCAATAAAGGGTAGGGTTTCAAATGAAGATGTTGATACAGCCGAATGCAACATTGGCACACAGGAGAAGGCTAGGTTTGTCAAATTATCAAGCAGTTTTACCAGAGAATAGAGGGTTGAATATACTAAGTTGTTGAAAGAGTTTGTTGATGTGTTTGCATGGACATACAAAGACCTCAAGACTTATGACACATATGTCATTGAGCACAAGATCCCACTGAAAGAAGAATCTAAACCGTTCAGGCAGAAGCTGAGACAGATAAATACCATGTTGCTACCTGTCATGGAGAAAGAAGTGAAGAAATTGATAGATGCCCAAATCATTGTCCCCTTGAGATATTCTGAATGAGTGGCCAATTTGGTCCCAGTAAGGAAGAAAAGTGGAGAAATCAGACTCTTTGTTGATTTCAGGAACCTGAACAGGAGCTCAAGGAAAGAAAATTATCCCCTACCCAACATGGAAAACATATTGCAAAGGGTAACAGGTGCATCTAGGATATCCATGATTGATGGATTTTCTAGTTATAATTAGATATCATTCATGCCTGAGGACAGAGAAAAAACAACCTTCACGACTCCTTGGGCGACATTCATGTATGCCAAAATGCCTTTTGGATTGATGAATGTAGGAGCAACATTTCAGCAAGCCACAGACATAGCCTTCATCGGGGAGAAGGACCAGTTTGTGGTAATCTATCTAGATGACATCATGGTCTTCTCCAGGTCAGACAAGGAGCACTGCTGCCACTTGAGGAAATATTTCCTGAAGTGTTGGAGGTTTGGCCTATCCCTAAACCCCAAGAAATATTTGTTTTCTGTGAAGGAGTGGAAGTTATTAGGCCATATAGTATCAACAGAGGGAGTGAGGATTGATCCTACTAAGGTAGAGGCAAGTCAAACCCTGTCACTTCCTAGATCCAAGAAGGAAGTTTAGGCCTTTTTGGGGAAGATTAATTTCTTGAGGAGATTCGTCTCAAATTTTGTTGAGTTGGTGAAACACATCACATCCATGCTCAGGAAGGGAAATGAAGTGAAATTGATTGTTGAACCCGAGGAATCTTTTATCCAAATAAAAAGGGCATTGATTGAGGCACCTGTGTTGATCAGTCCTGACTATTACAAAGAGTTCCTAATTTTCTCTTCTGCTTCTTTTGATACAGTAGCAGCGGTCTTGTTGCAGAAAAATGAGGAAGGGAAATAACAACCCATTTCCTTCTTCAGCAAGGCATTAAGAGATGTAGAGATCAGGTATGAAATCATGGAAAAATAGGCCTATGCCTTAGTGAAATCTCTCAAATATTTCAGAGTCTATGTCCTGCACTAAAAAGTGACCGCACACGTTCCTTCTGCCTCTGTGAAGGAAATCCTTGTACAATCCGACATAGATGGGAGAAGGGGTAAGTGGATTGCCAAGATCCTAGAGTTTGATCTAGAGATTAAGCCCACCAAGTTGATAAAGGGGTAGGGTTTAGCCAAGATATTGGCTGAATCCAATTGTAAAGCCTTGGGGATTAGCTTCATTAATGCCTATTAATAAAATCCACAAGTTGAGTCGTCCAATAAGAATTCTCAGGGTGCCTTATCACTAACAACATGCACCTTGTACAAGGATATCTTGTACTTTATGCGAGAATTGAAGCCTCCTGATGGAATGGGAAAAAGCAAGGTGAGATATTTAAAGCTCAAGGCGATCAGATACTGCCTCATTGACCAAGCCCTGTACTGGAAAGACCCTCTAGGGGTATTTTTAAGATGCCTGGACTCGCAAGAAGCCCAAAAGGTTATGTTTGATTTCCATAATGGCCTTTGCAGGGGGCATCATTTCTGGAATACAACTGCTCATAAGATCCTCCGGGATGGATATTACTGGCCTACTTTATTCGTTGATGTCTGTAGAGAAATCAGAGCTTGCATCAAATGCCAAAAGTTCTCAGGAAAGCAACAGCTCAAATCGCTTCCATTAAAGCCTATAGTAGCTTTAGCACTGTTTTAGCAGTGGGGGTTGGACTTTATTGGAGAAATTCATCCTCCCTCATGTGGTCAACACTGATGGATCCTGACTGCGACAGACTATTTCACCAAGTGGATAGAAGCTACCCCTACCAGGAGTACTTCTCACAAAGTAATTATTAGCTTCCTAGAGGATATCATAGCTAGATTTGGTTGTCCTAGCAAAAGAATCACTAACAATGCTACCTCTTTCGGGTCTGAGCCTCTAGTCAAGTTCTGTGAACAGTTTGAGATTTCGCTGATCCACTCTACTCCCTATTATCCTTAAGGAAATGGACTGGCGGAGTCTTCCAATAAAATTATGATCAAGCTCATTAAAAAAATATTGGAAGATAATAAAAGGGCCTGGGATTCCAAGCTCAAATTTTCTCTATGGGTCGATCGGGTGACAACAAAGAAGTCCCTTGGCATCTCACCTTTCCAACTTTTTTACGAAACAAAGGTTGTTTTCCCTACTCAGCTCGCTTTATCTGTGGTGAAATTTCTCCAGGACCTAGAAGGAGAGCCTGACCATATGGTCAGAAGGATTCATCAGTTGGTGGAAGTACAACAGATAAGGGAACAGGTCATGGACAGGGCCTACCATCATCAGTAGAAGATCAAGAAAACCTTTGACAGGAAGAGAAAAAAGAAAAATTTCGAGCTGGGTGATTTGGTGCTCAAATGGGATGCACCCAGGCAGGATAGGGGAAAACACAATAAGTTTGATTCCCTCTGGTTTGGGCCTTTCAATATATCTGAGGTATTTTCAAACAACACTTACAGGTTGCAGGATTTGGAAGGCAAAGAAGTTTTTGATGGCCCCGTAAATGGGCATTTCTTAAAAATATGTTTTTTTTAAGCCGCAGGTGGCTTCTTTTGTTCTGTAAATATTGTTTTTTGTTTTCATCTTAATAAATGACTCCATAGCCCAACAAAAAGGCACTGGGTCTGCAAAATGAATCCTTAGAGCATCACAGGGACGACTCTATCCCCCATGGAGCCAAATGTAGCGGCATTTCTTGTCCTGGGCCTAAGAGCATCCAGGTCTATAGGTTGCACGAAGAACGCCCAAGCATAGCACATAAAGCCCCATTTCATTCTGAATATCAAGTGAGCGGGCGAAATCAAGTTTTCAATGGCCCATATTCATCCATAGGAGCAGATTGATGATCAACGGGAAATCGTGGTTAGCAGAGTTGCGTCGGGATTAGCACGATGGGTAGCATCTATATACATTCATGAAGGATATCGGCTGTCCATCCAAAAGGACATGTGGTGCGCAATCATGTCATGTCAAAATTTGGGGATTCGAGGGGTAAGAGCTCCTCGTCATTTTAGGTTTTGAAACCCCGAACCCTGAAACGCCAATAAGCGCCTTTGAAGCTAAGCCCATGGTCCTAGCACCCGGTCACGTCAAGCAAGCCTGATAATGGAGGAATCCCTCTTCTAGCATCAAATTCCATCTCGACCGTTCCTCTGGAGGACACACGACATACATCTGTGCTTTTGCAGTTTGGTCAATTGGGATTTTGAGAAGCGTTGCATCATGAACCCCCAGTGCCAGAAATCCCGAAAGAATCGGGACCATCCATATGAAGGAGACACGACACAATATCTGAGGCACAGGTGGGGCCTTTCGGGATTTTCATAGTGAAAGCACCGAAGTCATCTCAACCGTCCATCCATCGATGAAACTTGGGCACATTGGACTTAAAGGGGGCATGGATCTGGACAGATATGATCAGAGCGCCCAGATCAACAGTGCACATCGGATTCTGGAGCCCCCCCCACCTTTCTACCTTTAAGCGGAGGGGGGGGTCTAGAATCGAGGGCGCACCTCTGCGACGGCTACGATCAAAGCACCCGGATCAATGATGCACATCAGATTCCGGAGCCCCCCTGCCTTTCTACCTTTAAGCAGAGGGGGGGGGGGTCCGGAATCAAGGGCGCACCTCTCCGAAGGCTACGATCAGAGTGCATAGATCAATAGCACATAGGAAATCCCACCCTTCTCAGTTTCTCTGCTTTTAATCAATGTGGGGCCTTCCCCACGCCATGTAACCTCCTGAGCCGCCGCTCCCCTACAACCGATCTTCCACTTCACTTCATAGCATGGCCCTTCTACAGTTCGTCGTCCTCCTTCCAGCTACCATGTTTCCTCCTCTCTCCAGTTCACCTGTCCATGCATCCTCATGGCTCACCTTGTTATAATATAGAATATGGTGTTCTCATTTTACCATTGACAATACCCTCATCACCCAACCACAGGTTGAAGCCTCCCTCTGAGCACCTTAACCTTGAATGAGAATTCTTCCGGAAGAAAACCCTAGGCTAGATAACCAAACAAGGAGCAGCGCATCAATCCCCAAGGATAGTGCATCACAAAATTTGATCAGATAGTCCCAAACCCTAGCCAAGATATATCCAAGCCAATACTGAAACTAGCTGCTGCTGCAGCTACACCTGCAACCCTCCTGCAAACCTGTGCACCAAATGCAAATGCAGTGCGCACCAACTGGGAAAATGTTGTGCAGAACTGGCTCTGTTTGCAACTGTTGAGATGTTATAAATGAGAATTGGCGCCCTGTATTTATAGTAATCCTGCCAGTTTGTTGGGGTCGACTTCTCCTCCTGGGTATGTGTCTATTCAGTATATTATTATTATTTCTGGCCGACTTCTTCTCTTGGAGGCTAATAGCCTAATATAAATTATATTCTTGAGCCGACAAGGCTTCTAGGGTTATTATCCAATTCATTAGGGTTTCTCTTGCTTCCCAGAGTCTTCTATTCTCATCAAGTTCACATGTAGAGGTAAATACCTCCCACAACTACCATAATATTAACACTCCCTCCTATCTAGAGAGGTATTTACAGGTAATGGACTTGAGCACAAAACATACCATTTACCCGGTAGCATTAATATAGTCATCTAGACTATTTCATGACTAGATCATGAGCATCACCCTCACCATCAGCTGCATCATCTTCTTGAAAACATACTTCATCTGAGTAGTTAGATATGATGTTGGATAAGTCACTCTCACCATGGAGTGATACAAGAGGAGTAAAAGCTCTGAACTGTTTTCTGTCTAGAAAATCTCTGTTCATCATTCATCTGAATGATCATCTCCAATAATCTGTTGATAGTCTTCAAGGTAATTAGAACAAGGATAGAACACACCCGTGTCTATTCATAGTAGTACACAACTACAATTCAATGGTTAACTACCACATCAATTAACACACAAGTACTTGATCAACAACGTATAGTTGCGAGTGAAACACATTCACCATAGTAGTCCTCATCTATTGTCATATAGTCTTCATAACAAACATCTGAGAGCATCCTGCATAGAAACAATCTTATGATAAAAACTGTATCATCTGGGCCAATATTTCACTCACGTCGGTGAGATCTGAAAGAATGTATGCCACCACAGTAGTCTTCATCTGCATAGAAACAATGTTATCATAAAAATTGAATCAACTGGGACAATCTTTCACTCACGTCTGTGAGATCTGAAAGAGTGTCTGCCCTTAGTATAGAATATCAACAATGATCATCTGAGCCAATCTTTCACTCACGTCTGTGAGATCTAAAAGAATGTCTGCCCTCAATATATAACATCAATAATAATCATCTGGGCCAATCTTTCACTCACATCTATGAGGTCTGAAAGAATGTTTTCCCTCAACATAGAATATCAATAATAGGCTATCTTCCCCATTCTTCTCAACCAAGGAAGAAGGATTGTTTTTTATTTCTGAACCTAGACCATTTCCCACCCTGGGCCATTCTTCTGACACTAAACAAAGTGTAACCTAGAGAGAATGAGTCTACCCTTGAGAAATGCTTGGACCATTCATTACCTTGGGCCATTCCTCCGACACTAAACAAAGTGTAACCTGGAGGGAATGAGTCTTCCCTAAGGAATGATTGTCCTGGACTATTCCCCACACTGGGCCATTCTTCTAACACTAAACAAAGTGTAACTTGGAGAGAATGAGTCTACCCTCGAGGAATAACTGTCCCTGATTGCTGAGCCTAGACTACTCCCCACCCTGGGCCATTCCTCCGACACCAAACAAGGTGTAGCCTGGAAATAATGATTTTGCCCTCGAGGAGTAACTATCCATACCATTCCCCACCCTGGGCCATTCCTGCGACACTAAACAAAGTGTAACCTAGAGAGAATGAGTCTTCCCTCAAGGAATGTCTGTCCTGCATCAACCTCCAAAATAGACGATTCTTCAAAACTGCTCACAACTGTGAACTTTGAAATAATGACTACCCAGTGAGGTGGACCATTCTACTTGACCACTACTCAGAGTGACTGCTAAGAATAATGACTGTCCTAGACCACTCCCCATAATGGGAAGTCATTGTCTATGATACATCAACAATCAGTCTTCCTCCCATGTTAACTACAATGGGAAGTCAGTGTCCGTCAGAAATCTTAATCCACTTTCCGAATAGGAAAGTATCTGTCCAATCTGGACTATTACAAAGATAAATGATCCCTCCTAAATGGAGAGTTATTTCAATCACAAAAATAAATATTTTCATACCTTCTTCTAGTTTTGAGAGTCTTCCCTTCCAGCTAAGATATTCATTCCCACGAGCTCTATCTTGAGTATGCAAGTTCTTTCATCTTGAATAGATGCTTTACCAAGATGTATGCTTATCTACTCATCTGTGGAGATATGTATTGGAGAATCACTTTCTCCTTTCTGGACTTCATCATGGATAATGTAATGCTTGTACTGTAGTCTGGAACACTGTGAAGGCTTCTTGTAGATCTGAAAAATAGAGTATATCATAGTTGGAGAACTGAAACATATCCATGTGGCACTTTTTTTCATCATGAGATCTGATCTTCTGAGTAGTCATCTTGATGTTATAGGAAATCTTCACCACACTTCTGTTGTGCACTGGAGGTTCTCCATCAGGTTGTCTTCTTCTTATCTACATACATGAGTCTCTTTCTGATATGGCTCAAAGTCTTGAGATTGCTCTTTATACTTTCTTTATTCAATTTCTCGGGAGAACATTCTTTGCTTTCATCTGATGTAGAATTCCAACTCATGGATGTTGCGGATGATATAATGACTTATGTAGAGATAAGTCTGGTGTACTAGAAAAATCAATCATCATAGTCTCCTCCCTCCATCTGAGAGAATCTCGGGTTCTGGATCTTGTAATTCTTTTATTCATAAGTCTTCCGTACACTGTTCTTCATCACAAATTTCAGTTCTTCTGCTTTATTGCTTTTAGTGAGTTCATATCAGGATGGTAATCTTGTGATAGAATGACTGGTTGTTCTAGTTCTTCTTTCTTTCTTGGAATCCTTATGTTCCTCTTCATGTTTTTCTTTTACTTTTGGGTCCATG
>ML805227.1:99066-123393 GCA_009831015.1 Picea engelmannii
GGGTTCCCATGAGGTTTTCCCTCTTTCCTCACTTTATTTTTAGTGTATCTTTTGTACTTGGGTACCTACCATGGCCTTGTTGTTAGGACCCAATCTTTATTTTCACCATAGTGATGTTCAGGGGGGGTGTTGGAGTCACTTCACACACACCTAGGATTTATTTTTCCTAAGGTTTATATTTATTTATTAGTCATAATTAGTCATTATCCAATCTTCTATATTTTAGGAGAGAATATTCTACCTGGAGAATATTCTCTTTCAGTTCACACTTCAGTTTGACTAGTTGAGTTGAGTTTAGATGTTGCATTGGGATCGTCACCGTGCAACATTGGGATCATCACCATGCTAATTTGACCTTGCCTTGGTATCATCACTAGAGTGGTGCATTAGCCTTGATTCCCTTAGTTAACTCCTCACTACTCTTTATTCAATTAGTTAACTAAAGACTACTTGACTAGTTAACTCAACTAGGTGTCAATTCACTCTTGTAACTGCCCGAGAGACTAGAATAGGTGGAATTTCACTCTCATAACTGTTGGTGTGTGTCCATATCACTCTAGACCACCACCATGGCGACTTGGTTCACCTCAAGTCGAACTCATTAAGTTATATAGAGTATATCATGTGTAAATTATTCATTATTCACAATGGTTAATGAAAATTCTTCCATTCTTTCTCTCCTTCTTCTTCCTTTTCCAATTTTCTCTGCAAATGTGTGTATTATTGTTTAGCTAGATCTATTCTATGTAGGTTCAACACATTTACAGGTATGAATGTCAATATGTAGCAATGGACAGATAAACATCTCTACATTGTTATCCATGAAGTTTTATTTATTTAATTTCCCTACTTATTGTATGAATGATTGAAAAGGCATACTTTTGCCAATACTACTTTGAGGCCTCAAGAACCAATGGTTTGGGATTAGATCACGGTTGATAGTCTGAAGACATTGGACAACAAGTGGAATTGGGCCATTGATTTTGTTTTTCTTGGGTCAAGGTAGATTATGTAATTGAATTTGTTGTTGAGTACAGTGATTGTTTCAACGAGGTTGAAAGGAAGTTTATAGAAGGACATCAAAAAACTATTTTAGAAGAAATCCCACTTTGGATAAAAATGTTGTTTGTGAAGAAAGGGGTGATGAAAATTGTAGGGTACCACATATAATATATCAAATTGAAAACATAAATATGGCAGGAAAATATGATGGAACAACAAAAGTATAGAGAACCACAACCATATAATGATACCTTTATTGATAGAAAGTTGAGTTCACTTGCCTCTTTGAGGGGGAAACCTCTAGTAGAGAAAATCTATTTTACAATAATTCTCTAGATATATTTCTCATACCTCCTACTCTTATTTATACTAGTTCTACCTTCTAAAGAACATTATAGAGGAAGATCCTTCTAGAAGAGAAAGCTTCTTTTAGGTGTTCTTACATTGACTTGTTCACATTTATTTAATAGGCCTTGTTAACTAACTCTGGCCTTTATTATATGGAAAATATATATTACTCTAATTAATAACCAACTAAGGTGGGTTAGGAAAAGATCTTAACATGCCACCCCCCTTCAAATGTATCATTGTCCTCAAGGCCGAAGATGTGGAAATTGTTACAGTATGGCCACGGGTTCTCAAGTGGCATCCTCTCGAGATGTGTACTTCCACTTGATCAATAATTCATCTGTGTATTCTTGAATTGTTTTTCCTTTTCTTAGTTTAATATTTTTCCATTCAATTACAAACTTTTCCTTATAACCCAAAGGATAAAACTTCTTTCTAAGTGCAAAAACAAAATCTTTCCATGATGGAAATACATTGCCAACTTGTTGTGTACCATGTTGCAACTTACTCTGCCACCAAATGAGTGTTGTTCCTGCAAGATGAAGTGATGCCAATTTTATTTGGGTTGCCTATTATTTGATTTGTTGCACATTGCAATAAACTCCCATCTGTCTGGCCCAATTATCAATCCTCTTAGCATTGACTTCTCCATCATACATGGGCAATTCAATTTTCACATCAAGCTTAAGTAATGGCATATCATGTTTATGTTTATGGGAATGTTTTCTTGCAATAGAAGTTTCACTTGTACCTGAATAAGAAGAAGATCATGGAGATGAAGGATTTGAAGGAGGAGGTTTAGGAGGATCCTCTCCTTCTTCATTTTTTTCTTGTTTGGAAGATTCCCCTTGGAAAGGCCTCTTCCATTCCATGTAATCATCATATAATACCTTTACCATATCAAACATGGAAAATAATTTCTTTTGAAACTTTATCTCGTTTTGACTCCTGAGACATTCCTTCTTCAAATGTCATCTTCTAACTTTGAGAAGTCCTCTTTTTTTATCCAATATTTGTATCTCCTTCTACAATGTATCCTTCACAATGGCTTAGATTTTCTGTGGTAATCATACAAACTTAGAAAACCAACTGTCAACCTGCTCTAATACCACTTGATCCAAAAATGATCTTTTACAGACTTGGTTGAGTTTTAAGCATGTGTTAAACTACCACTTAGGAATTAATAAAATAAGAATATCTTGATGAAAGAATATTTCATCCATCATAAAGAATGGAGATCAAAAAGAAACCATAAGGTTCCCAACTTCTACGGGCCTTTGTCTTAGTGGGGAAGGATTTCTTATTAATCTTCAATGCTTCAAAAGTACATAAAAATTGTGTCAAAAAGATTACAATATAGTATAGCTATGCTCTCCTTGATGTCATGAATCCAACACAACTGACAACACCAAAAAGAGCTAAGCATAGTTCCCGGAATTTGACTTCAAAGTCCGCTTCCTCAATGGCTCCCCTGCATAAAAATGACGTAGGCTTTAAAAAAATTCATCATTTTGATGTCTCTGAACCTCTTCATATTGTCAAAAACCTATTATTCTTATATATTTGGAGCTGGGGGTCATCTCCCAACTTCCTTCCAAGATCAGACCTCAAAAAGGGCTCTAGATCCTCAATTTTGTGCAAAAATTAGGCTAAATCAACATAAAATAAAAAAAAAATCATACATTATAGTTTAAAACCCACATTGGAAAAATTTTGGGCATGCCAACCCCCTTTACCCGGGCTCCTATTCATATGGATCACACCATATGGCCAAGTTCTAGGATCTAAACCGTTAATCCCCTATCCATCCTCCCTAACTCTTGGCTCTAGGTTGCATGTGGGGCATGTGGCCATTCCCTAGTGTCATCCATGCTCATCCCCTGTGCTAGCTCCTGGTCCATGGGCCCTAGTAGTGGGATAGCCCCTCACCAACCGTGATTATCCCCTAAACCTCCACTACATATCACCTTAAATAAATATTGTGCCATGTGGCATAACAAGAGACACATAGATTGGTCGATTGGTGGTCATTTGAAAGTCTTCGGCTAAGTGGAGGTTGCATGGTCAATTCTCTTGGAGGGGAAAACAAATTTTTCACCCAGCCAACCTTGGCCAAATCTGGGGTTCCATGTGGCATCCTTTGATTGGTCCACATGTCACAAACAAAGGGACACAATGCTTCATAGATCACAACAGTTGGAAGAATATATAAACAAGAAATAATGGTGATAAGAATGTGTCTCTGTAGTCTATATTAGAAGATCAAAAGAATAACAAAGTCCAAGAACAAGAACTGATGATTATTATGAAGTGAGGGTGGAATGGAGGAGCACAAAAGGATTCATATCCTTTATTTAAGGGAGTTTTTGCTTCCTAGGGTTGGTTCCCTAAATATAAGGGAGTTGGTTCTTTGTAGGGTTGGTTCCCTAAAATTAAGGGAGTTGGTGCTTCCTAGAGTTGGTGCCCTAAATATAAGGGAGTTGGTGCTTCCTAGGGGTGGTTCCCTAAAGACAAGGGAGTTGGTGCTTCCTAGGGTTGGTTCCGTAAAGACAAGGGCATTGGTGCTTCCTAGGGTTGGTTCCTTGAAGAAGGGGATTTGTGTCTCCTAGAATTGTTTCACTACAAAGTGTTGGTGTCCTTCACTATTCTTCATAAAAATCATTTTAATTCTTATTAATTATATTCCAACAATTGATATCAAAGAAGGTACCTTCAACACAGTCTAAACAACTGGAAGGTAGATCTTGAAGATGGATCAACAAGAGGGAATGTCAAACAACAAAGAACCATCGTTCAATGGAGTTGGCTATGCTCTATGGAAAATAAGAATGAAAAACTTATTGTTAGTTCTTGGTTTTGATATATAGCAATTTGTTGTAGATGGTTACACTGCACGAACTACTCCACCCAAAGATGTTGTAGGAAACAAAATCTTCAATGACAACTCAAGAGTAGTTAATGCAATTCTAGGAGGTTTGAAAAATTATATATGTTTGAAGGTTATTCATTTTAAGTGATCCAAACACATTTGGGACAAATTGGAGGTTGTATATAAAGGAGATAGAAAATTCAAGGAAGCTAAACTACAAACCTATAGAACTCAGATTGAAAATATAAAATGAAAGAAGAAGAGAACATTGTTGAATACTTTCATAGGTTAGATCAAGTGGTTAATTCAATCAGAGAAGTAGGAGAAGAACTTACAGATTAACCTATTGTGAAAAAGATACTAAGGTCACCACCTATGAGATATGATGCCAAAATTTCTACAATTGAAGATAGGTCTGATCTTGACACACTCACAATTGATCAACTTCATGGAATTTTTACATCATATGAAATGAGAACATGGAATGATAAAACAAAAAAAGATGAAACAACCTTTAAAGCATCTAAAGAAAAGAATAAATAAGAACATATATCTCATGAAGATCAGTCAGACATATAAAGGATCTGAAAAATATAAAGGAAAGTTACCCTTCAAATGTTTCAACTGTGGAAGAATTGGACACTTTGTTAGCAAATGTCTGTATCCCAAGTTGGAGGAAAATGATGAAGAAGTTCACAAAAGGAAACACCAATACAAGAAGAAATTTTATAAGAAAAAGAAAAATGTCTACTCTAAAGAAGACATTAGTTCTTCAGACATGAGTGAAGATCAGAATTTAGAGCTTCTATTTATGGGAATGAATACTCATAGTAATGATGTAGATGATGAATAAAATTCTAAATTTGAAGGAGAAGTGAAGCTAGAAGAAGAACTGATTAGTGCTCTGGAGAAACTAAGAAAGTATAAAAAGAAGAAAAATCTACTTAGGGAACAACTTCAAGAATTTGAAGAATAACATCAATAAAAAGAAATAGATTCATTAATAACTATCAAAGAATCCACAAAGATCATCAGTGATTTAAAATCCCAACTCCTGGAAGCTAATAAAATTAGGAAATCATTTTTAAAAAAACTTACTGATAAAAAACAAGTGTGTGAGAAACTAGAAGTTGAGATTAAGTTGCTAAAAGATGAACTTGAGAAACAAAAGAAGGGATCACAATTTGGAAATAGTTCAAAGATCTTGGATGGAATTATCTGTAGCCAGAGGTCACCAAACAACAAGACGGGTTTGGGATACACTCAAGACTCAACTTCTACATCACAAGGATCTGTCAAGAAACCAATTAGTTACGTAGATACTCTAAAAAACTCTTTCAGAAAAGAAGATAATAATGCAAAGATGATACAATTTAAAACTGTTACACATAAAAATAAATCAATACTTCCTACTGGAGTAAAATATGACAAGAAAAATACAATCATCAGAAGGAATTCCCCTAATAAATATCTATTTATTGGATACTGTTACTCTTGCAATAATTTTGGTCATAAGGAAGTACGATGAAAATCTTATGGACAATACAATAACAAAAATGTCCAAAGATATAAGAACAATAGGTACAATACAGAGAAAATAAACTACAACTCATTTGATCCTTTGCAAAACTTCAATATTTAATGTAAAAAATGAAACAACTATGGTCATAAAACTAGAGAGTGTATATTACCAATGCAATCCTTAAAGATATGAAACCCTAAGAAACAAAATAAGAAGATATGGAAAAAAAATCTAAAGTACCAAGCAAGAAAGATAATGAAAATATTGCTCTTGAGGTTGATGAAATTAATAATAGGATATTGGTGGGTTAAACTTCTAATAAGGAATATAATAATATAATATATGCATATAAAGTATATCAAGCTCAAGACAGGAAAGCTCCTAAAGAAAAATCTGACACAATTCTAGAACTTGATAATGTCATACAAGTAGATTATCCATTACCCAACAAATGAAAAATAAAAAGGGAAAATTCTTAAAACAATGATAAAGAATATTCTGGTGAACAAAATAGTGACGACTATGATGAATATTCAATAGCAGAACAAGAAAAATAATTGAGTGATGATGATCTCATAAGTTTTCCAATGTTATTTTAATGATCCAATGAAACTCCTCAAAGAAAAAAGGTTAGAAACAAAGAAGGGAAGGAGAAATTAGGGAAGACTTAAAAATTGCTCTTGTTGATACTTATATGAGTATTGAAGCACAAAAAAATGAATAGATAACTACGATCATCAAAAGCATCGTGGCCTGATGATATATCTCTATGCAGGTTCTGACATAGTTTTTTGCAAGTCTTCATCTACCTAGGAACAATGCAGGTTATGTATTCACTCAGTAAAGTCATGAGATATGATCATGCATTGGTCCCAAAGTAGTTATAAGTGGAAAAACCCTAAATGGAAGTTAGTATGTTGTATATAGTAGCATACATGGCATCTTGTAGAGATGATAGGGGGAGAGACCTTGTCAGGAATAACCACCCCTTTAGAAACAAAGGGGGAAAAAAATCAGAGGCAGAGAGAGAAGATTGACAGGGGGCGTCATTAAGTTACAGATAGATAGAGATTAACCATAGAAGGAGAAACCATTTCCCATTAATTTCAAATGGGGAGAGTAACTTTAGAGGATAGAAGAATCATCATAGGGGGAGTTTGTGTATGAAGTTAGTGTGTTACCCTCAATGAAAAAGGGGGATATTGTTGGACATATTTTCATTGATGTCAAACAAATGATGTCATTATGATGTGATGATGAGATTTTATGAAAAACATGTAGAGGAATCTACCTAAAGCTGAGGAGAGGCAACATATTGTATTTCACAAGATCAACACAATGCATAAACACCATGAGGATCAAATGCCCAACCGACTAATGATATCGATTAGTTACCAACATTCTCGATTAGTTAGAATCCAAATACAAAACCAAAAATATCAAAAGGAAAAGAGGATTGCAATGATGATGAGTTGTTATAAACAAACATACAGATGAATCTACCAAAAATCTCATAAGGGAAAGTGCATTGCAGAAATGCGATCAAAATTGAAATCCCCACAGTAAAACTACAAAAGAGTCAAGAGAGAATCATGTCAGCTGATGTAGATTTTGGGACAAAATAGAACCATCAAATCTGGGAGTTATAGAAAAGGCTTCACATCAACATCCGATTAATTCTTTACAATCGGATCTTAGTAAGGGAAGATCAATGGACTAGAACCATTATGTGATACAAGGGTTGAAGTTAAGAATCAAGCAAGTTTCAATTCTGAAATAGATATTGACCGTCAATCGTCACCAACCAATAGATCTACAATTGGCGTCAATGCCACTACCCCAGAACCCCAAAGACTTGTATTCATGAATAGTCAAATACCCAAAGAGAGGATATGATTTGTTCCTAATTCCACAGTCATAGCTCCTGGACTCATGGAAATATATCAAAGAAGAAAGCGCTAATACGCACTTCGACATAATTTATTTCGATATCTATATTGATCATCCGATCAAAATAAGATTGATTGTCAGATGAATTCAAGTTGCTCTAAGTTTCTTCGGGGAATATCACTTCAGAGAATTTATAATTGGGAATGAATAACCCAAAGTCCCAAATGACGAAATGAATCTAGACCATTGATCTAGAACTGATCACATTCATTGGATAAAGGACTCACGAGATCCTGAAACGGTTGAAATCCTGAAAACTATTATATCATGTTAGGTTGTTTGCGTCAAATAAGGATAATTATATGAAAAAATATGCTTGACTTTTAGTGAGTGAATCTCACTTCGAGATATTTAGGAAATGGGAGAATATAACCTAAAGTCCTGAAGGAAGAAATGAACTAATCACAGTCATTGGATCAAGGATTCACGAGATCCCGGAACAACTGAAATCCCGAAAACCATTGGATAGTGTTAGGTTGTTCACATCAAGGAAGGATAGTTACATGAAGTGAAAATTCTATAGCTTTAGTCGGTGAATCTCACTTCGGGATATTTGGGAATGGAAGCATATAACCCAAAGTCCCGAACGTTGAAATGAACTAATCATATTCCTTGGATCAAGGATTCATATGAACCTACGAATGTTTGATCTATGAGGAGGAAATGTGCCACATCATGAGATCCATGTTAGCAAGGAAGTGTGGCACAATTAGATGGTGACAACTTTCTAGGTCAATTTGGCACTTTAGGTTACATAAGTCACAAATCTAGGTGACACATTGTAGCAACTCAACCAGTTCCAAGTTAGTAGTGACGTCAACAAATTACGTCACTTTGGGATTTTAGCCTTCGGGGGAAACCAAAAAATACCCAACGTCTCGAAGGATGAAGTCAATGTAAATATTTCACATAATATCCTCTGGATCCCTGCATGACCGTTAGATCAAAACATGTCATAAGCACTCCCATGTTGACCACTTTTGCACTGACCAGCCCTGATGGAAAATGGAGCAACAATTACCTAGACCTATGAACTTCCGAAGTGAACAAGAACCGTCCACTCAACAACAAATCAAGTCATGGGCATCGATTTGATTGAATCCTATAGAAAATCCAAGATCATCCATCTATGAAAGAGATAATATCGATCATCTGATATACTTCAGTGAAATATCCTCTTGAAGAATTGAATGACTGCAATGTCTGGAATCCCGAAGCGCCTAATTCCTGAAGTGAACAAAAACTTTCCTCCCAACTATATATCAAGTCATGGTCATTTATTTGTTTGAAACCTCTGGGAAATTTAGGATTATCCATCTACGGAAGAAGAGATATCGATTGTTCGATCTACTTCCGCTAAATATACTTCGAAAGGTTGAAAGATTGTATAGGCTGGAAGTCCCAAAGTACCGAAGTAAATAATGGTCATCCATATGAATGTTTGATTAAGTCATAACCATTGGATTAAGAAGTGGAAGGATAGTGTAAGGATAAAAAATGAACCGTTTATTTGGTTCTGGGAATCATGTTAACCAGTAGCTCCATCCTTATGAGAGGTAACTACTCTGGAAGATTGGATGAGAGAGAAATCACCCAAAGGCCGAAGTACCGAAGGACTAGGTTCCATCCCCTAGTCATGGGTTACTAACACATAATCCATGAGGCACATAGTACATAACTTAATTAATAAGCCCATGGTTTTTCGCATATGGTCACATGTAAATGGTTTGAAGGAAGAGCCTCTACAAGATTCGATTTCTGCAACATTTGCAGACAGATGAAATTGAGTTAAAAGAAATCGATACATACCTATGATCGATTTAAGAAAATCACTCTCACTAAATTAATAACCTTCACAATGATGTTTGAATAATAATAAAGATTATTGTTAATTTAAATGAAGATGTGTGATGGTCCAAACAAAGGGATACAATTCTTCATAGCTCACACCAGTTGGAAGAATATATCAATGAGAAAGAATGATGAGAAGAAAGTATCTATGTATTCCATATTAGAAGATCAAAACAACAACAAAGTCCAAGAAGAAGAAATAATGATTTTTATGAAGTTAGGGTGGAAGGGAGTAGCACATAAAAATTCATATCTTTATCTAAGGGAATTGGTGGTTACTGGGGTTGGTTCTCTAAAGATAAGGGAGTTGGTGCTTCCTAGAGTTGGTGCCCTAAAAGTAAGGGAGTTGGTGCTTCCTAGGGTTGGTGCCCTGAAAACAAGGGAGTTGGTGCTTCCTAGGGTTGGTGTGATCCGGATTATTTTCGACATGAAATGAGGGAGGAGATATAATAAAGAAATGCACAAAGATATCACAGATATTCAGTAATATAACAGAAATATATCAAAGATGCAACCATAAACACAAATATACATTAATACACGATTTCTATTAATGAAAGAAATGTACAGAGACTATAAAAACACAGAGTGAAAGACTCGCTAGAATGGTGGCAGCTTATCTCTGAGAAGAGATGTAATGGCTACTTGCATTCACAAGAAGATGAATACAATGAGGATATGAAAGCCTTTTTACAATACACAGGAATTCCAAAAACCTAACCCTAGGATATCAAGCGCCAAAAGTCATGTGGGCCCTATTTGGGTAAGTTAGTACATCAACTTCCCAGGGTCGTAACTTTTGCATACGATCTTCGTTTTAGGCGTATGATAGCTCGTTGGAAAGGTATCATTGAGGAGATTCATTTTGGCACTGCAATCATTTATTTGGCTATATTTGAGAACCTATATCTTGAAAAACCTTCATTTAGGCCCTCAAAATGGCCCAGGAAGTTAAAACCTGCTAAAAATAGTAAATTGCCAAAATTGCCAGAAAATTGTTTTGAGCCAGTCAAAAAAGGTTGGTGGCCACTGATAGCCACCTGGATCATGGTACCATAAATAAAAGGTATTTGGTTCTTCCTAGGTTTGGTTCCCTGAAGAAATATATTTTTGTCTCCTAGAGTTGGTGCTCTAAAAGGGATGGGTGTCCTTCACTATTCTACATAAAAATCCTTGTAATTCCTATTAATTATATTTATATAATTGATTTTACATACAAGTCCAGTATTGATCTATTGTGGTAATTAAAAAAATATAAAAGTAATTGCTAATTGTTGAAAAAGGGTAATATTGATTTACACCCCCCCCCCTCTCTCAGTATTCCAACAATCATATCATAAAAATATTTTCTGAAAGTTTCATATTTTGAAGTAGGGATTTCATGACTCTCCTCATGAGCCATGCTTGGTGAATGCCTCCTTCAACCTTGAGGTGGATGTGTAGTTCTCCTTCTTGAAAGTTGAGAACTTGGATCTATAGGTTGACCATCTCCTCTTGCAATATTCAACCTTGTAAGCATCAGAAAATGAACACTTGAAAACAATCAAACCTTCAAAAACCTTTGCTATGATACCAACTTGATCTAAAAATGAAAAAGGTTTGTGTGTACAAATTTGCAACTGAAATTTTTATGTGACTTAGGAAATTGGATCAAGTTGCAAGCACATAAACTTGATACGTTTTTTAATTAATATGAGAAACATAAACAAACATAAACAACCATCAATTTATAAGCACATAACACATCAAAATGATAAAGGTGTTCACCCCTCTCTTGGGATACATCCCCTGGTCCAACTTCTAATGGATCATTTTCATTATATGCTCAAAGTGTCAAAATCAGCGCTTTAGAATGCTCATAATGAAAATTAGATGGATTCAATGGCTCCAGAATGTCGAAAAACCCCTAGTTGGGCTCCTTTTGCACTTGGTTTGGCTAAAAAATGGAGAAAATACACTTCCTGGAAGTGTTTTCCCCTATAGCTTGTTGTACTTGCTTGCCAAAATGCACCTTTGTCAAAGCTGAACTTGGATTTGAGAATTTCTCGTTCCAAAAAACTAGCACTCATGCCATTCCGCAAATTGGGGCAAAATGTCACATTGTTAGGGGCCATAGGTGCCTTTCCTGGTGGAGGTTATGGTCGTGTGGCCCCTTGTGGCCTAGTGATGATATAAACATACATTCCCCTTGGTTTGTCTATTGGAAATTGCATTGTTGGTCATATGGAGGTGTAATGGTATGTGACCCAGGATGCTACTAAACCCTGACCCTCTTATTCCCAGACCAAAGTTTAATGGAACCTTAAATTAAAGTTTTAAGCTATACATATTAAGAACCATCGTAGGCCGATTGGTAGCCTGACCTTTTCCAACACTCTGCCATACACAGAGGTCCCAAGTTCAACCCCCACAGACTTTATCAACTTTTACACCAACAAACCAATGACAGGGTGCCACATGGAGGCCCTTGGTTGGGCCACGTGGCACCTTTCCATTCTCCCATACACTGACACATGTCAACCATTGGTTGGTCCACATCCCTACCAACCAAGCTTCCAAATCACCCTCTCACATCAGCACTGACCACGTCAACACCTTCCATGTCATCATTTCCCACATTAGCCTCTGCCATGTCAATCATACGATCGTATAGTCAGCTAACATATGGAATGTACGGACTGTATGGACTACACAATCAACATTTTTTTGCATGTTTGGAAAAGTGGATAGCATGTGATATCTATCACATACAAACTCTTTTTTATCATGTTCAAGTTGCATTGGGAACGTGAGGACACGATCTACACAATGAATTCATTTTAGAGAAATTTTGATAACTTTGATTTTTGAGAATTTTTTATCCCCTGGATCAAGGTGCTATGATTGAATACTATCCACTTATGCTTATTGTGTGAACTTTTTCCATTGATATAATTGTATGATTACTTTCCATGGATATTACCATATAATTACTCACCACTTTTATTACTGTATAATTGATTGTAATTTTTAATAGTCTTACAATACATCATTTAAAACAACTATAGATGGTATAATGTGTATGCTTACAAAATATAAATAATTCAATTTCTAAATTTGTCTTATGTATCAACCTTTACATAAGGTAATGGAAATTATGGTACAAAAAACTTTGATGTATTGGAAATAAAAACATAGAGATCTTTGTCTAAGATATTTCATCATAATACAATTGTAATAACAACAACATAGACATTTAAATTTAACAATTTGAAATGAAAAACCTGGGCTACAGAAGGAGCATCCAAGTTCCACCCGATCATAGAATGGGTCAACTAATTTACTTGATCCAATCACCCCCAATCCTAATCATAATTCCATGAGGGTGAGATAGGTTACCTGTTTCAACAACCTCTTGTTCTTGACAGTTCCCTAACACATATAATGATCTCACAACAACTCTTTCTCCCTCTATCCTATATAGAAAGAAATATTTTTTCAATTATTTCCTTTTTTCACATGCTAAGCAATGTCCTGCCTCCTCACACATGTGCTCTTATATTTCTTTGTTTCTGAGCTCTTATTCTTCCCCATCTCTTTTCCCTCGTTGGGAATATTTACAACTTGGGTAAATGTTTGATTTACAGGGTTTGTCAATCTCTAAAATTTACTTCTGACACTTGTCCTTTCCTGCCCAGGGTCAGGTTCAATTCGATCCGCACTCATGGATTCATAATCATCTCTTTTTAACTTGGTTGTTCCTTCCGTCCCCTTTATTTATTAAATAAAAATCTTGTCTCTTACATCTGTCCAGTCCCTAAGGACACTTGGAAATTCAGTGTCTCATAGAATAATTACATAATTAATAGTCAAATCTACCCTCTAATTCTATATTAAAATTTTCCACTTAAGGAAATTATTTATCATGATACTTTATTTTATTCGAGGGGTATTACATACTCTCCCCCTTGGACTTAACATCATCGTCGGTGTTACTTATTTATTCTTTTAATTCATTCTTGGAACAAGGTTGGATATGTCTTCCTTGTGACATCTTCCAACTCCCAAGTAGCTTCTTCAGGGATGAAGTTCTTCCATTCACTTTTACTTGAATGATGACCCAATTCTGCAACATTGTTTCTTTCTTGTCCAAAATGTGCAAAGGTTCCACCTGGAACTCACCTTTCAGTTCTACCTGCAACAAATTACAACCAATTACATGAGTAGGTTCATGAACATATTTTTTTAATAATGAAATATGAAAACATTTATGAACTTTTAAATTCCCCTATAGCGCTCGATGATATGCTACCAGGCCAATGCGATCTATCACTTCAAAAGGTCCACACAACCTTAGTGCTAGTTTTGTACATATCCCTTGTTACCTACACTAATTACGTTATTAATTTCACACCTTTCCTCGTTATTGATTCCTCTACTCTTTCTCTGGGTAGTGGTAATGACCTCGCTTTCTCCTACATAAATCTCTTTGCTACTTATGATTCTTACCAGTGTATGTCTCTGTGAAAATTTCAACTATCTACCTTGATTCTTGGATCCGAGCACTGTAATAGTGACCATTAATGGATCTCATTCTCATTAAATATATATTGGTCCCTTATCATTGAAATTCCATTGATAAAGAGGTCGAGGTAGTAGAAATGGATACAGTTTGAAAACTCTTAGTTAATTAAATTGTCTCTTAGGTAGGGATCTCTAAGATATTTAGGGAGAAAATGTCTCTTAAGGATTTTGGGGAGGAAATATCTCTCAAGGATTTTAAGGAGGAAATATTTAAACCATCCATGAGATCCTCCACCTTCCCTAAAAAACAGGAAACCAAATGTGAGCTGGATTCTCACACTTAATTACTTTATTTTTCATGAATATTAATAATAATTCATGTGCACTTCGTTCTCACGCTTAATCAATTTATTTTCCATGAATATTAATAATAATTCATGTGTACTTGGTATTTTTGCCTTCATGTAATATATCCCTCCTCCTTATTGACTAGGGATTATGACATAGGTTATTCCATGGTTTCAAGGTGTATGAGACACTTATATGACACTTTATGACACTTTAGGTACCTAGGTGTGGAAATTTCATGTGTAATAGAATGCCCACTAAAGTGTGAGGTCAGAAGAGAGAATGATGGCCGAAACACTTTACAAATATTTAAAGCAAGGGTGTGGACTCGGAGAACCTGGTAGAAGCTGCAAACAACCATCAAACAAATGTTATGACATGTTTCAAACCCAAGGCAAGAATACCTATGCTTGAGTGATAAAGAATTTCCAGGTATGGCCGCCATAAAATACACTGTGGATCCATAATCATATTGACTAAAGAGTATAGCCACCAAATATACAATGTGGATCTATACTTCCATGACATGAACTGATTGTATCCACTAAAAATACACAGTGTATCTATGAGATGACAATACATAGCCACGGACCAATGCAAAGTGGTCTATGTAATAGTATATGTGTCAATCTTCAAAAGAAAATCCATCACAACCTAGGCAAAGTATATATCAGAGTTATCACTCAAGTTAGGGTCTTCTTACCAATCATGATGCAATATGATTCTACCCATGTGAATAGATGTCCTGATGTCGAACATGGTAGAAACAACTTGATTACCGGTCAATGATGTAAAGCGTTAACAAGAGTGAGGGAAATCACCATTGATGTCAATGATTCCCAAGGTACTCTAGTACATTTCAACGAATGTGAATGGATGAGATGAAGTCAAACATCCGTGGAATCATCCAATCAGAGTTCAATGATGTAAACCCACTGTCAAACGTGAGGAGGCCTATCATTGAGGCATGCAGGTCCCAAGCTACTAACTGGTTTCTATGTCTAGCTCATGGATAATGTGTTGAAGTTGACAAGAACAGACTCATAGAGGGAGGGCCTTGATGTATCCCCCATCAACGACACGAAATGGTAATAGAGATGTAATTGGTATATCAAATGAACATGGACTGACACGAGTATTGAAACAAGATATTTGTGATGGTTGACTCTTAAACAAGGTAATTACTTTGAACACTGAGGCATAACAACGAAAACTTGACATGGACCAAAACTTGATAATCCAATGGATGTTGTGACTTTACATTGGGTGACCCAAAGGAGTGAGGAAACTCAAAGGATTGGTTCAGTGAAGAGGTTCAAAATATTGAAATGTTGCAAAGATAAAATGCCATGTTCAAGGGTGACTATAAGGGTTACCGGTAATGTTCTCAAAAACTGCTTGGCTTGCTTCTTTCAATTTTTCCTCCATATAGATAGATGAGTATGTCTTCTTAATTTAATTAGCTCAAGGAGGGTAGCACATGCTCGATATGACTCACCTTCGGTAAGTCCCTCTTCCTTTGTTTAGCAAACTAGAAGAAGTAAGGGTTTGGTCCCATATGGGCCCTTCAATGTATGATTTTTTAACGAGTCCAGAGAAGGTAAAATCAATGATTTTACATATTTAGAGAGTCTGAAAAGAACTTAAAGACGACTCCAATGTTGTCATTTTTCATGATGTTAGTCTTGAGAGGCCAAAAAAGAGATAAATTATCACTCGAAATATGCCCTTTCAAACATTTTAATGAGTGGGAAAGGAAACAAGATCACTCAAGAATCTTTTCATGTTTAGAGAGTTTGAAAAGAGATTAAATACAACTCCAGGGGGTTCCTTTTTCGTATATCCATGCGAGACCAAAAAAGAGATAAAAGGTTGCTCGGTTGCATTCTCATGTATTTACGAGCAGGAGAAAAAAAAAGACTAAGCTTGGTATGCACCCAGTTTGAAATCTAGTGGCTTAACTCCATAATGATCATCAAATGTTGGAGACATTCCCCCCCAAGATTCAATTCATTCACCGAATTTGAGGTTGTCACCAATTTCTCTACTATATGGAGAAAAAGGATAAGGGTGGATGAAATGAAGGTTCAAATACGAGACCTAACGAAAGAGTTGACTCGACAAGAGAGGTGACTGTTTCATTTTTTAACGAGATTGACACAGTAAAATAACTATGCTTAGGGCTCCGGGTTCAATCCCCAGATTTCTATTTCATTTTTTAACGAGCTTGCCATAGAGAAACAAAACTATGCTCATGGCCTCTGTTTCATTTTTTAATGAGCTTGCAACAAAGAAGAGAAGCTGTGTTCATGACCTCTGTTTCATTTTTTAACGAGCTTGCTACAGAGAAGAGAAAATATGCTCATTAACTCTTCTTGATCAAGGCTTCCAAGAGGATAATTGTTTTGAGTGGGAAGTCCCTCTACAAACTAGCACTTACGGTTAGATTATGCATGTAGAAAAGACCTAAAGATTTCTACTTTCTACCTTCATCCCAGACCTAATACCTGTTATTCTTAAGCAAATACATTATTAAGTGTGTGTATCTTATTACAGGTGTTTGATATAAATCCTTCCTTACGCTTAATCATTTTTTTTTATTGCAGATCTCCTCTCAAGGATGACCTGCTTTCACACAAAACCAACAACAAACTTCGCATGCATTCGATATATATATTAATGGGTTAGATATTCGATAAACAAGTATACAATAAATCATAAAAACCTCATATGGTGGGACGGGAAAAGTATTTCTTTATTATTAACTTCAACAAATCAACTTACAATGATGAAGTCAGCTGCTACTCCACGAACCTGGTCCTGGGATCCTCTTCAACTGTCCTCCAACTTCTTTGCTCTATCTCTCTCTTTGCACAAGGAAGGCTAAAGGGTTGGGACAAAGGGAATATGCAATTGGGTATAGTTTCTTTACTATGATTCTCCTTTTCCAAATGGGACCCCTAATGCTTCTTTTATAGGTTAGAAGAACCTAGGTATTTGGACAAACCCTTGGCCATGCATTGATGGAAGGTTTAGTTAACTCACCCAAAGATGTGTGTTCCATTGGCAACTTCCCCTTTTTCATGCTTTTTTAGGTACATGCTGGCTGCTTTAGGTCACATAGCGTGTACACGCGTACAGTAATGGATTAGGGTGCATGGGCCTTTATAAAAGAGGTTTTTAAGAAGAGTTGTTCAGTATTGTTTTGTAAAAGAAGCAATCTGAGATGGATTGATGCTAGGTAACCATGTCTGGTGAAAATTAGGGTTATAATAGATGCCCCCTATTGTGTGAGGTCAGAAGATCATCTAATGGCCGAAATACATTAACAATATTCACCGATGTGCCAAACAAGTCAGCCCAGGGACCAATCAAATACACTATAGATCCATGTCATATAACTTATATAAAGTGTAGCCGCAAACAATACACAATCGAGATACATCTCGAAATCGAAAAGATATACATGTAGAGTATCCATCTTCTCAGAAGCTTATAAGGCCTGATGGATGGAGATGAGGTCTTCAGAGCTCGAGCAACAACTTCAAATTCTTCAAAAATTGGGTGGGAGTGTAATATGAGTGCATGACTTCACTACCCAGAGGTCTTCGATGACTCGTCGGTCATGGACTAGAGAATCTTGATGATCAGACTAAAGGCTTCATTGATTTCAAACAAAGACTTGATTGGACGTTCAGGATGGTCGAGTATGAGGGAAAGAGACAAACTGTAGAGGGGTCGACTCAGGCTTGGTAAAAACTTCCCTTGGACAACAGCACGACAAATGATGAGACTCAGGTAGCAGGGCATTAATCATAATTTTACAAGACATGAGGCAACACAAACTCTCCATATGTTTGGAAGAATAACCAAATGAAGGAGGACACATCTCTATGTAGTGAGAACAACTTCCTAAGGTCGTATTAAATCCCATAGTTTGACGAACAAACAGACAGATGTGCTTTATCCAAGGGAGTCTTATTGTGCTTCCAATAAAGAAAATACTTTTCCCTTCCTCTTTTTGGGGTATATTTGATTTTTTTTTTGTCTTTTTCAATGATTTTGGAAAAAAGAATAAAGGAATGTTACATTACAATGGAGGAACGAGTGTTGCAAACATACAAGTTGAAGGCGCAAGGACAAGACTGATGTTCAAAAGAATGATACTCAGGAAAAATCCTCCAGGGGCCAAGGGTGTTAAGACGCAGAGGAAAAGTGCTACAAGGATTGCGTATAAGGTATGCTTCAGATGTTTCAGTTGGGAGAAACATGGAGCCGACATTTAGACCAAAGATGCAAGTATGCAAACGTGGTTAACAAAACACACAATGGTAACGTCCTTTGATGTAATTTTAATGAGCTCGGAGAAGGTAAGCTCGACGGTTTTTCATATTTAGAGAGTCTGAAAAAACGTAAAAGGAGACTCTATTGGGGTACCTTTTTCGAAGGTAGTCTAGTCAGTTTGAAAAAGGGGTAAAATAGCACCGACAATACGTCTATACAAAACCATTTTAACGAGTGTGATAAAGACAAGATCACTCGGCCATTTTTTCCTTTTTAAGGAGTCTGAAAAAATATTAACTATGGACTCCGTCAGGAATGTTCTTCTGGACCAGTTTAATGAGTGTGAAAGAATAAGGTCACTCAGTGATATTTTCAATTTTAGGGCGTCTGAAAAGAGCTTAACTATGGACTCCATGGGGGTTCCTTTTTCATAAATTTAGTCCCTCATGCCCGAAAAGGGTTAAAATGATACCTGAGAGAACTCTTCTAGAGAACTGAAGTTCCATAGAGTATACCTTTGTTCGTACAGTTGACCGTTCGGACCAAAAAAGGGGTAAACTATCATCAGATAGACGTGACTTCAAATTTCATTTTAACAAGTGTGAAAAGCCACAAGATTGCTCGACGATATTTTCATGTTTAGAAGATCTGAAAAGGGCTTAAAAGAAGACCCGTTGGGGGCTACGACTCATGTATGAAATTAGTTCAGGTAGAGCTCGTTGCTAGGTTTAGACCAAGAGTCTCTTCGATAATCAATCTGGAAAGTCTCCCAAAAGGGAAGAAAACACAAACCACAGTGTAATTCCTTGCTTGGTATAGAAACTGTAGCCATGGCTTCAAGGATAGCCTCATTTGAAGGAAATTTTGAATCTGAGAAATCACGCAAACGAGGGTCGACGATTTCAAAGGGTGAAGTAGACTGATCATATTCCATATGACGATGGAGGTTTTGGCCAGGACTGGTAGAGTCTATCAACAAAGAATCACAATCATGAGGGCTTGAGGATATACTAACAACGAGATCAGACTCAGAAGGATACTCAAGCCTACTTGGACCAAGAGAGTTAAACAAGGGCTCCCATGCCCCCATTGGATAAACCAATAGATCAATTGTTGATACTAAGTATTGGGAAGGAAAACATGATTGCACAGGTTCCTACTCATAAGCAATTGAACACCGAGGATAAGATGCCACATAATTAACCCGTGGCGGGGTAGAATCTACACAAATGATAGAAACATATAAAGGGGTAGTCTAAAATAATGTCGAATTAGGATGGTGATTATCAGATGCCAACTAGTCGATAGTGGCAATGCTTCCATTGAGAGGGAAAGAATCACCTAGAAGAGCGTAGATACTACAAAATTCATAGCATATATATAATCACGCCCGAGAAGCATATTGAAATCTAACGGGCTTTGCACCACTATAAAATCAACAAGGACAGTCTTCCCACCTAACAAGATAGGTAACTGAGGAAGAACCCCCAAATATTCACTAGGACATCTGTCAAAAGTCAAAAGTTCATGCGAAGAAGAAAAAAGCTCGGGAGATCCCAAGAATTTCTAAACTGAGGAGGATAAAATACTTGTAGAGGCTCCTTCATTAACAATACATTGATAAATGTTTGTTTAATTAACTTCAAACCTTATTTGAAAAGGTGCGGAAGAAGGAAGATGAGGCTTAAAAAGGTCATTCCAATCAAAGGAAACCATCCTAGGGCTTGGAGGGGGTGTGCTCGGAACGAGTGGAATGCCCCCTTTTTCTGAAAGTACTGAACCAAAAATGCTAAAAACATAGTTGGTAGACACATCACTCCCCAAAAGAAGAGCCAGATCATCCGATGACTGCATCAGCATGACCACTTTCACAACCAATGGTTGAATAGGCTACAACACTACATGGTCTAAAGGCACCTCACCTCGCAAAAGAGGATTGGGATCAACCGATGACTACATCGGCATGACCACTTTCGCAACCAATGGTTGAATAGGCTACGAGACTACATGGTCTAAAGGAACCTCACCCCATGAAAGAGGAGCGGGATAAGCCAATTACTGCATCGATATGACCAATTTCTCAACTAGTGGCTAAATAGGCTACGAGGAAACCTCAAAATACTCAGAATCAGAAGAGCTTGCAGACAGGGACCATAATCTTTGTACCTATGGAATGCCAGGGCACAAATGAGTAAGGTGATATCCCTTGCAAATCTTACAAGGGAACTTAGTCTTATGTCTTATCTGTCTAGGTTTCTCAATAGAATTAATGCCCCCAGCATGACTAGCAGTGGTTGGTTTCACATCTCCAACATGACTTGCAGAGGCTGGTGATGGGTCGATAACTTGACTTGTAGAGGCTACATACCTATTTTCAGTATGACTTGTAGTGACTGGACTCCTTCCCCCAGCATGACTTGGAGAGGGTGGGTGTGTGCCCCCAGTATGAATTTTAGAGGCTGGGTGTTGGTCTTTAACAAGACTTGCAGAGGTTGTTGACTTATCTCCAACATGAATCGTAGAGGTTGGTGATTTCTTCTTCCTAATCTTCCTCTTTATATTTCGTTCAGACTTCAGGTTACTAGTAACTGTACTTTCACCAGAGGTGGGAGAAGGAGGAGGAGAAGACTTTGCTGACAAAGAAACATCAACAGGGTGCCCATGACTTAAGGTTCTTAATTGATAAGTGTCAAGAGCATTCGGGACATTTGGAATGGTACCCAACCAAACTGGTAGTCCAACATTCAACCCAGGAATGAACAAAGTGGCAATCAAAGGGACACCAATGTTTTCGAAGAAAGGAAAAAAAAAAGAATCCCCTTGCGAAGGGTTTCCTTGGTCGGTATCGTCAGTAAACTTAGCCATGAAGATCTTATTCATAGGTTATGCCCTTGCGGGATCGTTCAAATCCGTAAAAGTCTCACACTGACTCTGGTGAACCAGTGGTATCAAAACAATGCCTATAAAGAGGTGGCTCCACGTTTCTAAGTAGAAGACCAAAAAGTCCTCATGACTGGCGGAGTGGGTGGTCTACCACCCTAGGTCAGAGACCCAAAGCAATGACTGACTAACTCACTATGGAAAACTAGGGAGCACAGAGCACACACTAGAAAAACTCCTAAAGGAAAATCAAGCAAACGACTAACTAGTTGGAAGAACAGTTACACCAACCAACACTAGAGCAACTTACCGATGCAAGTGCAACTCGAACACGGAAGCACCCTTCTGGTATACCTTGAAAACCATGGCCTGATTTATGTCCTAAGTACCAAGGTATACCCCTGCAGTCACCTGTGGATGTCTCTAAAAAAAATAGTCAACCAGGTTGCCAGCGCGCGAACAGTCACCAGGTAGGTACAGAAGAAAGTCAGGTAGACCACAATGAGCAGGGTATCGAGAATGAAACCTATCAAGGTATCGAAGGCAAGTGGTTCAGAAGAAAAATGAGTACCTCGAACAGATTCGAGACCCACAAAGCTCCATGGCAAATGCAATCGACGAAATCCCAAGACAAGCCATGGAAAATATGATGACGAGGTTGATGAAGGTATCTTCTTGGGTTATGCTACAAATAGAAAAAGGGTACAGATGTTACAATAAGAGACTGCATAAACTGGTTGATTGTATAGACATAAAAGTTGATGAAGAAATCTCGGTCAGAAATGTAAGTAGTGTTGAACCAAGCAAAGAAGATATAGTTGAAGATGAAGATGAATAGGTCCAAGGATTAGAAAGGGAAGAATATGAATCAGATGAAAATATAAATACTCAGGCTGACACAAATCAGAAGAAAGAAGCAAAATCACCTCTCAAAATTGTTAGAAAGAATCATCCTGAAAATCAGATAATTGGAGATATAAATAAAGGAGTTCAGACAAGAAGGAAATTGATTAAAGACTCCGAACAATCTCATGTTGCTTTTTTATCTATGATTGAACCTAAAAAAAATTATTAAGCCATCCATCATGACGATTGGGTTAGAGCAATGAATGAAGAGCTTGATCAGATTGAGAAGAACAATATTTGGGAGCTTGTCCCTAGACCTGAAGATAAGAATGTAATAGGTTCCCAGTGGGTGTTCAAGAATAAAATGAATGAAAAAGGACAAGTTGTTATAAATAAAGCCAGATTGGTCTGTAAAGGGTATGCACAAGTTGAAGGTTAGGATTTTGATGGAAATTTTTCACCAGTGGAAATATTGGAAGCCATCAGAATGTTTCTTGCTTATTCATGTCATAAGAACTTTAACATTTATCAGATGGATGTTAGGTCAACATTTCTTAATGGAGATCTAGAGGAAGAAGTATATATGGAGCAACCTAAAGGATTCTCATTGATAGATAATCCTAATTATGTTTGCAAGCTAAAGAAGGCCTTATATGGAATGAAATAAGCACCACGAGCTTGGTATTATAGACTGGACAAATTTTTACAAGACAAAGGATTCAAGAAAGGTATTGTTGACAACAACCTCTATATTAAGTCTGAAGGTGATAATTTACTAGTTGTTTTGGTTTATGTAGATGATATTATTTTTGGCTGTACTAATGAATCATCTGTCTAGTGGTTTGCTAATTCTATGCAAACAAAATTTGAGATTTCCATGATAGGAGAACTCTCATATTGATCCAGGTGGATATCGGGGGCCACCCACCTTTTCCAAATGGCTCAAAACAATTTTCTGTCCATTTTGGCAATTTACTATTTTTAGCAGGTTTTCACTTTCGGGGCCATTTTGAGGGCCTAAATGAAGTTTTTTCGAGATCGAGGTTCTCAATGATATACAAAGGCATGATTGATCCCCAAAAATGAATCTCCTCGACGATACCTTTCCAACGAGCTATCACACGCCTAAAACGAAGATCGTATCCAAAAGTTACGACCCCGGGAAGTTGATACACCAACTTACCCAAACGAGGCCCACATGAATTTTGGCGCTTCATCTCCTAGGGTTAGGTTTTTGGATGTCTAGGACTTTTGACATTCCCGATTATTGTAAAAAGGCCTCCAGAGCCTCATTGTAACCATCTTCTCACGGATGCGAGTAGCAGCCACATCTCTTCTCAGAGATAAGCTACCAACGCCCTAGCTAGTTTATTTTCATTCTGTCTGTAAGCATATTTCAGTCATTTGTTATTAATGAAATGAAGTCTTATTTCCGTTGCATCTCTGTGTTTATGTGTATTTCTATATTTCATTGTGTTCCTACATAAATCTGGATCAATGGTATCAGAGCAGGCTGCTCTTGATCATTTTTTTCAGTGCATGTCCCTGACAAGGTCTGAGTATAGCAAGTTGGGTCTCGAGCTTGTCTATATTGAGGAAAATCTCTCTCGCACACCCAAGAAACCTTCAATGGTGGAAGAAAATAAAAACGATGGAGCAGACGATCCTATTAGTCTGTTGCTTGAGCAATCTCTCACGCGACAGAGGGACGAAATGATGGAGAATTTTTTCCACATCCTTCAACGCCTGTTGATAGCATCAGGCGCTTCTTCATCAAGCAACCACTTTGGAGGCACATCGCCTTTAAAGGTACAGGTTAATTTTGATATTCCCGTATTTGAAGGTCAAATAGATGCAGATGCCCTAGATAAATGGTTAAATCTGCTAGAAGGTTATTTCTCTGTTCATAATTTTTCAGACAAGG
>ML805227.1:149772-174122 GCA_009831015.1 Picea engelmannii
TTAAGGAGTGTGAAGGTGATCTTTTCCTTGTCTGAAAAATTATGAACAGAGAAATAACCTTCTAGCAGATTTAACCATTTATCTAGGGCATCTGCATCTATTTGACCTTCAAATACGGGAATATCAAAATTAACCTGTACCTTTAAAGGCGATGTGCCTCCAAAGTGGTTGCTTGATGAAGAAGCGCCTGATGCTATCAACAGGCGTTGAAGGATGTGGAAAAAATTCTCCATCATTTCGTCCCTCTGTCGCGTGAGAGATTGCTCAAGCAACAGACTAATAGGATCGTCTGCTCCATCGTTTTTATTTTCTTCCACCATTGAAGGTTTCTTGGGTGTGCGAGAGAGATTTTCCTCAATATAGACAAGCTCGAGACCCAACTTGCTATACTCAGACCTTGTCAGGGACATGCACTGAAAAAAATGATCAAGAGCAGCCTGCTCTGATACCATTGATCCAGATTTATGTAGGAACACAATGAAATATAGAAATACACATAAACACAGAGATGCAACGGAAATAAGACTTCATTTCATTAATAACAAATGACTGAAATATGCTTACAGACAGAATGAAAATAAACTAGCTAGGGCGTTGGTAGCTTATCTCTGAGAAGAGATGTGGCTGCTACTCGCATCCGTGAGAAGATGGTTACAATGAGGCTCTGGAGGCCTTTTTACAATAATCGGGAATGTCAAAAGTCCTAGACATCCAAAAACCTAACCCTAGGAGATGAAGCGCCAAAATTCATGTGGGCCTCGTTTGGGTAAGTTGGTGTATCAACTTCCCGGGGTCGTAACTTTTGGATACGATCTTCGTTTTAGGCGTGTGATAGCTCGTTGGAAAGGTATCGTCGAGGAGATTCATTTTTGGGGATCAATCATGCCTTTGTATATCATTGAGAACCTCGATCTCGAAAAAACTTCATTTAGGCCCTCAAAATGGCCCCGAAAGTGAAAACCTGCTAAAAATAGTAAATTGCCAAAATGGACAGAAAATTGTTTTGAGCCATTTGGAAAAGGTGGGTGGCCCCCGATATCCACCTGGATCAATATGAGAGTTCTCCTATCATGGAAATCTCAAATTTTGTTTGCATAGAATTAGCAAACCACTAGACAGATGATTCATTAGTACAGCCAAAAATAATATCATCTACATAAACCAAAACAACTAGTAAATTATCACCTTCAGACTTAATATAGAGGTTGTTGTCAACAATACCTTTCTTGAATCCTTTGTCTTGTAAAAATTTGTCCAGTCTATAATACCAAGCTCGTGGTGCTTATTTCATTCCATATAAGGCCTTCTTTAGCTTGCAAACATAATTAGGATTATCTATCAATGAGAATCCTTTAGGTTGCTCCATATATACTTCTTCCTCTAGATCTCCATTAAGAAATGTTGACCTAACATCCATCTGATAAATGTTAAAGTTCTTATGACATGAATAAGCAAGAAACATTCTGATGGCTTCCAATATTTCCACTGGTGAAAAATTTCCATCAAAATCCTAACCTTCAACTTGTGCATACCCTTTACAGACCAATCTGGCTTTATTTATAACAACTTGTCCTTTTTCATTCATTTTATTCTTGAACACCCACTGGGAACCTATTACATTCTTATCTTCAGGTCTAGGGACAAGCTCCCAAATATTGTTCTTCTCAATCTGATCAAGCTCTTCATTCATTGCTCTAACCCAATCGTCATGATGGATGGCTTAATAATTTTTTTTAGGTTCAATCATAGATAAAAAAGCAACATGAGATTGTTCGGAGTCTTTAATCAATTTCCTTCTTGTCTGAACTCCTTTATTTATATCTCCAATTATCTGATTTTCAGGATGATTCTTTCTAACAATTTTGAGAGGTGATTTTGCTTCTTTCTTCTGATTTGTGTCAGCCTGAGTATTTATATTTTCATCTGATTCATATTCTTCCCTTTCTAATCCTTGGACCTATTCATCTTCATCTTCAACTATATCTTCTTTGCTTGGTTCAACACTACTTACATTTCTGACCGAGATTTCTTCATCAACTTTTATGTCTATACAATCAACCAGTTTATGCAGTCTCTTATTGTAACATCTGTACCCTTTTTCTATTTGTAGCATAACCCAAGAAGATACCTTCATCAACCTCGTCATCATATTTTCCATGGCTTGTCTTGGGATTTCGTCGATTGCATTTGCCATGGAGCTTTGTGGGTCTCGAATCTGTTCGAGGTACTCATTTTTCTTCTGAACCACTTGCCTTCGATACCTTGATAGGTTTCATTCTCGATACCCTGCTCATTGTGGTCTACCTGACTTTCTTCTGTACCTACCTGGTGACTGTTCGCGCGCTGGCAACCTGGTTGACTATTTTTTTTAGAGACATCCACAGGTGACTGCAGGGGTATACCTTGGTACTTAGGACATAAATCAGGCCATGGTTTTCAAGGTATACCAGAAGGGTGCTTCCGTGTTCGAGTTGCACTTGCATCGGTAAGTTGCTCTAGTGTTGGTTGGTGTAACTGTTCTTCCAACTAGTTAGTCGTTTGCTTGATTTTCCTTTAGGAGTTTTTCTAGTGTGTGCTCTGTGCTCCCTAGTTTTCCATAGTGAGTTAGTCAGTCATTGCTTTGGGTCTCTGACCTAGGGTGGTAGACCACCCACTCCGCCAGTCATGAGGACTTTTTGGTCTTCTACTTAGAAACGTGGAGCCACCTCTTTATAGGCATTGTTTTGATACCACTGGTTCACCAGAGTCAGTGTGAGACTTTTACGGATTTGAACGATCCCGCAAGGGCATAACCTATGAATAAGATCTTCATGGCTAAGTTTACTGACGATACCGACCAAGGAAACCCTTCGCAAGGGGATTCTTTTTTTTTTCCTTTCTTCGAAAACATTGGTGTCCCTTTGATTGCCACTTTGTTCATTCCTGGGTTGAATGTTGGACTACCAGTTTGGTTGGGTACCATTCCAAATGTCCCGAATGCTCTTGACACTTATCAATTAAGAACCTTAAGTCATGGGCACCCTGTTGATGTTTCTTTGTCAGCAAAGTCTTCTCCTCCTCCTTCTCCCACCTCTGGTGAAAGTACAGTTACTAGTAACCTGAAGTCTGAACGAAATATAAAGAGGAAGATTAGGAAGAAGAAATCACCAACCTCTACGATTCATGTTGGAGATAAGTCAACAACCTCTGCAAGTCTTGTTAAAGACCAACACCCAGCCTCTAAAATTCATACTGGGGGCACACACCCACCCTCTCCAAGTCATGCTGGGGGAAGGAGTCCAGTCACTACAAGTCATACTGAAAATAGGTATGTAGCCTCTACAAGTCAAGTTATCGACCCATCACCAGCCTCTGCAAGTCATGTTGGAGATGTGAAACCAACCACTGCTAGTCATGCTGGGGGCATTAATTCTATTGAGAAACCTAGACAGATAAGACATAAGACTAAGTTCCCTTGTAAGATTTGCAAGGGATATCACCTTACTCATTTGTGCCCTGGCATTCCATAGGTACAAAGATTATGGTCCCTGTCTGCAAGCTCTTCTGATTCTGAGTATTTTGAGGTTTCCTCGTAGCCTATTTAGCCACTAGTTGAGAAATTGGTCATATCGATGCAGTAATTGGCTTATCCCGCTCCTCTTTCATGGGGTGAGGTTCCTTTAGACCATGTAGTCTCGTAGCCTATTCAACCATTGGTTGCGAAAGTGGTCATGCCGATGTAGTCATCGGTTGATCCCAATCCTCTTTTGCGAGGTGAGGTGCCTTTAGACCATGTAGTGTTGTAGCCTATTCAACCATTGGTTGTGAAAGTGGTCATGCTGATGCAGTCATCGGATGATCTGGCTCTTCTTTTGGGGAGTGATGTGTCTACCAACTATGTTTTTAGCATTTTTGGTTCAGTACTTTCAGAAAAAGGGGGCATTCCACTCGTTCCGAGCACACCCCCTCCAAGCCCTAGGATGGTTTCCTTTGATTGGAATGACCTTTTTAAGCCTCATCTTCCTTCTTCCGCACCTTTTCAAATAAGGTTTGAAGTTAATTAAACAAACATTTATCAATGTATTGTTAATGAAGGAGCCTCTACAAGTATTTTATCCTCCTCAGTTTAGAAATTCTTGGGATCTCCCGAGCTTTTTTCTTCTTCGCATGAACTTTTGACTTTTGACAGATGTCCTAGTGAATATTTGGGGGTTCTTCCTCAGTTACCTATCTTGTTAGGTGGGAAGACTGTCCTTGTTGATTTTATAGTGGTGCAAAGCCCGTTAGATTTCAATATGCTTCTCGGGCGTGATTATATATATGCTATGAATTTTGTAGTATCTACGCTCTTCTAGGTGATTCTTTCCCTCTCAATGGAAGCATTGCCACTATCGACTAGTTGGCATCTGATAATCACCATCCTAATTCGACATTATTTTAGACTACCCCTTTATATGTTTCTATCATTTGTGTAGATTCTACCCCGCCACGGGTTAATTATGTGGCATCTTATCCTCGGTGTTCAATTGCTTATGAGTAGGAACCTGTGCAATCATGTTTTCCTTCCCAATACTTAGTATCAACAATTGATCTATTGGTTTATCCAATGGGGGCATGGGAGCCCTTGTTTAACTCTCTTGGTCCAAGTAGGCTTGAGTATCCTTCTGAGTCTGATCTCGTTGTTAGTATATCCTCAAGCCCTCATGATTGTGATTCTTTGTTGATAGACTCTACCAGTCCTGGCCAAAACCTCCATCGTCATATGGAATATGATCAGTCTACTTCACCCTTTGAAATCGTCGACCCTCGTTTGCGTGATTTCTCAGATTCAAAATTTCCTTCAAATGAGGCTATCCTTGAAGCCATGGCTACAGTTTCTATACCAAGCAAGGAATTACACTGTGGTTTGTGTTTTCTTCCCTTTTGGGAGACTTTCCAGATTGATTATCGAAGAGACTCTTGGTCTAAACCTAGCAACGAGCTCTACCTGAACTAATTTCATACATGAGTCGTAGCCCCCAACGGGTCTTCTTTTAAGCCCTTTTCAGATCTTCTAAACATGAAAATATCGTCGAGCAATCTTGTGGCTTTTCACACTTGTTAAAATGAAATTTGAAGTCACGTCTATCTGATGATAGTTTACCCCTTTTTTGGTCCGAACGGTCAACTGTACGAACAAAGGTATACTCTATGGAACTTCAGTTCTCTAGAAGAGTTCTCTCAGGTATCATTTTAACCCTTTTCGGGCATGAGGGACTAAATTTATGAAAAAGGAACCCCCATGGAGTCCATAGTTAAGCTCTTTTCAGACGCCCTAAAATTGAAAATATCACTGAGTGACCTTATTCTTTCACACTCATTAAACTGGTCCAGAAGAACATTCCTGACGGAGTCCATAGTTAATATTTTTTCAGACTCCTTAAAAAGGAAAAAATGGCCGAGTGATCTTGTCTTTATCACACTCGTTAAAATGGTTTTGTATAGACGTATTGTCGGTGCTATTTTACCCCTTTTTCAAACTGACTAGACTACCTTCGAAAAAGGTACCCCAATAGAGTCTCCTTTTACGTTTTTTCAGACTCTCTAAATATGAAAAACCGTCGAGCTTACCTTCTCCGAGCTCATTAAAATTACATCAAAGGACGTTACCATTGTGTGTTTTGTTAACCACGTTTGCATACTTGCATCTTTGGTCTAAATGTCGGCTCCATGTTTCTCCCAACTGAAACATCTGAAGCATACCTTATACGCAATCCTTGTAGCACTTTTCCTCTGCGTCTTAACACCCTTGGCCCCTGGAGGATTTTTCCTGAGTATCATTCTTTTGAACATCAGTCTTGTCCTTGCGCCTTCAACTTGTATGTTTGCAACACTCGTTCCTCCATTGTAATGTAACATTCCTTTATTCTTTTTTCCAAAATCATTGAAAAAGACAAAAAAAAAATCAAATATACCCCAAAAAGAGGAAGGGAAAAGTATTTTCTTTATTGGAAGCACAATAAGACTCCCTTGGATAAAGCACATCTGTCTGTTTGTTCGTCAAACTATGGGATTTAATACGACCTTAGGAAGTTGTTCTCACTACATAGAGATGTGTCCTCCTTCATTTGGTTATTCTTCCAAACATATGGAGAGTTTGTGTTGCCTCATGTCTTGTAAAATTATGATTAATGCCCTGCTACCTGAGTCTCATCATTTGTCGTGCTGTTGTCCAAGGGAAGTTTTTACCAAGCCTGAGTCGACCCCTCTACAGTTTGTCTCTTTCCCTCATACTCGACCATCCTGAACGTCCAATCAAGTCTTTGTTTGAAATCAATGAAGCCTTTAGTCTGATCATCAAGATTCTCTAGTCCATGACCGACGAGTCATCGAAGACCTCTGGGTAGTGAAGTCATGCACTCATATTACACTCCCACCCAATTTTTGAAGAATTTGAAGTTGTTGCTCGAGCTCTGAAGACCTCATCTCCATCCATCAGGCCTTATAAGCTTCTGAGAAGATGGATACTCTACATGTATATCTTTTCGATTTCGAGATGTATCTCGATTGTGTATTGTTTGCGGCTACACTTTATATAAGTTATATGACATGGATCTATAGTGTATTTGATTGGTCCCTGGGCTGACTTGTTTGGCACATCGGTGAATATTGTTAATGTATTTCGGCCATTAGATGATCTTCTGACCTCACACAATAGGGGGCATCTATTATAACCCTAATTTTCACCAGACATGGTTACCTAGCATCAATCCATCTCAGATTGCTTCTTTTACAAAACAATACTGAACAACTCTTCTTAAAAACCTCTTTTATAAAGGCCCATGCACCCTAATCCATTACTGTACGCGTGTACACGCTATGTGACCTAAAGCAGCCAGCATGTACCTAAAAAAGCATGAAAAAGGGGAAGTTGCCAATGGAACACACATCTTTGGGTGAGTTAACTAAACCTTCCATCAATGCATGGCCAAGGGTTTGTCCAAATACCTAGGTTCTTCTAACCTATAAAAGAAGCATTAGGGGTCCCATTTGGAAAAGGAGAATCATAGTAAAGAAACTATACCCAATTGCATATTCCCTTTGTCCCAACCCTTTAGCCTTCCTTGTGCAAAGAGAGAGATAGAGCAAAGAAGTTGGAGGACAGTTGAAGAGGATCCCAGGACCAGGTTCGTGGAGTAGCAGCTGACTTCATCATTGTAAGTTGATTTGTTGAAGTTAATAATAAAGAAATACTTTTCCCGTCCCACCATATGAGGTTTTTATGATTTATTGTATACTTGTTTATCGAATATCTAACCCATTAATATATATATCGAATGCATGCGAAGTTTGTTGTTGGTTTTGTGTGAAAGCAGGTCATCCTTGAGAGGAGATCTGCAATAAAAAAAAATGATTAAGCGTAAGGAAGGATTTATATCAAACACCTGTAATAAGATACACACACTTAATAATGTATTTGCTTAAGAATAACAGGTATTAGGTCTGGGATGAAGGTAGAAAGTAGAAATCTTTAGGTCTTTTCTACATGCATAATCTAACCGTAAGTGCTAGTTTGTAGAGGGACTTCCCACTCAAAACAATTATCCTCTTGGAAGCCTTGATCAAGAAGAGTTAATGAGCATATTTTCTCTTCTCTGTAGCAAGCTCGTTAAAAAATGAAACAGAGGTCATGAACACAGCTTCTCTTCTTTGTTGCAAGCTCATTAAAAAATGAAACAGAGGCCATGAGCATAGTTTTGTTTCTCTATGGCAAGCTCGTTAAAAAATGAAATAGAAATCTGGGGATTGAACCCGGAGCCCTAAGCATAGTTATTTTACTGTGTCAATCTCGTTAAAAAATGAAACAGTCACCTCTCTTGTCGAGTCAACTCTTTCGTTAGGTCTCGTATTTGAACCTTCATTTCATCCACCCTTATCCTTTTTCTCCATATAGTAGAGAAATTGGTGACAACCTCAAATTCGGTGAATGAATTGAATCTTGGGGGGGAATGTCTCCAACATTTGATGATCATTATGGAGTTAAGCCACTAGATTTCAAACTGGGTGCATACCAAGCTTAGTCTTTTTTTTTCTCCTGCTCGTAAATACATGAGAATGCAACCGAGCAACCTTTTATCTCTTTTTTGGTCTCGCATGGATATACGAAAAAGGAACCCCCTGGAGTTGTATTTAATCTCTTTTCAAACTCTCTAAACATGAAAAGATTCTTGAGTGATCTTGTTTCCTTTCCCACTCATTAAAATGTTTGAAAGGGCATATTTCGAGTGATAATTTATCTCTTTTTTGGCCTCTCAAGACTAACATCATGAAAAATGACAACATTGGAGTCGTCTTTAAGTTCTTTTCAGACTCTCTAAATATGTAAAATCATTGATTTTACCTTCTCTGGACTCGTTAAAAAATCATACATTGAAGGGCCCATATGGGACCAAACCCTTACTTCTTCTAGTTTGCTAAACAAAGGAAGAGGGACTTACCGAAGGTGAGTCATATCGAGCATGTGCTACCCTCCTTGAGCTAATTAAATTAAGAAGACATACTCATCTATCTATATGGAGGAAAAATTGAAAGAAGCAAGCCAAGCAGTTTTTGAGAACATTACCGGTAACCCTTATAGTCACCCTTGAACATGGCATTTTATCTTTGCAACATTTCAATATTTTGAACCTCTTCACTGAACCAATCCTTTGAGTTTCCTCACTCCTTTGGGTCACCCAATGTAAAGTCACAACATCCATTGGATTATCAAGTTTTGGTCCATGTCAAGTTTTCGTTGTTATGCCTCAGTGTTCAAAGTAATTACCTTGTTTAAGAGTCAACCATCACAAATATCTTGTTTCAATACTCGTGTCAGTCCATGTTCATTTGATATACCAATTACATCTCTATTACCATTTCGTGTCGTTGATGGGGGATACATCAAGGCCCTCCCTCTATGAGTCTGTTCTTGTCAACTTCAACACATTATCCATGAGCTAGACATAGAAACCAGTTAGTAGCTTGGGACCTGCATGCCTCAATGATAGGCCTCCTCACGTTTGACAGTGGGTTTACATCATTGAACTCTGATTGGATGATTCCACGGATGTTTGACTTCATCTCATCCATTCACATTCGTTGAAATGTACTAGAGTACCTTGGGAATCATTGACATCAATGGTGATTTCCCTCACTCTTGTTAACGCTTTACATCATTGACCGGTAATCAAGTTGTTTCTACCATGTTCGACATCAGGACATCTATTCACATGGGTAGAATCATATTGCATCATGATTGGTAAGAAGACCCTAACTTGAGTGATAACTCTGATATATACTTTGCCTAGGTTGTGATGGATTTTCTTTTGAAGATTGACACATATACTATTACATAGACCACTTTGCATTGGTCCGTGGCTATGTATTGTCATCTCATAGATACACTGTGTATTTTTAGTGGATACAATCAGTTCATGTCATGGAAGTATAGATCCACATTGTATATTTGGTGGCTATACTCTTTAGTCAATATGATTATGGATCCACAGTGTATTTTATGGCGGCCATACCTGGAAATTCTTTATCACTCAAGCATAGGTATTCTTGCCTTGGGTTTGAAACATGTCATAACATTTGTTTGATGGTTGTTTGCAGCTTCTACCAGGTTCTCCGAGTCCACACCCTTGCTTTAAATATTTGTAAAGTGTTTCGGCCATCATTCTCTCTTCTGACCTCACACTTTAGTGGGCATTCTATTACACATGAAATTTCCACACCTAGGTACCTAAAGTGTCATAAAGTGTCATATAAGTGTCTCATACACCTTGAAACCATGGAATAACCTATGTCATAATCCCTAGTCAATAAGGAGGAGGGATATATTACATGAAGGCAAAAATACCAAGTACACATGAATTATTATTAATATTCATGGAAAATAAATTGATTAAGCGTGAGAACGAAGTGCACATGAATTATTATTAATATTCATGAAAAATAAAGTAATTAAGTGTGAGAATCCAGCTCACATTTGGTTTCCTGTTTTTTAGGGAAGGTGGAGGATCTCATGGATGGTTTAAATATTTCCTCCTTAAAATCCTTGAGAGATATTTCCTCCCCAAAATCCTTAAGAGACATTTTCTCCCTAAATATCTTAGAGATCCCTACCTAAGAGACAATTTAATTAACTAAGAGTTTTCAAACTGTATCCATTTCTACTACCTCGACCTCTTTATCAATGGAATTTCAATGATAAGGGACCAATATATATTTAATGAGAATGAGATCCATTAATGGTCACTATTACAGTGCTCGGATCCAAGAATCAAGGTAGATAGTTGAAATTTTCACAGAGACATACACTGGTAAGAATCATAAGTAGCAAAGAGATTTATGTAGGAGAAAGCGAGGTCATTACCACTACCCAGAGAAAGAGTAGAGGAATCAATAACGAGGAAAGGTGTGAAATTAATAACGTAATTAGTGTAGGTAACAAGGGATATGTACAAAACTAGCACTAAGGTTGTGTGGACCTTTTGAAGTGATAGATCGCATTGGCCTGGTAGCATATCATCGAGCGCTATAGGGGAATTTAAAAGTTCATAAATGTTTTCATATTTCATTATTAAAAAAATATGTTCATGAACCTACTCATGTAATTGGTTGTAATTTGTTGCAGGTAGAACTGAAAGGTGAGTTCCAGGTGGAACCTTTGCACATTTTGGACAAGAAAGAAACAATGTTGCAGAATTGGGTCATCATTCAAGTAAAAGTGAATGGAAGAACTTCATCCCTGAAGAAGCTACTTGGGAGTTGGAAGATGTCACAAGGAAGACATATCCAACCTTGTTCCAAGAATGAATTAAAAGAATAAATAAGTAACACCGACGATGATGTTAAGTCCAAGGGGGAGAGTATGTAATACCCCTCGAATAAAATAAAGTATCATGATAAATAATTTCCTTAAGTGGAAAATTTTAATATAGAATTAGAGGGTAGATTTGACTATTAATTATGTAATTATTCTATGAGACACTGAATTTCCAAGTGTCCTTAGGGACTGGACAGATGTAAGAGACAAGATTTTTATTTAATAAATAAAGGGGACGGAAGGAACAACCAAGTTAAAAAGAGATGATTATGAATCCATGAGTGCGGATCGAATTGAACCTGACCCTGGGCAGGAAAGGACAAGTGTCAGAAGTAAATTTTAGAGATTGACAAACCCTGTAAATCAAACATTTACCCAAGTTGTAAATATTCCCAACGAGGGAAAAGAGATGGGGAAGAATAAGAGCTCAGAAACAAAGAAATATAAGAGCACATGTGTGAGGAGGCAGGACATTGCTTAGCATGTGAAAAAAGGAAATAATTGAAAAAATATTTCTTTCTATATAGGATAGAGGGAGAAAGAGTTGTTGTGAGATCATTATATGTGTTAGGGAACTGTCAAGAACAAGAGGTTGTTGAAACAGGTAACCTATCTCACCCTCATGGAATTATGATTAGGATTGGGGGTGATTGGATCAAGTAAATTAGTTGACCCATTCTATGATCGGGTGGAACTTGGATGCTCCTTCTGTAGCCCAGGTTTTTCATTTCAAATTGTTAAATTTAAATGTCTATGTTGTTGTTATTACAATTGTATTATGATGAAATATCTTAGACAAAGATCTCTATGTTTTTATTTCCAATACATCAAAGTTTTTTGTACCATAATTTCCATTACCTTATGTAAAGGTTGATACATAAGACAAATTTAGAAATTGAATTATTTATATTTTGTAAGCATACACATTATACCATCTATAGTTGTTTTAAATGATGTATTGTAAGACTATTAAAAATTACAATCAATTATACAGTAATAAAAGTGGTGAGTAATTATATGGTAATATCCATGGAAAGTAATCATACAATTATATCAATGGAAAAAGTTCACACAATAAGCATAAGTGGATAGTATTCAATCATAGCACCTTGATCCAGGGGATAAAAAATTCTCAAAAATCAAAGTTATCAAAATTTCTCTAAAATGAATTCATTGTGTAGATCGTGTCCTCACGTTCCCAATGCAACTTGAACATGATAAAAAAGAGTTTGTATGTGATAGATATCACATGCTATCCACTTTTCCAAACATGCAAAAAAATGTTGATTGTGTAGTCCATACAGTCCGTACATTCCATATGTTAGCTGACTATACGATCGTATGATTGACATGGCAGAGGCTAATGTGGGAAATGATGACATGGAAGGTGTTGACGTGGTCAGTGCTGATGTGAGAGGGTGATTTGGAAGCTTGGTTGGTAGGGATGTGGACCAACCAATGGTTGACATGTGTCAGTGTATGGGAGAATGGAAAGGTGCCACGTGGCCCAACCAAGGGCCTCCATGTGGCACCCTGTCATTGGTTTGTTGGTGTAAAAGTTGATAAAGTCTGTGGGGGTTGAACTTGGGACCTCTGTGTATGGCAGAGTGTTGGAAAAGGTCAGGCTACCAATCGGCCTACGATGGTTCTTAATATGTATAGCTTAAAACTTTAATTTAAGGTTCCATTAAACTTTGGTCTGGGAATAAGAGGGTCAGGGTTTAGTAGCATCCTGGGTCACATACCATTACACCTCCATATGACCAACAATGCAATTTCCAATAGACAAACCAAGGGGAATGTATGTTTATATCATCACTAGGCCACAAGGGGCCACACGACCATAACCTCCACCAGGAAAGGCACCTATGGCCCCTAACAATGTGACATTTTGCCCCAATTTGCGGAATGGCATGAGTGCTAGTTTTTTGGAACGAGAAATTCTCAAATCCAAGTTCAGCTTTGACAAAGGTGCATTTTGGCAAGCAAGTACAACAAGCTATAGGGGAAAACACTTCCAGGAAGTGTATTTTCTCCATTTTTTAGCCAAACCAAGTGCAAAAGGAGCCCAACTAGGGGTTTTTCGACATTCTGGAGCCATTGAATCCATCTAATTTTCATTATGAGCATTCTAAAGCGCTGATTTTGACACTTTGAGCATATAATGAAAATGATCCATTAGAAGTTGGACCAGGGGATGTATCCCAAGAGAGGGGTGAACACCTTTATCATTTTGATGTGTTATGTGCTTATAAATTGATGGTTGTTTATGTTTGTTTATGTTTCTCATATTAATTAAAAAACGTATCAAGTTTATGTGCTTGCAACTTGATCCAATTTCCTAAGTCACATAAAAATTTCAGTTGCAAATTTGTACACACAAACCTTTTTCATTTTTAGATCAAGTTGGTATCATAGCAAAGGTTTTTGAAGGTTTGATTGTTTTCAAGTGTTCATTTTCTGATGCTTACAAGGTTGAATATTGCAAGAGGAGATGGTCAACCTATAGATCCAAGTTCTCAACTTTCAAGAAGGAGAACTACACATCCACCTCAAGGTTGAAGGAGGCATTCACCAAGCATGGCTCATGAGGAGAGTCATGAAATCCCTACTTCAAAATATGAAACTTTCAGAAAATATTTTTATGATATGATTGTTGGAATACTGAGAGAGGGGGGGGGGTGTAAATCAATATTACCCTTTTTCAACAATTAGCAATTACTTTTATATTTTTTTAATTACCACAATAGATCAATACTGGACTTGTATGTAAAATCAATTATATAAATATAATTAATAGGAATTACAAGGATTTTTATGTAGAATAGTGAAGGACACCCATCCCTTTTAGAGCACCAACTCTAGGAGACAAAAATATATTTCTTCAGGGAACCAAACCTAGGAAGAACCAAATACCTTTTATTTATGGTACCATGATCCAGGTGGCTATCAGTGGCCACCAACCTTTTTTGACTGGCTCAAAACAATTTTCTGGCAATTTTGGCAATTTACTATTTTTAGCAGGTTTTAACTTCCTGGGCCATTTTGAGGGCCTAAATGAAGGTTTTTCAAGATATAGGTTCTCAAATATAGCCAAATAAATGATTGCAGTGCCAAAATGAATCTCCTCAATGATACCTTTCCAACGAGCTATCATACGCCTAAAACGAAGATCGTATGCAAAAGTTACGACCCTGGGAAGTTGATGTACTAACTTACCCAAATAGGGCCCACATGACTTTTGGCGCTTGATATCCTAGGGTTAGGTTTTTGGAATTCCTGTGTATTGTAAAAAGGCTTTCATATCCTCATTGTATTCATCTTCTTGTGAATGCAAGTAGCCATTACATCTCTTCTCAGAGATAAGCTGCCACCATTCTAGCGAGTCTTTCACTCTGTGTTTTTATAGTCTCTGTACATTTCTTTCATTAATAGAAATCGTGTATTAATGTATATTTGTGTTTATGGTTGCATCTTTGATATATTTCTGTTATATTACTGAATATCTGTGATATCTTTGTGCATTTCTTTATTATATCTCCTCCCTCATTTCATGTCGAAAATAATCCGGATCACACCAACCCTAGGAAGCACCAACTCCCTTGTTTTCAGGGCACCAACCCTAGGAAGCACCAACTCCCTTACTTTTAGGGCACCAACTCTAGGAAGCACCAACTCCCTTATCTTTAGAGAACCAACCCCAGTAACCACCAATTCCCTTAGATAAAGATATGAATTTTTATGTGCTACTCCCTTCCACCCTAACTTCATAAAAATCATTATTTCTTCTTCTTGGACTTTGTTGTTGTTTTGATCTTCTAATATGGAATACATAGATACTTTCTTCTCATCATTCTTTCTCATTGATATATTCTTCCAACTGGTGTGAGCTATGAAGAATTGTATCCCTTTGTTTGGACCATCACACATCTTCATTTAAATTAACAATAATCTTTATTATTATTCAAACATCATTGTGAAGGTTATTAATTTAGTGAGAGTGATTTTCTTAAATCGATCATAGGTATGTATCGATTTCTTTTAACTCAATTTCATCTGTCTGCAAATGTTGCAGAAATCGAATCTTGTAGAGGCTCTTCCTTCAAACCATTTACATGTGACCATATGCGAAAAACCATGGGCTTATTAATTAAGTTATGTACTATGTGCCTCATGGATTATGTGTTAGTAACCCATGACTAGGGGATGGAACCTAGTCCTTCGGTACTTCGGCCTTTGGGTGATTTCTCTCTCATCCAATCTTCCAGAGTAGTTACCTCTCATAAGGATGGAGCTACTGGTTAACATGATTCCCAGAACCAAATAAACGGTTCATTTTTTATCCTTACACTATCCTTCCACTTCTTAATCCAATGGTTATGACTTAATCAAACATTCATATGGATGACCATTATTTACTTCGGTACTTTGGGACTTCCAGCCTATACAATCTTTCAACCTTTCGAAGTATATTTAGCGGAAGTAGATCGAACAATCGATATCTCTTCTTCCGTAGATGGATAATCCTAAATTTCCCAGAGGTTTCAAACAAATAAATGACCATGACTTGATATATAGTTGGGAGGAAAGTTTTTGTTCACTTCAGGAATTAGGCGCTTCGGGATTCCAGACATTGCAGTCATTCAATTCTTCAAGAGGATATTTCACTGAAGTATATCAGATGATCGATATTATCTCTTTCATAGATGGATGATCTTGGATTTTCTATAGGATTCAATCAAATCGATGCCCATGACTTGATTTGTTGTTGAGTGGACGGTTCTTGTTCACTTCGGAAGTTCATAGGTCTAGGTAATTGTTGCTCCATTTTCCATCAGGGCTGGTCAGTGCAAAAGTGGTCAACATGGGAGTGCTTATGACATGTTTTGATCTAACGGTCATGCAGGGATCCAGAGGATATTATGTGAAATATTTACATTGACTTCATCCTTCGAGACGTTGGGTATTTTTTGGTTTCCCCCGAAGGCTAAAATCCCAAAGTGACGTAATTTGTTGACGTCACTACTAACTTGGAACTGGTTGAGTTGCTACAATGTGTCACCTAGATTTGTGACTTATGTAACCTAAAGTGCCAAATTGACCTAGAAAGTTGTCACCATCTAATTGTGCCACACTTCCTTGCTAACATGGATCTCATGATGTGGCACATTTCCTCCTCATAGATCAAACATTCGTAGGTTCATATGAATCCTTGATCCAAGGAATATGATTAGTTCATTTCAACGTTCGGGACTTTGGGTTATATGCTTCCATTCCCAAATATCCCGAAGTGAGATTCACCGACTAAAGCTATAGAATTTTCACTTCATGTAACTATCCTTCCTTGATGTGAACAACCTAACACTATCCAATGGTTTTCGGGATTTCAGTTGTTCCGGGATCTCGTGAATCCTTGATCCAATGACTGTGATTAGTTCATTTCTTCCTTCAGGACTTTAGGTTATATTCTCCCATTTCCTAAATATCTCGAAGTGAGATTCACTCACTAAAAGTCAAGCATATTTTTTCATATAATTATCCTTATTTGACGCAAACAACCTAACATGATATAATAGTTTTCAGGATTTCAACCGTTTCAGGATCTCGTGAGTCCTTTATCCAATGAATGTGATCAGTTCTAGATCAATGGTCTAGATTCATTTCGTCATTTGGGACTTTGGGTTATTCATTCCCAATTATAAATTCTCTGAAGTGATATTCCCCGAAGAAACTTAGAGCAACTTGAATTCATCTGACAATCAATCTTATTTTGATCGGATGATCAATATAGATATCGAAATAAATTATGTCGAAGTGCGTATTAGCGCTTTCTTCTTTGATATATTTCCATGAGTCCAGGAGCTATGACTGTGGAATTAGGAACAAATCATATCCTCTCTTTGGGTATTTGACTATTCATGAATACAAGTCTTTGGGGTTCTGGGGTAGTGGCATTGACGCCAATTGTAGATCTATTGGTTGGTGACGATTGACGGTCAATATCTATTTCAGAATTGAAACTTGCTTGATTCTTAACTTCAACCCTTGTATCACATAATGGTTCTAGTCCATTGATCTTCCCTTACTAAGATCCGATTGTAAAGAATTAATCGGATGTTGATGTGAAGCCTTTTCTATAACTCCCAGATTTGATGGTTCTATTTTGTCCCAAAATCTACATCAGCTGACATGATTCTCTCTTGACTCTTTTGTAGTTTTACTGTGGGGATTTCAATTTTGATCGCATTTCTGCAATGCACTTTCCCTTATGAGATTTTTGGTAGATTCATCTGTATGTTTGTTTATAACAACTCATCATCATTGCAATCCTCTTTTCCTTTTGATATTTTTGGTTTTGTATTTGGATTCTAACTAATCGAGAATGTTGGTAACTAATCGATATCATTAGTCGGTTGGGCATTTGATCCTCATGGTGTTTATGCATTGTGTTGATCTTGTGAAATACAATATGTTGCCTCTCCTCAGCTTTAGGTAGATTCCTCTACATGTTTTTCATAAAATCTCATCATCACATCATAATGACATCATTTGTTTGACATCAATGAAAATATGTCCAACAATATCCCCCTTTTTCATTGAGGGTAACACACTAACTTCATACACAAACTCCCCCTATGATGATTCTTCTATCCTCTAAAGTTACTCTCCCCATTTGAAATTAATGGGAAATGGTTTCTCCTTCTATGGTTAATCTCTATCTATCTGTAACTTAATGACGCCCCCTGTCAATCTTCTCTCTCTGCCTCTGATTTTTTTCCCCCTTTGTTTCTAAAGGGGTGGTTATTCCTGACAAGGTCTCTCCCCCTATCATCTCTACAAGATGCCATGTATGCTACTATATACAACATACTAACTTCCATTTAGGGTTTTTCCACTTATAACTACTTTGGGACCAATGCATGATCATATCTCATGACTTTACTGAGTGAATACATAACCTGCATTGTTCCTAGGTAGATGAAGACTTGCAAAAAACTATGTCAGAACCTGCATAGAGATATATCATCAGGCCACGATGCTTTTGATGATCGTAGTTATCTATTCATTTTTTTGTGCTTCAATACTCATATAAGTATCAACAAGAGCAATTTTTAAGTCTTCCCTAATTTCTCCTTCCCTTCTTTGTTTCTAACCTTTTTTCTTTGAGGAGTTTCATTGGATCATTAAAATAACATTGGAAAACTTATGAGATCATCATCACTCAATTATTTTTCTTGTTCTGCTATTGAATATTCATCATAGTCGTCACTATTTTGTTCACCAGAATATTCTTTATCATTGTTTTAAGAATTTTCCCTTTTTATTTTTCATTTGTTGGGTAATGGATAATCTACTTGTATGACATTATCAAGTTCTAGAATTGTGTCAGATTTTTCTTTAGGAGCTTTCCTGTCTTGAGCTTGATATACTTTATATGCATATATTATATTATTATATTCCTTATTAGAAGTTTAACCCACCAATATCCTATTATTAATTTCATCAACCTCAAGAGCAATATTTTCATTATCTTTCTTGCTTGGTACTTTAGATTTTTTTTCCATATCTTCTTATTTTGTTTCTTAGGGTTTCATATCTTTAAGGATTGCATTGGTAATATACACTCTCTAGTTTTATGACCATAGTTGTTTCATTTTTTACATTAAATATTGAAGTTTTGCAAAGGATCAAATGAGTTGTAGTTTATTTTCTCTGTATTGTACCTATTGTTCTTATATCTTTGGACATTTTTGTTATTGTATTGTCCATAAGATTTTCATCGTACTTCCTTATGACCAAAATTATTGCAAGAGTAACAGTATCCAATAAATAGATATTTATTAGGGGAATTCCTTCTGATGATTGTATTTTTCTTGTCATATTTTACTCCAGTAGGAAGTATTGATTTATTTTTATGTGTAACAGTTTTAAATTGTATCATCTTTGCATTATTATCTTCTTTTCTGAAAGAGTTTTTTAGAGTATCTACGTAACTAATTGGTTTCTTGACAGATCCTTGTGATGTAGAAGTTGAGTCTTGAGTGTATCCCAAACCCGTCTTGTTGTTTGGTGACCTCTGGCTACAGATAATTCCATCCAAGATCTTTGAACTATTTCCAAATTGTGATCCCTTCTTTTGTTTCTCAAGTTCATCTTTTAGCAACTTAATCTCAACTTCTAGTTTCTCACACACTTGTTTTTTATCAGTAAGTTTTTTTAAAAATGATTTCCTAATTTTATTAGCTTCCAGGAGTTGGGATTTTAAATCACTGATGATCTTTGTGGATTCTTTGATAGTTATTAATGAATCTATTTCTTTTTATTGATGTTATTCTTCAAATTCTTGAAGTTGTTCCCTAAGTAGATTTTTCTTCTTTTTATACTTTCTTAGTTTCTCCAGAGCACTAATCAGTTCTTCTTCTAGCTTCACTTCTCCTTCAAATTTAGAATTTTATTCATCATCTACATCATTACTATGAGTATTCATTCCCATAAATAGAAGCTCTAAATTCTGATCTTCACTCATGTCTGAAGAACTAATGTCTTCTTTAGAGTAGACATTTTTCTTTTTCTTATAAAATTTCTTCTTGTATTGGTGTTTCCTTTTGTGAACTTCTTCATCATTTTCCTCCAACTTGGGATACAGACATTTGCTAACAAAGTGTCCAATTCTTCCACAGTTGAAACATTTGAAGGGTAACTTTCCTTTATATTTTTCAGATCCTTTATATGTCTGACTGATCTTCATGAGATATATGTTCTTATTTATTCTTTTCTTTAGATGCTTTAAAGGTTGTTTCATCTTTTTTTGTTTTATCATTCCATGTTCTCATTTCATATGATGTAAAAATTCCATGAAGTTGATCAATTGTGAGTGTGTCAAGATCAGACCTATCTTCAATTGTAGAAATTTTGGCATCATATCTCATAGGTGGTGACCTTAGTATCTTTTTCACAATAGGTTAATCTGTAAGTTCTTCTCCTACTTCTCTGATTGAATTAACCACTTGATCTAACCTATGAAAGTATTCAACAATGTTCTCTTCTTCTTTCATTTTATATTTTCAATCTGAGTTCTATAGGTTTGTAGTTTAGCTTCCTTGAATTTTCTATCTCCTTTATATACAACCTCCAATTTGTCCCAAATGTGTTTGGATCACTTAAAATGAATAACCTTCAAACATATATAATTTTTCAAACCTCCTAGAATTGCATTAACTACTCTTGAGTTGTCATTGAAGATTTTGTTTCCTACAACATCTTTGGGTGGAGTAGTTCGTGCAGTGTAACCATCTACAACAAATTGCTATATATCAAAACCAAGAACTAACAATAAGTTTTTCATTCTTATTTTCCATAGAGCATAGCCAACTCCATTGAACGATGGTTCTTTGTTGTTTGACATTCCCTCTTGTTGATCCATCTTCAAGATCTACCTTCCAGTTGTTTAGACTGTGTTGAAGGTACCTTCTTTGATATCAATTGTTGGAATATAATTAATAAGAATTAAAATGATTTTTATGAAGAATAGTGAAGGACACCAACACTTTGTAGTGAAACAATTCTAGGAGACACAAATCCCCTTCTTCAAGGAACCAACCCTAGGAAGCACCAATGCCCTTGTCTTTACGGAACCAACCCTAGGAAGCACCAACTCCCTTGTCTTTAGGGAACCACCCCTAGGAAGCACCAACTCCCTTATATTTAGGGCACCAACTCTAGGAAGCACCAACTCCCTTAATTTTAGGGAACCAACCCTACAAAGAACCAACTCCCTTATATTTAGGGAACCAACCCTAGGAAGCAAAAACTCCCTTAAATAAAGGATATGAATCCTTTTGTGCTCCTCCATTCCACCCTCACTTCATAATAATCATCAGTTCTTGTTCTTGGACTTTGTTATTCTTTTGATCTTCTAATATAGACTACAGAGACACATTCTTATCACCATTATTTCTTGTTTATATATTCTTCCAACTGTTGTGATCTATGAAGCATTGTGTCCCTTTGTTTGTGACATGTGGACCAATCAAAGGATGCCACATGGAACCCCAGATTTGGCCAAGGTTGGCTGGGTGAAAAATTTGTTTTCCCCTCCAAGAGAATTGACCATGCAACCTCCACTTAGCCGAAGACTTTCAAATGACCACCAATCGACCAATCTATGTGTCTCTTGTTATGCCACATGGCACAATATTTATTTAAGGTGATATGTAGTGGAGGTTTAGGGGATAATCACGGTTGGTGAGGGGCTATCCCACTACTAGGGCCCATGGACCAGGAGCTAGCACAGGGGATGAGCATGGATGACACTAGGGAATGGCCACATGCCCCACATGCAACCTAGAGCCAAGAGTTAGGGAGGATGGATAGGGGATTAACGGTTTAGATCCTAGAACTTGGCCATATGGTGTGATCCATATGAATAGGAGCCCGGGTAAAGGGGGTTGGCATGCCCAAAATTTTTCCAATGTGGGTTTTAAACTATAATGTATGATTTTTTTTTTATTTTATGTTGATTTAGCCTAATTTTTGCACAAAATTGAGGATCTAGAGCCCTTTTTGAGGTCTGATCTTGGAAGGAAGTTGGGAGATGACCCCCAGCTCCAAATATATAAGAATAATAGGTTTTTGACAATATGAAGAGGTTCAGAGACATCAAAATGATGAATTTTTTTAAAGCCTACGTCATTTTTATGCAGGGGAGCCATTGAGGAAGCGGACTTTGAAGTCAAATTCCGGGAACTATGCTTAGCTCTTTTTGGTGTTGTCAGTTGTGTTGGATTCATGACATCAAGGAGAGCATAGCTATACTATATTGTAATCTTTTTGACACAATTTTTATGTACTTTTGAAGCATTGAAGATTAATAAGAAATCCTTCCCCACTAAGACAAAGGCCCGTAGAAGTTGGGAACCTTATGGTTTCTTTTTGATCTCCATTCTTTATGATGGATGAAATATTCTTTCATCAAGATATTCTTATTTTATTAATTCCTAAGTGGTAGTTTAACACATGCTTAAAACTCAACCAAGTCTGTAAAAGATCATTTTTGGATCAAGTGGTATTAGAGCAGGTTGACAGTTGGTTTTCTAAGTTTGTATGATTACCACAGAAAATCTAAGCCATTGTGAAGGATACATTGTAGAAGGAGATACAAATATTGGATAAAAAAAGAGGACTTCTCAAAGTTAGAAGATGACATTTGAAGAAGGAATGTCTCAGGAGTCAAAACGAGATAAAGTTTCAAAAGAAATTATTTTCCATGTTTGATATGGTAAAGGTATTATATGATGATTACATGGAATGGAAGAGGCCTTTCCAAGGGGAATCTTCCAAACAAGAAAAAAATGAAGAAGGAGAGGATCCTCCTAAACCTCCTCCTTCAAATCCTTCATCTCCATGATCTTCTTCTTATTCAGGTACAAGTGAAACTTCTATTGCAAGAAAACATTCCCATAAACATAAACATGATATGCCATTACTTAAGCTTGATGTGAAAATTGAATTGCCCATGTATGATGGAGAAGTCAATGCTAAGAGGATTGATAATTGGGCCAGACAGATGGGAGTTTATTGCAATGTGCAACAAATCAAATAATAGGCAACCCAAATAAAATTGGCATCACTTCATCTTGCAGGAACAACACTCATTTGGTGGCAGAGTAAGTTGCAACATGGTACACAACAAGTTGGCAATGTATTTCCATCATGGAAAGATTTTGTTTTTGCACTTAGAAAGAAGTTTTATCCTTTGGGTTATAAGGAAAAGTTTGTAATTGAATGGAAAAATATTAAACTAAGAAAAGGAAAAACAATTCAAGAATACACAGATGAATTATTGATCAAGTGGAAGTACACATCTCGAGAGGATGCCACTTGAGAACCCGTGGCCATACTGTAACAATTTCCACATCTTCGGCCTTGAGGACAATGATACATTTGAAGGGGGGTGGCATGTTAAGATCTTTTCCTAACCCACCTTAGTTGGTTATTAATTAGAGTAATATATATTTTCCATATAATAAAGGCCAGAGTTAGTTAACAAGGCCTATTAAATAAATGTGAACAAGTCAATGTAAGAACACCTAAAAGAAGCTTTCTCTTCTAGAAGGATCTTCCTCTATAATGTTCTTTAGAAGGTAGAACTAGTATAAATAAGAGTAGGAGGTATGAGAAATATATCTAGAGAATTATTGTAAAATAGATTTTCTCTACTAGAGGTTTCCCCCTCAAAGAGGCAAGTGAACTCAACTTTCTATCAATAAAGGTATCATTATATGGTTGTGGTTCTCTATACTTTTGTTGTTCCATCATATTTTCCTGCCATATTTATGTTTTCAATTTGATATATTATATGTGGTACCCTACAATTTTCATCACCCCTTTCTTCACAAACAACATTTTTATCCAAAGTGGGATTTCTTCTAAAATAGTTTTTTGATGTCCTTCTATAAACTTCCTTTCAACCTCGTTGAAACAATCACTGTACTCAACAACAAATTCAATTACATAATCTACCTTGACCCAAGAAAAACAAAATCAATGGCCCAATTCCACTTGTTGTCCAATGTCTTCAGACTATCAACCGTGATCTAATCCCAAACCATTGGTTCTTGAGGCCTCAAAGTAGTATTGGCAAAAGTATGCCTTTTCAATCATTCATACAATAAGTAGGGAAATTAAATAAATAAAACTTCATGGATAACAATGTAGAGATGTTTATCTGTCCATTGCTACATATTGACATTCATACCTGTAAATGTGTTGAACCTACATAGAATAGATCTAGCTAAACAATAATACACACATTTGCAGAGAAAATTGGAAAAGGAAGAAGAAGGAGAGAAAGAATGGAAGAATTTTCATTAACCATTGTGAATAATGAATAATTTACACATGATATACTCTATATAACTTAATGAGTTCGACTTGAGGTGAACCAAGTCGCCATGGTGGTGGTCTAGAGTGATATGGACACACACCAACAGTTATGAGAGTGAAATTCCACCTATTCTAGTCTCTCGGGCAGTTACAAGAGTGAATTGACACCTAGTTGAGTTAACTAGTCAAGTAGTCTTTAGTTAACTAATTGAATAAAGAGTAGTGAGGAGTTAACTAAGGGAATCAAGGCTAATGCACCACTCTAGTGATGATACCAAGGCAAGGTCAAATTAGCATGGTGATGATCCCAATGTTGCACGGTGACGATCCCAATGCAACATCTAAACTCAACTCAACTAGTCAAACTGAAGTGTGAACTGAAAGAGAATATTCTCCAGGTAGAATATTCTCTCCTAAAATATAGAAGATTGGATAATGACTAATTATGACTAATAAATAAATATAAACCTTAGGAAAAATAAATCCTAGGTGTGTGTGAAGTGACTCCAACACCCCCCCTGAACATCACTATGGTGAAAATAAAGATTGGGTCCTAACAACAAGGCCATGGTAGGTACCCAAGTACAAAAGATACACTAAAAATAAAGTGAGGAAAGAGGGAAAACCTCATGGGAAC
>ML805227.1:179615-197213 GCA_009831015.1 Picea engelmannii
AATCTATAAGAAACTCCATGGACCCAAAAGTAAAAGAAAAACATGAAGAGGAACATAAGGATTCCAAGAAAGAAAGAAGAACTAGAACAACCAGTCATTCTATCACAAGATTACCATCCTGATATGAACTCACTAAAAGCAATAAAGCAGAAGAACTGAAATTTGTGATGAAGAACAGTGTACGGAAGACTTATGAATAAAAGAATTACAAGATCCAGAACCCGAGATTCTCTCAGATGGAGGGAGGAGACTATGATGATTGATTTTTCTAGTACACCAGACTTATCTCTACATAAGTCATTATATCATCCGCAACATCCATGAGTTGGAATTCTACATCAGATGAAAGCAAAGAATGTTCTCCCGAGAAATTGAATAAAGAAAGTATAAAGAGCAATCTCAAGACTTTGAGCCATATCAGAAAGAGACTCATGTATGTAGATAAGAAGAAGACAACCTGATGGAGAACCTCCAGTGCACAACAGAAGTGTGGTGAAGATTTCCTATAACATCAAGATGACTACTCAGAAGATCAGATCTCATGATGAAAAAAAGTGCCACATGGATATGTTTCAGTTCTCCAACTATGATATACTCTATTTTTCAGATCTACAAGAAGCCTTCACAGTGTTCCAGACTACAGTACAAGCATTACATTATCCATGATGAAGTCCAGAAAGGAGAAAGTGATTCTCCAATACATATCTCCACAGATGAGTAGATAAGCATACATCTTGGTAAAGCATCTATTCAAGATGAAAGAACTTGCATACTCAAGATAGAGCTCGTGGGAATGAATATCTTAGCTGGAAGGGAAGACTCTCAAAACTAGAAGAAGGTATGAAAATATTTATTTTTGTGATTGAAATAACTCTCCATTTAGGAGGGATCATTTATCTTTGTAATAGTCCAGATTGGACAGATACTTTCCTATTCGGAAAGTGGATTAAGATTTCTGACGGACACTGACTTCCCATTGTAGTTAACATGGGAGGAAGACTGATTGTTGATGTATCATAGACAATGACTTCCCATTATGGGGAGTGGTCTAGGACAGTCATTATTCTTAGCAGTCACTCTGAGTAGTGGTCAAGTAGAATGGTCCACCTCACTGGGTAGTCATTATTTCAAAGTTCACAGTTGTGAGCAGTTTTGAAGAATCGTCTATTTTGGAGGTTGATGCAGGACAGACATTCCTTGAGGGAAGACTCATTCTCTCTAGGTTACACTTTGTTTAGTGTCGCAGGAATGGCCCAGGGTGGGGAATGGTATGGATAGTTACTCCTCGAGGGCAAAATCATTATTTCCAGGCTACACCTTGTTTGGTGTCGGAGGAATGGCCCAGGGTGGGGAGTAGTCTAGGCTCAGCAATCAGGGACAGTTATTCCTCGAGGGTAGACTCATTCTCTCCAAGTTACACTTTGTTTAGTGTTAGAAGAATGGCCCAGTGTGGGGAATAGTCCAGGACAATCATTCCTTAGGGAAGACTCATTCCCTCCAGGTTACACTTTGTTTAGTGTCGGAGGAATGGCCCAAGGTAATGAATGGTCCAAGCATTTCTCAAGGGTAGACTCATTCTCTCTAGGTTACACTTTGTTTAGTGTCAGAAGAATGGCCCAGGGTGGGAAATGGTCTAGGTTCAGAAATAAAAAACAATCCTTCTTCCTTGGTTGAGAAGAATGGGGAAGATAGCCTATTATTGATATTCTATGTTGAGGGAAAACATTCTTTCAGACCTCATAGATGTGAGTGAAAGATTGGCCCAGATGATTATTATTGATGTTATATATTGAGGGCAGACATTCTTTTAGATCTCACAGACGTGAGTGAAAGATTGGCTCAGATGATCATTGTTGATATTCTATACTAAGGGCAGACACTCTTTCAGATCTCACAGACGTGAGTGAAAGATTGTCCCAGTTGATTCAATTTTTATGATAACATTGTTTCTATGCAGATGAAGACTACTGTGGTGGCATACATTCTTTCAGATCTCACCGACGTGAGTGAAATATTGGCCCAGATGATACAGTTTTTATCATAAGATTGTTTCTATGCAGGATGCTCTCAGATGTTTGTTATGAAGACTATATGACAATAGATGAGGACTACTATGGTGAATGTGTTTCACTCGCAACTATACGTTGTTGATCAAGTACTTGTGTGTTAATTGATGTGGTAGTTAACCATTGAATTGTAGTTGTGTACTACTATGAATAGACACGGGTGTGTTCTATCCTTGTTCTAATTACCTTGAAGACTATCAACAGATTATTGGAGATGATCATTCAGATGAATGATGAACAGAGATTTTCTAGACAGAAAACAGTTCAGAGCTTTTACTCCTCTTGTATCACTCCATGGTGAGAGTGACTTATCCAACATCATATCTAACTACTCAGATGAAGTATGTTTTCAAGAAGATGATGCAGCTGATGGTGAGGGTGATGCTCATGATCTAGTCATGAAATAGTCTAGATGACTATATTAATGCTACCGGGTAAATGGTATGTTTTGTGCTCAAGTCCATTACCTGTAAATACCTCTCTAGATAGGAGGGAGTGTTAATATTATGGTAGTTGTGGGAGGTATTTACCTCTACATGTGAACTTGATGAGAATAGAAGACTCTGGGAAGCAAGAGAAACCCTAATGAATTGGATAATAACCCTAGAAGCCTTGTCGGCTCAAGAATATAATTTATATTAGGCTATTAGCCTCCAAGAGAAGAAGTCGGCCAGAAATAATAATAATATACTGAATAGACACATACCCAGGAGGAGAAGTCGACCCCAACAAACTGGCAGGATTACTATAAATACAGGGCGCCAATTCTCATTTATAACATCTCAACAGTTGCAAACAGAGCCAGTTCTGCACAACATTTTCCCAGTTGGTGCGCACTGCATTTGCATTTGGTGCACAGGTTTGCAGGAGGGTTGCAGGTGTAGCTGCAGCAGCAGCTAGTTTCAGTATTGGCTTGGATATATCTTGGCTAGGGTTTGGGACTATCTGATCAAATTTTGTGATGCACTATCCTTGGGGATTGATGCGCTGCTCCTTGTTTGGTTATCTAGCCTAGGGTTTTCTTCCGGAAGAATTCTCATTCAAGGTTAAGGTGCTCAGAGGGAGGCTTCAACCTGTGGTTGGGTGATGAGGGTATTGTCAATGGTAAAATGAGAACACCATATTCTATATTATAACAAGGTGAGCCATGAGGATGCATGGACAGGTGAACTGGAGAGAGGAGGAAACATGGTAGCTGGAAGGAGGACGACGAACTGTAGAAGGGCCATGCTATGAAGTGAAGTGGAAGATCGGTTGTAGGGGAGCGGCGGCTCAGGAGGTTACATGGCGTGGGGAAGGCCCCACATTGATTAAAAGCAGAGAAACTGAGAAGGGTGGGATTTCCTATGTGCTATTGATCTATGCACTCTGATCGTAGCCTTCGGAGAGGTGCGCCCTTGATTCCGGACCCCCCCCCCCTCTGCTTAAAGGTAGAAAGGCAGGGGGGCTCCGGAATCTGATGTGCATCATTGATCCGGGTGCTTTGATCGTAGCCGTCGCAGAGGTGCGCCCTCGATTCTAGACCCCCCCCTCCGCTTAAAGGTAGAAAGGTGGGGGGGGCTCCAGAATCCGATGTGCACTGTTGATCTGGGCGCTCTGATCATATCTGTCCAGATCCATGCCCCCTTTAAGTCCAATGTGCCCAAGTTTCATCGATGGATGGACGGTTGAGATGACTTCGGTGCTTTCACTATGAAAATCCCGAAAGGCCCCACCTGTGCCTCAGATATTGTGTCGTGTCTCCTTCATATGGATGGTCCCGATTCTTTCGGGATTTCTGGCACTGGGGGTTCATGATGCAACGCTTCTCAAAATCCCAATTGACCAAACTGCAAAAGCACAGATGTATGTCGTGTGTCCTCCAGAGGAACGGTCGAGATGGAATTTGATGCTAGAAGAGGGATTCCTCCATTATCAGGCTTGCTTGACGTGACCGGGTGCTAGGACCATGGGCTTAGCTTCAAAGGCGCTTATTGGCGTTTCAGGGTTCGGGGTTTCAAAACCTAAAATGACGAGGAGCTCTTACCCCTCGAATCCCCAAATTTTGACATGACATGATTGCGCACCACATGTCCTTTTGGATGGACAGCCGATATCCTTCATGAATGTATATAGATGCTACCCATCGTGCTAATCCCGACGCAACTCTGCTAACCACGATTTCCCGTTGATCATCAATCTGCTCCTATGGATGAATATGGGCCATTGAAAACTTGATTTCGCCCGCTCACTTGATATTCAGAATGAAATGGGGCTTTATGTGCTATGCTTGGGCGTTCTTCGTGCAACCTATAGACCTGGATGCTCTTAGGCCCAGGACAAGAAATGCCGCTACATTTGGCTCCATGGGGGATAGAGTCGTCCCTGTGATGCTCTAAGGATTCATTTTGCAGACCCAGTGCCTTTTTGTTGGGCTATGGAGTCATTTATTAAGATGAAAACAAAAAACAATATTTACAGAACAAAAGAAGCCACCTGCGGCTTAAAAAAAACATATTTTTAAGAAATGCCCATTTACGGGGCCATCAAAAACTTCTTTGCCTTCCAAATCCTGCAACCTGTAAGTGTTGTTTGAAAATACCTCAGATATATTGAAAGGCCCAAACCAGAGGGAATCAAACTTATTGTGTTTTCCCCTATCCTGCCTGGGTGCATCCCATTTGAGCACCAAATCACCCAGCTCGAAATTTTTCTTTTTTCTCTTCCTGTCAAAGGTTTTCTTGATCTTCTACTGATGATGGTAGGCCCTGTCCATGACCTGTTCCCTTATCTGTTGTACTTCCACCAACTGATGAATCCTTCTGACCATATGGTCAGGCTCTCCTTCTAGGTCCTGGAGAAATTTCACCACAGATAAAGCGAGCTGAGTAGGGAAAACAACCTTTGTTTCGTAAAAAAGTTGGAAAGGTGAGATGCCAAGGGACTTCTTTGTTGTCACCCGATCGACCCATAGAGAAAATTTGAGCTTGGAATCCCAGGCCCTTTTATTATCTTCCAATATTTTTTTAATGAGCTTGATCATAATTTTATTGGAAGACTCCGCCAGTCCATTTCCTTAAGGATAATAGGGAGTAGAGTGGATCAGCGAAATCTCAAACTGTTCACAGAACTTGACTAGAGGCTCAGACCCGAAAGAGGTAGCATTGTTAGTGATTCTTTTGCTAGGACAACCAAATCTAGCTATGATATCCTCTAGGAAGCTAATAATTACTTTGTGAGAAGTACTCCTGGTAGGGGTAGCTTCTATCCACTTGGTGAAATAGTCTGTCGCAGTCAGGATCCATCAGTGTTGACCACATGAGGGAGGATGAATTTCTCCAATAAAGTCCAACCCCCACTGCTAAAACAGTGCTAAAGCTACTATAGGCTTTAATGGAAGCGATTTGAGCTGTTGCTTTCCTGAGAACTTTTGGCATTTGATGCAAGCTCTGATTTCTCTACAGACATCAACGAATAAAGTAGGCCAGTAATATCCATCCCGGAGGATCTTATGAGCAGTTGTATTCCAGAAATGATGCCCCCTGCAAAGGCCATTATGGAAATCAAACATAACCTTTTGGGCTTCTTGCGAGTCCAGGCATCTTAAAAATACCCCTAGAGGGTCTTTCCAGTACAGGGCTTGGTCAATGAGGCAGTATCTGATCGCCTTGAGCTTTAAATATCTCACCTTGCTTTTTCCCATTCCATCAGGAGGCTTCAATTCTCGCATAAAGTACAAGATATCCTTGTACAAGGTGCATGTTGTTAGTGATAAGGCACCCTGAGAATTCTTATTGGACGACTCAACTTGTGGATTTTATTAATAGGCATTAATGAAGCTAATCCCCAAGGCTTTACAATTGGATTCAGCCAATATCTTGGCTAAACCCTACCCCTTTATCAACTTGGTGGGCTTAATCTCTAGATCAAACTCTAGGATCTTGGCAATCCACTTACCCCTTCTCCCATCTATGTCGGATTGTACAAGGATTTCCTTCACAGAGGCAGAAGGAACGTGTGCGGTCACTTTTTAGTGCAGGACATAGACTCTGAAATATTTGAGAGATTTCACTAAGGCATAGGCCTATTTTTCCATGATTTCATACCTGATCTCTACATCTCTTAATGCCTTGCTGAAGAAGGAAATGGGTTGTTATTTCCCTTCCTCATTTTTCTGCAACAAGACCGCTGCTACTGTATCAAAAGAAGCAGAAGAGAAAATTAGGAACTCTTTGTAATAGTCAGGACTGATCAACACAGGTGCCTCAATCAATGCCCTTTTTATTTGGATAAAAGATTCCTCGGGTTCAACAATCAATTTCACTTCATTTCCCTTCCTGAGCATGGATGTGATGTGTTTCACCAACTCAACAAAATTTGAGACGAATCTCCTCAAGAAATTAATCTTCCCCAAAAAGGCCTAAACTTCCTTCTTGGATCTAGGAAGTGACAGGGTTTGACTTGCCTCTACCTTAGTAGGATCAATCCTCACTCCCTCTGTTGATACTATATGGCCTAATAACTTCCACTCCTTCACAGAAAACAAATATTTCTTGGGGTTTAGGGATAGGCCAAACCTCCAACACTTCAGGAAATATTTCCTCAAGTGGCAGCAGTGCTCCTTGTCTGACCTGGAGAAGACCATGATGTCATCTAGATAGATTACCACAAACTGGTCCTTCTCCCCGATGAAGGCTATGTCTGTGGCTTGCTGAAATGTTGCTCCTACATTCATCAATCCAAAAGGCATTTTGGCATACATGAATGTCGCCCAAGGAGTCGTGAAGGTTGTTTTTTCTCTGTCCTCAGGCATGAATGATATCTAATTATAACTAGAAAATCCATCAATCATGGATATCCTAGATGCACCTGTTACCCTTTGCAATATGTTTTCCATGTTGGGTAGGGGATAATTTTCTTTCCTTGAGCTCCTGTTCAGGTTCCTGAAATCAACAAAGAGTCTGATTTCTCCACTTTTCTTCCTTACTGGGACCAAATTGGCCACTCATTCAGAATATCTCAAGGGGACAATGATTTGGGCATCTATCAATTTCTTCACTTCTTTCTCCATGACAGGTAGCAACATGGTATTTATCTGTCTCAGCTTCTGCCTGAACGGTTTAGATTCTTCTTTCAGTGGGATCTTGTGCTCAATGACATATGTGTCATAAGTCTTGAGGTCTTTGTATGTCCATGCAAACACATCAACAAACTCTTTCAACAACTTAGTATATTCAACCCTCTATTCTCTGGTAAAACTGCTTGATAATTTGACAAACCTAGCCTTCTCCTGTGTGCCAATGTTGCATTCGGCTGTATCAACATCTTCATTTGAAACCCTACCCTTTATTGCCACATCATTCCCATCGAACAGTCTTTCCAAAGGGACTAGTCCTCTCAGAATGTGATTGTTGGGCAGATGAATAATCTGGTGATTAGCAATTTCATTAAAAAACACCTCAGGGTGAGGATCACCTTCCGGGCCAGGATCCTAATCAACGTGCAATGCAAAAAATTCATCAACAGATTGGAGAAATTTTTTGATCTCCAGATCATCTTCGAATACCTTCCAATGCTTGACATTGTCTGGTATAGAGGGCCTATATATCATTTCAACATCATATTTGACCCTAGGAGGCAAAGGAACTTTGAGTAAACTAGCTGAGACAGCTAAGGAATCAACGGAAGTATTTTCCCCGCTCGAGATGAAAGAAATGTTAAAGGCCAAGAAAAAATCATCAATCAGGTCCCATACTTCATTTCTGTAATTTCTGAGCTGGGGATTAATAGCACGATAAGCATTTTTGACTTGCTGGATAATCAAATCAGCATCTTCAAATACTTCTATATCTTTAATTCCCATTTCCTTTGTAGCTCTCATACCCAGAACAAGAGCTTCATATTCTTCCACATTGTTGGTGGTTTTAAATTCCAGCTTGTATGACAAAGATATGGTCTCTTGATAGGGTGATGTGAAAATCACTCCAGCCCCTGCGCTTATTCTAGAGTAAGCTCCGTCAAATAACATCTTCCAAACAGAGGTGGTTGGAGGAGGTATCTCCTGGTTAAGAATGGGCTACTTTCTGATATGTAAAGGAACCTTGGGAGTTTCAGTAATCTGCAACAAACTAGACCCTAAATTGGTGTCAAGTGCAACAATGGGATGATTAGTGGGGTTTGCTTCATCACTAACAATATAGGCTAGCTGGGATTATCTGTACAACCTCTTGTGTTCCCCTCCAAATACTGGAATGGTGGAATATATGAGATCCATCTGTAACATTCCTCCAAGTCTTTTAATCCAAGACCTAGACAATAGCATGCGAAAATTGGGGGGAACATCAACTACCACAATGTCCATGACCACACTCTTCATGGGTAGTTGAAATAAAGAGACCACCAGATCTTTGATGACTCCAAGACATTTCACCCTCCTTGAATCAAAAGAGTACAAGTCATGATAGGCCTTTTTCACTTCCAGCCCCAGTTCTTCCATGATTACCTTGGGCATAAGGTTATGGGAAGCTCCTGAATCCATGAGGCAATTATGCAACACTTTATCATGTATGTTCAAGGAGGTGTAGAAGGGAGGGGATGAATCATCTCTGTCTTCTACCATGGGACCTAGGATGACAGCTGGTTTCTCATATTGAAGGTTCACTGAGTCACAGGGAGGCTGGGGGGACTCAGATTGTAGCAACTTGGAGAGGGACCTTTTGAAATCTTTGTTTTTAATGAGTTTAGATAGGGGTATAGGAATTCTAATATTTTGAATCTCATGCTCAAAATTGGAGGGGATGGGTCTGGGAGCTTCCCTTACCTCATTGATAGGTTCCTTGGCTGCTGATGGAGCACTTTGAGTTTTCTTTTCTTTAGTAGTTGCTGCTACAGATTTAGTAGGCCTATCTGCTATGCGGGGCTAGTCTTGGTTGTCAAAGTATCCTTCTTTATTTCTTGACCTTAGATTGTATTTGTTAGAGATGTGACTGACCCTTTCTCCCTTACCTAACTCATGGATTTGGATGTTCATCAGGGATTTTTCATATGCAGACTGAGTCAAATGGCAAAAAGGAGGAGCTTCTTCAACACAATGAATTTCAAGGTCGAACTCATCTATCTCCTCCCCTCCCTCATGAGTAACCAGGTTATTTTGGAGAGGGGTTTGAATCCTTTGATCTTCTCTATATTTTTCCTTTTGTTCCCTTGGGAAGGCCATTGGTCCATTGTTATTAGGTCTCCTGAAACCTCTACCATTAGCATTCTAGGGATTTCTGTACATGGGATGCCCTTCTAACTCCCACCTTTCCATTCTAGCAGAAAGTGACTTTAGTATTCTAGCTGTCTCATCTGTCAGAAGGGGCAGGGGAGAGGAGCTAGATGAGGAAGCTTCATGCCTCTACCTGGATATGTTTCTACCAATAGTGTTCCTGAGTCGGTCAACAACCAATATATTAGATTCTACCTCCACGGCTGCATCTTGCATATGGGCCAGAGTAGTGGATCTTCTTTCCCTCAACAAAAGGAAGAAATCGGGATCAAAGGTGCTAGCATAAGTGATCTTTGTAGAAGCTTCGGAGGGTTTTATCTCAGCAGGGATTTTATTGTACATTTTATTAAATCTCTTGGAGAAGTCGGAGACAGACTCTCCTTCTTTTCTCTTCAAAGACCCAAACTCTGTCATGTAATACATGAAGTCTTTTTTATCTCCCCACTATCTCAAAAAGGCATTATCTAAAGCTTCGATCCCATCAATAGATCTAGGAGGCAGGGCCTTAAACCATTTTCTAGCCTCGCCTTAGAGACTATGGACAAAATTCCTCATCCATATGTCTGCATGCATGATGACATTATCATCTATGAAATGGTAAAAGGCTTCTAGGTGCTCTTCTGCAGTTATGTCCCCCTCACCTGTAAACTTGGGTAGCTGCTTGAGGTACCATCTACCGAGAGGGCATTGAGAGGCTGAGGTAACACAAGGGGTGCATACCTAGTGGCTATAATAGCCTCCATTATGGTCATAGGGGAATTTACTCCTACCATGGGAATATTCAGTGGAGGAGAACTCGAAGGAGAAGGAGCTCGAGAAGGGGATACCAGGGATGAGCTTCTAAGGGGAGTGGGAAACAATAGGGGATTTAGGGAGAAGGCTAGCGATATTAAGTTGACTGATGTTTCCCTTTGCGCAGAAGCGACAACAGTAACAAGAGGAGGAGCGGTAAAGCCAGGAGTGGGGAAATCTTCTGTGGTCCTAGGTCTACACAAAGGTACAACTTCAAGAGAAATGGGAGTGACAAGGATTTCTCCCTCTAATCCCAGACCAGGGGGGAAAACCTCAATAGGAACACTCCCGAAATTCAGGAAACGAGAAACTTTAGAAAGCGGTCTACTAGGAAACTGAGGAGGAGAGAATGGAATTCTTACAGAAAGAGATGGTGGATTACCTAGTTTAGCGGTGATAGCTTCTTCTTCAGAGGCCTTTCCTTTTCCAAGGACAGCCTCCCAATCAGTTTCAGGTGTAGCTAGAGGCAGATGTGGATGGGACCACGTGTGTCTGCCTTTGAAATCCACAACTGACACGGTAGGTTCGCCACAATGGAGTCGTGACAATAGAGTCTCCAAGTGCACAGTGGCAATATTCTAAGGCTGTGATACCTGATGCACCTTTAGAATCAGAGGCTCAATGTCATTCAATCCGAGGGAAAATTTTCAACTTCGTCCCCGACAATGGCACCAGAAATTTTGGCAACGAAATTCACTCATGGATTGCAGCAGGAGAAGAGCCCGATGCCCATCAGTTTATGTCACGATTTGTTTATGAAAGAGGTGATCGAATGGAAGTTAACTCAAAACAATATTGTTCCAGCTCTGAAACTAGGCCATGCATGCATGGGAAAGTGAGGTCTTAGATAAACTTCAAACAGTGAGTTGTAATAAGGGTGAGTAGGGGGAAGACCTGTATAAGAGGAGTGCAAGGGTCTGTTATAAACAATAGGTTTCTAATAGACTGTAGGAGAAATCACTTAAGCGTAAGATCTTCTTACATTCAAGCACAGAAAACCAGAGAGTACAATAATGCAACAATAAATCCTTTACCATAACAAAACTGCAATAATTCATGTGAATTAGTCGATCATGAAATCTCTTAGTATAAGATGAAAACTTAGATGGAGTGAGAAGGACTATCTGTCATAAAACAAGAAATCTCACATACAGATGCATAAACAGGGAACTAAAACGGTTGTTAAAACTTTATAGTCGGGAGCTTTGCTCTACCATCGATACCTACAAAAATGGAAAAAACGCCTACATATACTTGAAACAACAATAGCAACAAAATCGAGACGTTGCATTAAAAAACATTGGATCTGCATGGCTTCTGACAATCTACACATGCAGTCTCTAAATTATTGTGCACCTATGGCAGACGCAATCGAACTCCTGACAGTCCCATGGGTGAATCAACGTGCTTTTAATTCGTCTCCGAACTTTCCCTTTATGGCGGAGATGATATCTAACCACCACCAACTACCTTAATAACTGCTTCCTTTGGATTGAGAATGACCTGACCAATTCGACACCTTTGGGATGTGGAGGGCCCCTCGCGCTATCATCTGGATTAGCTGAATGGCCTGATGAATAGACGTGGAGGCTAGTGAGAAGGCTGGGGCACGTAATGGGAGTGTTGGATGGGCAGAGGAGACATGAAGCACAGGGCTTAAGTGGATTAGGAGTAGGGACGACCATACATAGCCGGAGGAGGAGGGATGAAATGCTCTTATGATGAGGCACAATGCTATAGGGAGATGACGGGGAAGTCATAAGGCGGCGGGACTGAAGGAGGATGAGAGGTGAGTTGGGAGATGAAGAACACCTAGCATGAGGTGTCAGGCAAAAATGAGAAAAAGGGAAAGGTGATCCATGAGGATGCGTGGACAAGTGACGTGGAGAGAGGAGGACACATGGCAGTTGGAAGGAGGACGACGGACTGCAGAAGGGCCATGCTATGAAGTGAAGTAGAAGATAGGCTATAGGGGAGCAGCGACTCGGGAGGTGACACGATGGGGGGAAGGCCCCACATTGATTAAAAGAAGAGCAGGTGAGAATGGTGGGATTTCCTATGCATCATTGATCCGGGCGCTCTGATCATAGTTGTTGGAGAGGTGTGCCCTCGATTCCGGACCCCCCCCCCCCCTCCTCNGTAGTCGTCAGAGAGGTGCGCCCTCAATTATAGACCACCCCCCCTCCACTTAAAGGTAGAAAGGAAGGGGGGCTCTGGAATCCGATGTGCACCGTTGATCCAGGCGCTCTGATCATAGTCGTCCAGATCCATGCCCCCTTTTAGTCCAATGCACCTGAGTTTCATCGATGGATGGACGACTGATATAACTTCCACACTTTCACTATGAAAATTCTGAAAATCCCCACCTGTGGCTCAGATATTGTGCCGTGTGTCCTTTAGATGGATGGTCCCGAGTCTTTCAGGATTTCTGGCACCGGGGGTTCACGATGCAACGCTTCTCAAAATCCCAATTGACCAAACTGTGAAAGCATGGATGTACGCCGCGTGTCCTCCAGAGGAATGGTCGAGACAAAATTTGATGCTAGAAGAGGGCTTCCTCCATTATCAGGTTTGATTGACGTGAAGGGGTGCTAGGACCATGGGCTTAGCTTCAAAGGTGCTTATCGGCTTTTTGGGGTTTGGGGTTTCGAAATGTAAAATGACAAGGAGTTGTTACCCCTCGAATCCCCGAATGCTGACATGACATGATCGCGCACCATGTGTCCTTTTGGATGGACAACTGAGATCCTTCATGAATGTATATATATGCTACCCATTGCGCTAATCCCGGTGCAACTTTTCTAACCGCGATTTCCTGCCAACCGTCGATCTGCTCCTATGGATGAATTTGGGCCATTGACAATCTGATTTCGCCCGCTCACTTGATTTTCAGCCTGAAATGGGGCTTTACGTGCTACACTTGGGCATTCTTCGTGCAACCTGAAGACCTGGATTCTCTTAGACCCAGGACAAGAAATGTCGCTAACACACACCGTTAGGGTATCCAACAAAAATGCACTCATTGCTTTGTGTATCAAGTTCCTTCCTCTTTTTAGAGGGAATCCAGGCCCATGCATGAGAACCAAAAATGTGAAAGTGGGTCACTTCAATTTTGAGGCCGCTCTAAGCCTCGTAGGGGGTCTTATCCTTGATAGGTCTATGGGGAGATCTGTTTTGGATGTATGTTTGATAGTTAAGTTCTTCAGCCCATAGTCTCTATGGTAGTGACTTTGCATGCAACATGAAAGATGCCATCTCCTTTAGAGATATGTTTTTCCGCTCAACAAATTTGTTTTGCTGTGGAGTGTAGGGAACTGGATGATGCAACTGAATCCCTACCTCATGGAAAATATTGTGGATCTCATGATTCACATACTCTCCCCCATTATCAGTTTAGAGGACTTTGATCTTCTTCCCAGACTTTGTCTCAACCAAATCTTTGAAATCTTTGAGGTGTTGAAAGACCTCATATTTTTTCCTGAGAAAGTAGATCCATGTAAAACGTGAGAAATCATCAACAAAAATGAGAACAAACCTCTCTTTTTTGATTGATGGATGCAGAAAAGGACCCATGAGGCCACTGTGGATCAGATCTAAAGGTGCAGAATCTCGCTGAGACTTTCCCTTGTTGAATTTCTCTTGAGGGTGTTTTTCGAGAACACATCCCTCATATACTCCCTTGGAGAAATGGATGTCTAGTCGACCATCAACTAATTTTTTCTTTCTAAGTTGTTGCATATATCTGAAATTCAAATGTCCAAAACTTTCATGCCATATCCTACTACTTTCATCAGCATGAGTAAGAAGTAAAGTAGAATTAGGTTCGATGAATTCAAAAAAAGTATACAATCTAGACTTATGATTTACCTCATCGATAGCAACCTTGGATTTTTTTTGCATGTCATAGATATGCACATAATTTGGCGTGAAGATGACTTTCTTTCCAGTGCCAGAATTCGTCATCTGATACACAGAGAGAAGGTTGACATAAATCTTGGGAACATGCAGCACATTCTCGAAGCTTCCGTTGGTGATTTCAATCCTTCCTTTGTTGATGACTTCGACAGAAGAGTTGTCCCCCATCAGAACGGGAGGACCTTTGCATGCATCCAAAGAAGAATATATTTCTTTTGAGGTAGCCATGTGATGTTATTCTCCTGAATCTACGATCCAAGCATCGAGAGAGGAGTTGATGGCAATCAAGGCATGGCTAGAATTGCCTTTCTTGGAATTCAAATCTTCTGGCTTCTTCTTCTTTGCGCCCTCTGGGATGTGATCTCCAAGGTTGTTTTTCTAAATTATCTTAGACATCATTTCTATTTTTTTTTTCATGCATGTAGATTCCGCATGGAATCCTTTGTGACAGTATGTGCATTTCTCTCCTTTTCTTCCCTTTTCTCCTTTGGATCTGGAGGCATCAGTGAAGGGTTTTGTGTACCCTTCCTTCTTCGTATGTGCATGATATTTATGCCTATATTTATCTTTAGATTTTTTATATGTGTGGCTTCCATCATTCACAGTAAGTGCATGCATCCTTGGGCCTTTGATTGCACCCATGTTGATGAGCTCAGTTTGCTCTTGTGTTAGGGATTCAATAAAGTCCTCAAGAGAAGGCATCTTCCAGGTGGCTCCAAAGGAAAATATGAAAGTATGGAATGTAGATATGAATACAAAGAATTCATGATCAAGCTTGGAGAGAATTGTGAGAACCATTTGTTTCTTCTTCATTGATTTGTCAACCTCGCAAGCTTTGAGTTGCGACAATAAATCCTTGAATTTTGTAAACAAATCTTGGATATTGTCAAAGATTTCTGTATCCAATGTGAGCAGCTCCACCTCCAGCATGTGTCCCCTCATCTCATCCTCTTTACCAAAGATCCCTTCCAGGATGGTCCAAGCTTCATTTGGAGTCTTACAAGAAGATATATGAAAAAGGAGATCGGGAGAAATAAGACTGCAAATTGTTCTAAGTGCCTCATCCATGTGATTTAAGTACTTTAATTTTTCTATGGCTGATATTGGCTCTATATCTATATTCATGGTTAACCTATACAACACTCTTGATCAGAGATGTACGGCTATTTTCTCCTTCCATGAAAAATAGTTGTAAGGTGTAAGAATGAATTCTTTTTGGAATTCCATTATTCCGTTGTCTTCAATCTTTTGTACCTGGAAACAATTTTGGTGTAGCTTTTTCTTAGTAGTCCACTCGCTCTGATATCATGTAAATTTGTTGAACCTACAATAGATTATTTTAGAGGTGAAATTTCGCTCATGGGTGAAATTTAGGGGCTTCCAATTTTTTATTGGGCGAATTTTTGGTATTAAAGTGATTTTTTAAAACTTATATCATTAGCCCATAATTTATTTTAGGGGAAAAATCATGTACAGGGTTAGCCCTTGTTTTTAGGAGAGATAGAGGAAAAAAAATTATATTTCGCCCCTGAAATTTGGAGGGACAAGCTTCCATTAGCCAAATTTCTAGAAGTATGGGAATTTCTTATAGCTTCTTCACCCTAACATTTGGTAAAATCGGGGTTTATGGTTTAATTCACCCAGATTTTGTGATATGGGCACTGGATAGCCACATTTTGGCCCTCCCACCTGGTATAAATTGTATGGCATCTGCCCAGGGTTAAAATCATAGCTTTGTTACTTGTCCAATTCGTTCGTGAGAACTATAGAGTCTACTATCTAGTGACCATCTAGAAAATCTCTAAATTGCCAAGGCCCAGTTTACATATATTGAATTTTCATGTTTATTTCCCCTCGACAGAATGGAAAGAGGGCAAGAGATGATAGTGGTGGAGCTTCCTGTTCAGAGAAGGATTTGTTATAGTTATTAGACTGGTGGTCCATGGAGCCGCCTATTCAGAGCAAAAGAAACTCGGACGGTGTTGCGCGAGGCTTTGGCGGTGAGTAATTACCAGGGTTTCAAGTTTGCAAATGTCTTGATAGGTATTTACTAGTTACCTGGTCTTTCATCTTTAAATTCCTTAAAGATATTTATTTAAATTGTGGGACAAAAACTGCAAACTTGGAACCAAATGTGTTTTGTCACAAGGGTGTGTATTTTCACATTTTTTTTTTTGTTTATACTTATGTTTTTTTATTTGGATCCCCATTCCATTTCCTTTCCGTGTGCACCCAATCTCCAGCCAAGCTTTCATCCTTTTTCCAATCAGATTGCACCCAACGAATTTTCCATCTATCTGCATTTGTACACGATTTTTTATTTTGTTTATAGTTTCATTTTTTTATTTGGATCCCCATTCCATTTCCCTGCCATGTGAACCCAATCTCCAACCAATATTTCATCCTTTTTCCAATCAGATTGCACCCAACGACTTTTCCATCTATCTTCATTTGTAAGGTAAGAAAATTGTTAGCAAGTTTTAATACAAAATTATCAGTCCAATACAAATAAATCCTAAATGAAATAAAATCATAAAACACATGTAACATCCAATGAAGACAACCACAATGAAACTGTCTAACCCATATTCTCAAAAAATGCAATAAAATGATGACCCTAACATCAATTAGCTAAAGCTATCAGCAGAATTATATAATGAATATGATTCAATCACAAATCAGTTATCTAATATTCTAGACCAAAATTTGACTTCCAGGCTAGGGAGCGATCTCAAGGTCAACTTGAAGAACCACTGAATGCCAGGTTGGTAGAAGTTGGGGAATTTATCCAGCTTGGCACAAGGCCCTTCACAGGCATAAATTTTTTCTTGGGGTCTTTCAAAATTTCTGCCACACTGCATGATCATCCATTTTAAGTTGTGGAGGAAAAACTTAAAAATCTTCATGGAAGGATTTCCACACGAGTAGTTCTGACATCAAAATCCACATGCCATTTAAAAAAATATATATTTTGAAAACCCCACTTCCATCAACTGTGTAAAATTTTGTTTACCTTTGCTAGTGTTCTGAAAGCCCAAAATAACCATCCCTTTTCCAGATCCATAATGCAGGGAGAGTATCCAACCAAAGGTTCAAAATTTGCTTGGTCCAATCCTTAAGACAATCACTAGTCATTTTTCTTCAAGGGAACATGTCTACTGCCACTAGTTCTTCCAATTCCAAGAGATTGTTGAGCCTAGTTTTGGTCCCTAGGTTCAATATTACTAGATCCTCAATTTTTTTTATGCATTTCTAACTTTTGGGTCTCCTTTCCCTTTCTAGATAATGTTGGTCTTGGCTACCTACTTCAACCATAATGGAACCACTCATGAGGGTACGATTCATAATTTTCTTAATGAAACCTACCTTTGGTTGAGCTTCATAAAATACCACTAAGTTGTAAAAAGGTAATTCAACATCCTCGTAGGAATCCAAAAAAGGGATATCAATACTAGTAGTTGCATAATGTCAATTAATTGGTCCATCCTCTCTAGTCTTGTGGAATGACAATTTGAGATCTCTAATATCTTCACCATTATGCACAACAGGTGGAATGTTTGTTGTGACACTAAGGTGGAA
>ML805227.1:217256-248326 GCA_009831015.1 Picea engelmannii
AGGGAAGTTTCCCTTCAAATGCTTTAACTGTGGTAAGATAGGTCATTTTGCATCTAAGTGTCCCCATCAGAAAAAGGACCAGAACTTTGATGATGAAAAGAAGTACAAATACAAGAAATATAATAAGAAGAAAAGTTTGGTTGTAAAGAATGAAAATTCCTCAGAAGACAACGATAGTGAATCATCCTTTGAAGATAAGGAAAATGACTTCATGCTTATGGATAAGGAGGATTATGATAATAAAAGAACAGGCAGTGATGATAATGATGAAGAAGATGTGGTTGATTTGGAAGGAGAACTGATCAGTGCACTGGAAGAAATTGATAGACTCAGAACTAAGAACAGAAGAAAAAAAAACAATTGTTGACACAGTTTGAGAAAGATAGTAAAAAACCTGATGAAGAATTTGCTCTACTGAAAGTGGAATTAGAAGAGGCAAAGAAAATAGAAGACATATTGAAAAAACAATTGTCAGATAATAAAGTCAGGTGTGAAGCCTTAGAAGAAGAAATAGTAAAAACTAGAAAAGAAATGGAGAAATTTAAAGGATTATATGATCAAAATCTGGCAAGTATTAAAGCCTCAGAAGAATTAACCTCCATTCTAAATCAACAAAGAAATTCAAAGTTGAAAGATGGATTGGGATATGAAGAAGGATCAAGTAGTGGTCATCCAAGTAATACAGAGTCTATCAAGTTTGTCAAATCCTCAAACATAGACAACAATCACTCTGCAGAAACAAAGAAGGAAAATAAGCCACCAAGAAGAAATGAAAGAAAAATTTCCAAAACCGAATTTGTAGACTAGAAAGATTATTGGCATGGAAGAAGTCGACCTCCTCAAAGAAGACAGATTTTTTCAAGGTACAAAGATTTTTTCTATGGTTATTGTTTTCTCTGCTCTAATTTTGGTCACAAAGATATAAACTGTTCTTTAAGATTTACATATGAACAATCAAGATATTCAATGAATAACTATCTTTCACAACAAAGATTGAGACAGCCAAGCAACAAAAAATCACAGATTATAAATCATGTGATGAATGGGAGAAGGACACAGGTGAAACACAACAACAGATATGTGCATAAAAATCATTATGATCTATTATTTTGTGAACCAAAATGTTACAACTATCATAATTATGGTCATAAAGCTGCAGATTGTCGCTTAAGGAAATACAATTCAGATTTGGTCCCCACTATTGAAAATGTCAAAGTATGGAAGAAGAAAGTAGATGACAAGTGTGAACTAGTGCTATCAGCCCAAAAGAAAAATAATCTCTGGTATATTGACAGTGGATGCTCCAAACACATGACTGGAGATAGAAGTAAGTTTCTAACTCTAAGTGATAGCAAATCAGGGAATGTAACTTTTGGAAATGATGCACCTGGAAAGATAAAAGGTAAAGGAATTGTAAATTTGTGTAACGGAAAAAGAAAAGCTCAAGATGTGTTGCTTGTAGAAGATTTGAAACATAATCTGCTTAGTGTCAGTCAAGTCTGTGACCGAGGGTATGAGGTTGTTTTTACCTCTAAAGACTGTAGAATATAAACTATGGATTTAGGTCAGCTAGTTGCAAAAGGTATAAGAATAGAAAACAATGTCCATGTTTTAAAAGAAGAAGAAGAAGAATGCAACCTAAGAAAATATGATGAAAGTTGGTTGTGGCATAAGAGACTTGATCACCTAAATTTTGATCACATAATCAAATTCAGAAACAATGGGGCAATAAAAGATATTCTGAAGATATCAAAGCCATATGACTCTGTTTGTAAATCCTGTCAAAAAGGAAAGCTTACTTGCACTCAGTTCAAATCTAAAAACTTTCCTTCAACAGAAAAACCTCTCCAGTTAGTACATATGGATCTATGTGGACCATCAAGGAAAGAAGGTACAAGAAAAGAAAATTACTTTATGTCGATTATTGATGGCTATTCTAGACTAACTTGGGTTTCCTTTTTGAAAGAAAAATATTAAGCATTTGAAAAATTCAAAGTATTTAAGGCTCTGAATGAGAATCAAACAGGAAAAAGATTAAAGACAGTAAGGTCTGATAGAAGAGGAGAGTTTAGTTCTGGGAACTTCAAAGAATTCTATGATAAACATGGGATCAAGAGAGAGTACACAATTCCAAGAACTCCACAGCAAAATGGAGTTGTTGAGAGGCAAAATAGGTCAGTACAACAAATGGAAAGATCAATGATGAATGAAAGGAACATACCTCAAACATATTGGGTGGAAGAAATTCATACAGTTGTTCATATCCTTAACAAATCTCATCTCAGACCACACACTGACAAGACCCCTTATGAACTTTGGTTTGGAACACCTGCTTCAATCAAGCATTTTAAAGTTTTTGGGAGTACATTTTATATCAAGAAAAATGATGAAAATATTGGCAAATATGATGATAGGTCTGATGAAGGCATCTTCTTGGGTTATGCTACAAATAGAAAAGGGTACAGAGGCTATAATAAGAGACTGCACAAACTAGTTGATTGTATAGATATAAAATTTGATGAAGAAATCCCAGTCAAAAATGTAAGCAGTGTTGAACCAAGAACAAAAGATACAGTTGAAGATGAAGATGAAGAGGTCCAAGGATCAGAAAGAGAAGAGTCTGGATCAAATGAAGATATGAATATTCAAACTAACACAAATAAGTAGAAAGAAGCAAAATCACCTCTCAGAATTATTACAAAGAATCATCCTGAAAATCAGATAATTGGGAATATAAATGAAGGAGTTCAGACAAGAAGGAAATTGATTAAAGACTCAGAAAAATATTATGTTGCCTTTTTATCTATGACTGAACCTAAATATTTTGAGGAAGCTAGCCAGGAAGATAATTGGATTAGAGCAATGAATGAAGAGCTTGATCAGATTGAGAAGAACAATACTTGGGAGCTTGTCCCTAGACCTGAAGATAAGAATGTAATAGGTTCCAAATGGGTGTTCAAGAATAAAATGAATGAAAAAGGAGAAGTTTTTAGAAATAAATCCAGATTGGTCTATAAGGGATATGCACAAGTTGAAGGTCAGGACTTTGACGAAACTTTTGCACCAGTGGAAAGATTGGAAGCTATCAGAATATTTATTGCTTATTCATGTCATAAGAACTTCAAAGTTTATCATATGGATGTTAAGTCAACATTTCTTAATGGAGATCTAGAGCAAGAAGTATATATGGAGAAACATGAAGGATTCTCATTGACAGATAATCCTAATTATGTTTGTAAGCTAAAGAAGGCCTTATATGGAATAAAACAAGCACCTCGAGCTTGGTATTATAGACTGGACAAATTTCTACAAGAAAAAGGGTTCAAGAAAGGTATTGTTGACAGTAACCTTTACATCAAGTCTGAAGGTGATAATTTACTAGTTGTTTTGGTTTATGTAGATGATATTACTTTTGGCTGTACTAATGAATCATCTGTCTAGTGGTTTGATAATTTTATGAAAACATAGTTTGAAATGTCAATGATAGGAGAACTGTCATATTTTCTTGGCTTACAAGTAAAACAAAGCTCTGCAAGAATTTTTATTTCTCAAGAAAAATATCTGAAAGAAATGTTGAAGAAATTTTAGACGGAAGATTCTTCTACAGTTAGCACACCTATGGTGGTTGGTTGCAAGCTGAGTAAAGATGATATCTCACATGATGTTGATCAAAGGACATGTCACTCCATGATAGGCAGTCTTCTGTACATCACAGCATCCCGTCCTGATATAATGCAAGCTGTTGGAATGGTAGTTCATTTTCAGTCTACTCCTGAACAAATTCATTTGGTAGATGTCAAAAGGATATTTAAATACTTGAAGGGAAAAATGAATTATGGTCTGTGGTATCCTAGAAATCAGAATTTCCAGTTAACTGCTTATTCAGATGCAGACTGGGCAAACTGTGTTGATGAGAGAAAAAGCACCAGTGGAGGAGCATTCTTTCTGGGTGACTCATTAGTTGCATGGATTAGTAAAAATCAAGGATCCATTTCATTATCCACTACAGAGGCATAAAACATTGCTACGACTACTTGCTACACACAAATTTTATGGATGATACAAACTCTTGCAGATCTGAAGGTAACTTACACTGATTCTATTCCAATTCATTGTGATAACACCAATGCCATTAGTGTCTCCAAGAATCCTGATCTTCATTCCAAGACTAAGAATATTCCAATCAAGTACCATTTTCTCAGAGAACAAGTTACAAACAGAATTGTTCAACTGAATTATATACCTTCTACAGAACAAATGGCTGATATCTTTACTAAACCTTTAGCAGCGACCCCTTTTGGATATCTTCGTCAAAAATTGGGGGTTATAATTTCTTGTGTCTAATCTATTCACCTGGTCAGGGGGAGTCCTTATTGAATATCCGGTGTATCTCCAAGATGCTTATAGTCGACAGGGGGAGTATGTTTTGCATTAGATCAGGGGAAGAATGTTTCTTCTTTGACATTGATGTCAAAGGGGGAGAAAAGAGTTCGGGAGGAGAGTCGAGTCCAAATGCATGTGGGTGCTTGTGTTGCCATCAATGCCAAAGAGGGAGATTGTTGGAAAATATTTAACAGACATCGAATGACAAATATTTAACAGACATCGAATGCTTGTCATTGATGGCAAGTAGTATAAGTATAGGAAGAATGTACAAAGTATTGATGGCATGAGTACAATAAGTTTGTAATAGACAGACAAATAGAAGATAAGTTCAGGAAGATCGAATGATCAAAGGCAACACAACCAAGAAAATAGAAGATAAGTTCAGGTTGATTGAATGATCGAAGGCTCGTAAAGCTTGAGAAGCATTTCTGATCGTTGGATCCATTCAAAATTCCCGAAAGAATGAGGGTCGTCAGATCTGAATGTAGACAAGAAGAGACCGTTGAAGAGGAGGACAAATCTCAGGAGTTAGATCCAAGCATAGGATCCAACCATCGTTGGATCAAGAAGAAACCGCACGTCCTTTAAGGTACAAGGAGAAGCAGGCGTAATCGCGATATGAAAAATTGTGACTTAATCTGAGCCATCAGATCAAGGTTGAATCTGGACGGTTGATCTCAGTCCATGTCATAGTTTCATGGATCGAGAGTTGAAGAGGTAAAAAAATATTAACATCAAGAATCACAAAATTGCGATATGTGAAATCGCTACTTAATCTGAGCCGTCAGATCAAGGTTGAATCGGGACCGTTGATTCCAGTCCATGTCGAGGTTTCGAGGATCGCGTGTTGGATATGTCAAAGAAACAATGCAACAAGAATGTCGATTTTGCGATATGCGAAATTGCGATTCAATCGCAGTTGTTGAATCAAGCTCAGATTTGGACTGTTGATCTAACTCTATGTTATAGTTTCAGGGATCGAGAGTGGAGATGTCAAAGTTTATTAACATCAGGAATCCTGATATCACGATATGTGAAATCACGATTTAATCACAGCCATTAAATAGAGATCAGATCTGGACCGTTGATCTAACTCCATATTGGAGTTTCGTGAATCACGACATGGAGAGGCAAAGAATCCAATGCAACAAGAATGTCAAAATCACGAAATCACGATTCAATCGTAGCCATTGAATCAAGATCACATCTGGACCATCGAATCACAGGACATGTGGAAAGTGATCGAAATTTCGCTGACTTGGGGTCAGCGGAGCATAGTGTTGAAATTCATGAAATGAGAAATGTTGGTTATGACCATAGTCATATTGGGGAAGGAGATAGTGCATAAAATATCTGTATCGAAACTTCGGAGATCTAGAAATGAAGTGTCGAGACACTTGGCACAGGATTACCGAAATGCCGAAACCCAATTTAAAGGCAATGTCAATAAAGTTCATCCAACGGAGCAGATAATTTGGAATATGATCAGAAGGTTACTATTCTCTCTCACATAACCCTTCAGTTATGAATCTGTTAGTGAAACAGATTCATGATTGTGAATCTGTTGGCATTTTAGTTTCTCAGATAGTTGTCTTTCTTTTGCCTAAGGAAATGTGAAGTGCAACCACTGTGGAGGTGTGTATAAAAGAAATTGAGACAGATTGTGTGTGGTTGGTCGTTCAATATGGAAAAATGAATGAAACTGGAAGAAAGGGAAAATCATAGCATGTGCAAGAGGAGATGGAGAATATGCACAGTGTGAGATGAAATATAGAAAAAGATGATAAAGAGAAGTTGAAGCAAAGAATAATGATAGAGCGAGTTGATGTAGAGCATTCCTGTTGAACAGACAGAAGAAGAGAAGAACAAAAGAATATTTTATAGAAGACCGGATTTACTGAACAAAGAATGATTGGGAAGAATTGATTTATCTGTGTAGTTGAATGTTTATTTTTTCATTTATGTTCTAGGAAGGTTGGGAGGTGCTCGAGAGAACTATTTTCCTTAGAGGTTCAAGTGGGAGCTTGAACACAGGAAGTTGTATCTTCCATCTGGTTGCAGCCAGAGAAACCAGGGTGGCAGGGTGGTGCAAGGGAGAACAAGTGTTCTCTGTTGTACATGTTGGAGCCTATGTAACTGGAAGTTGGTGCTTCCATCCAGTTGGTGTTGGAACATATAGGGAGTTGGTGCTTCCTTCTAGTGGGTGCTAGAGAAACCAGGGAGTTGGTGCTTCCTTCTAGTGGGTGCTGGAGAAACTAGAGAGTTGGTGCTCTCAAACAAGTTGCAGCTTGTAAAACAGAGGTAGCAGCCTCACATTGAGTTGGTTCTCAATTAAATATGATGTACAAAACTTAAAATATTGCCTATCATTTCGAAGAAGAAGAGGTTTTCTCCCTTTATGGGTTTCCTCGTGAAAATCTCTCACTGTGTATACCTTATGTGTGACTGATGCTCTTTAATTTTACTGTCCATATGTTGTATATCGTTGATGATCACTTGAAGGAAGATTAATAATGTTTTAATAGAATTAAGATTGTTTAAGCTCAATTACAACATATTCACCTCCCCTCTCAGTTGTTTTAGTAATTTCAACAGTTTAATGGATACATTTTCCTATTATTATATATGGTTTTATACTTTATTGAAAAATTCGCCAAGACTTTACAAGGTTTTACAATTAAGTGAAATATTCGCCAATATTTTACAAGATTTTATAACTCAGTGAAAGATTCGCCAATATTTTACAAGATTATATAACTGAGTAAAAGATTCGATAAAAAATTATATATAAATATTCTATTATTGATAAAATACCCTTCAATTTTTGCTATGTATCAAGGGGATTCACCCAATTATTATACATATAAATTTAGGGGGGTTCTTAAAATAACCCCTGGAACCTACACAAAATAGATCTAGCTAAACAATAATACACACATTTACAGAGAGAATTGGAAAAAGGAGGAAGAAGAAGAGAAAGAATGGAAGAATTCTCATTAACCGTTGCGAATAATGAGCAATTTACACATGATATACTCTTTATAACTCAAAGAGTTAGACTTGAGGTGAACCAATTCACCATAGTGGTGGTCTAGAGTGATCTGGACACACACCAACAATTACGGGAGTGAGCTGCCACCTATTCTAGTCTCTCAGGCAGTTACGGGAGTGAACTGCCACCTAGTTGAGTTAACTAGTCAACTAGTCTTCAGTTAACTGACTGGACATAGAGTAGTGAGGAGTTAACTAAGGGAATCAAGGCTAATGCTCCACTCTGGTTATGATACCAAGGCAAGGTCGAATTAGCATGGTGATGATCCCAATGCAACATCTAAACTCAACTCAACTAGTCAAACTGAAGTGTGAACTGAAAGAGAATATTCTCCAAGTGGAATATTCTCTCCTAAAATGTAGGAGACTGGATAATGACTAATTATGACTAATAAACAAATAAAAACCTTAGGAAAAATAAATCCTAGGTGTGTGTGAAGTAACTCCAACAATACCTTGAGTTTCCTGCTGAGCAAACTCATGTTCCTTCGTAGTTGACAAATATTGAATTTCTTCCTGCAAAGGATACCACCTCATTCTGCACCTTCATCGTTCAATAAAAAACCTTCAAGTCCCAAAAACATAACCATTTTTTGGATCATTTCATGCTCGTGCACGTCCTTCTTAAGGTTGGGGGGTTGAATAGTCAAGGTTCATCCAAAGTTAGCCAACAAAAATCCCAAGGCATCAACATATCAATCCTCAGGAACAACTAAAGAAGATCTCACTTGAGATGGCATGAGGACCACAGAGACCATATGGATTTATGTCAATGTTGAAGGACTAATTGCACATAGATCCATTGGGGGTTACATTCATATTATTCATTGTGAATTACTTAATAGTTAACAATACATGAAAAAAAAAATCAATAGACACATAATTGATACATCATAGGTTCAGAACCACCGTAGCTTTCCTATCATCATCATTCAATCATTCACATACATACATTAAGAAAATCATTCATTGAGAAGAATAGAGGTATTCTCTCTTATACCTTTTTCCCAATATTATATTACTTAGAACCATGCACTTTCAATTGGACTCTGTAGACATGATAGACTCAAAATTACGACTTGAGACAATATAAAACATAGGCTTAGAGTAAGCTCAAGAACGACAATACCACAACCATCAACTGACTGACTCAATAGATAACTCTCTTGCTATCGATGTTTCTCCCTTTTATCTACTTCTTATCTCTGGCAGTCTATCACTTTCAGTTCTTCCTCGCTTGTTCCTATGACTACTAGTTCGACATGCTTCTATCACCCTCATCTATTCTACATATCCTTTTTGGAATCATGGAAATTTCAACTACCTTGCCATCTCATCTTGTTTCTACTAGAAATTTCCTCATGCTACATATAATAGTAATTGGAGGACATTTCCCAGAGATTCTTTTCTTGATTTTGTCATCCATGTGTTATCTTCTTCATTTTTGGAATGCATCAAAAAACTCAAACAAGCATGTATTGGAAGAAATTTGACTAGTGCACAATAAAAAACTTGTTCCGGCGCATGCACCTCTATTTACCCTTTTGTGTAGCTTCTTTAGCGCACATAAAACTAGCATGCGATATTGACCCAAAACTTTGGGTTCTAACACTCTTAACACAAGAGTTGATATTATGCACACTCGAGGACAATTTGATCTTGGCGCAAAATAGAATGAAGCCACAAGCATATCAACAACACTCAAAGGAACACTTTTAATAAAGGTATCTAGGTGTTTCTTTATCTACAACCCTATAAGAAAACATCTCTTAAGAATAAGAACCACCAAAATATAGCATCCAAGTCCTATGGCTCCTATCAAATACCCAAAATTATTGGACAAGTCACCTACTAATTGACTCTCTCATCCCACTCAAAGATCCACACAATATTTCATGTATTCTCTTTGAAGAAATTGGTTGAGCCAATTTACAGTGTCCATGTCATCCCCCCCAAAATTGATGAATATGGTTCCATTTGGGTACAACCTAAGGCAATTCTTTGTATAGTGGAAGCATAGGAAGCCCAAGGATGGTACCTACGAACTAGCCACAATTTTACAATAGTTTCCACATCTCTAGCATGGACTAAAACACTAGTTTTGAGGGGAAGGGGGTTGTGTTATGATTGTACCCTAACCCTTTTCGTCATGGCTACTTATGATGTTACAAATTAGTTGATTTGTATACATAGGTCATCTATTTTGAATAAGGACCTCTAGAGAGTTGGTACTTTTTTAATTAATGTAAAGTATCATTCTTATAAAATAAGGCCCACAAAATAGTTGGTACTCACTAATAAATGTGACCTACCTATTAATGTAGGGCCTCTAGAAGATAGGGTTTTTCTTAGGTAGAAACTATTTATGGAGACAAAGATCTATATAATCTTTTGTCAAATATTACCATTGTATCTAAGCTATGATTCTTTTGAGGTTGGCTCCTAGAAAAGACACATGATCATTGCTCGACAATTTGTTTTTGCTATATAAATATATTAATATAAAAATGAAACTCTCAAAAAAATTTCCAAGTAACCATTAGAATATATATATAACGTTCGAGGTCGACCCGAGAGGAGGAAACAGAGCCATGTGCTCTTCCTCCTCTTGTGAATCGCTTGACTGTTTTTTTACTAGCATGCAAATAGCCTTGCCAGTGTCTCGATCGTCGCCGAACACTGCTCCTATGTTCCTCTGAGAGCCTGTGGAAAGTTGACTCGAGCTCGATGTCCCACAGGCTTTGAGAGGAGCATCGGAAAAGAGTTTGGCGATAATCCAGACACCAGCAAGGCTCTTCACATGCTAGTAAAGCAACACAAAGTCAAGCGATTCGGAAGCGGAAGAAGAGTGTATCCGTTCGTGTTTGATTTCCTTGAAGGTATGAAATCCAAGATGAGAATAGGATGATGTCAGTGAGGAAAGTGGAGGATGATTATCAGTTTTCACTGAAGTCAGAGGAGAAGTTGACTAGAAAACAAAGTCTGCAAAGTGACAATTGACAGTGGGAACACTGGCAACTTAGTATTCATAGATATGGTGGAGAAATTAGAGCTAGAGAAAACTACACATCCAAAGCCATACAAAGTCTCATGGTTGCATAAAGGTCACCAGGTAATAGTTACTAAACAATGCCTTGTTGAATTTAGGATAGGAAAATAAAGAGATGAAGTTCTATGTGATGTAATACCCATGGATGTATGTCTGATCTTGTTGGGGAGACCATGGAAGTTTGATAGTACTGTCATACATGATGGGAGCAAGAATACATACACCTTGGAGAATAATGGTAGGACACACATGTTGCTACCAATAGAAGAGAAGAAAGTGAAAGAGGAAGCTAACATAAGCATACTTCTCATGAGCGTGAAGGAACTCCTAAAATAAGTCAAGAAAACATAGGAGATGTAGTTTGTTGTGGCGAGGAAACCCAGTGTTATCCTTACAAGTACTTCAATGGATGATTTACCTGAAAAAATTCATGAATTGTTGGATAATTTTGTTGACATAGTGGTGGATGAGTTGCCTAACTCATTTCCACTCATCACAAGTATCAAACATCATATTGATTTGATAACAAGAGAAAGTCTTCCAAACGAAGAAGCATACAGACTGACACCTCAAGAGAATGAGGAGGTAAAAAACCAAGTCCAGGAATTCTTAGACAAGGGTTTGGTCAGAGAGAGCTTGAGTCCATGCATAGTACCAACTATGTTGAGTCCAAAGAAGTATGGGGGATGGAGAATGTGTACAAGCTCAAGAGACATTAACAAGATCACCATCAATTATAGATTCACTTTTCCAAGAATGGATGATTAATGGACTATTTAAGTGGATCGAGGTTATTTTCTAAGATACATTTGAAAAGTGGATATCACTAGATAAGAATGAGATAAGGTGATGAGTGGAACACAACCTTTAAGACAAATGAAGGTTTGTATGAGTGGCTTATTATGCCATTTGTATTAACAAATTCCCCAAGAACTTTTATGAGATTGATGAATGAGATACTGAAAGATTTCATTGGAAAGTTTGTTGTTATTTATCTGGATGATATGTCGATCTTTAGCAAGACTAAAGAGGATCATTTGAGACACCTGACACTAGTAATGACGAGACTACAACAAGAGAAGTTGTTGATAAATCTGAAGAAGTCCTCTTTTATGCAGACAAAACTCATTTACTTGGGTTTTGTGATCTATTCAAATGAACTGAAGATGGACCCAGAGAAGGTGAAAGCAATCAAAGACTAGTTGTCACCAAGAAGCATGTTTGAGGTAAAAAGCTTCCATGGATTAGAAAATTTCTATAGAAATTTCATCAGAGATTTCAACAGAATTTGTGCACCAATGATGGATACAGTGAAGAAGAGGCACAAGCCTTTTAAATGGAAAGAGGAGGCCAAGAGGAGCTTCAATATATTGAAGGAGAAAATAACAGAGCGACCAATTATGGTCTTAGCAAACTTTGGAAAGATATTTGAAGTGAGATGTGATGCAAGTGGGATTTCAATTGGAGCAATTTTGAGCCAGGATAATAGGGATGTTTCCTATTTCAGTGAGAAGTTGAATGAGACTAAGAGAAAATACTCGACATATGATAATGAGTTTTATGCCATAATTCAAGCCGTGAAGAAATGGATGCACTACCTTGTGTGACAAGATTTTTTCTTGCACGGGGACAACTAAGCTTTACAATTCATAACTAGACAGGAAAAATCGAATCAAAGGCATGCAAAGTGGATTGAGTTTATGCTGAATTTTACTTCTGTCATAAAAAATATTATTGGGATTGCTAACAAAGTTGTTGATGCATTGAGAAAGAGATGTTCGATTCTACAGGAATTTCAGGTGAAGACCTTGGGGTTTGAACACCTTAAGGAGATGTATCATGATGATCCATATTTGAAGGAAGCATACGCAATATGTGCAAATCCTGTGTTGAAATGTGGTCTTCCATGTCATCGGCCCCTGCCGGTCATGCTGGTGATACCCCATCAACTAGTGATGTTAAGGTTGGTAAGAAGAAGACACTATCAAATTCCCTTGCATTTTATGAAAAGGTCATCATTATTATCACCTTTTTCCTCACATGGATGAGGCTTCTTCTCTTTTGCAAAAGATTCAACTTCCAACTGCTTATCGTAAGATTTCCTCCAACCCATTGTTAGTTGATAAAATGGTCAATCTGGTTCCATCCCCAGTCAATCCGGTTGATCAGGTGGTCAATCTAGTTTCATCCTTGGTTGAACTACTAACCAAAGTAAATAATCCAGTTCCATCATCGATCAACCCCACTTTTCATCTGAAAAGTGAAACCCAAATGACTAATCTAGTCCCATCATTGGTCAGTCCCACCCTTCATTGAAAGAGTGTCAAAGTGGTCAACCTGAATCCACATCGGTCGATCCCACTCCTCCTTTGAGAAGTGTCAAAGTGGTTTCTCCGGTTACTTCATTGGTCAATCCCACTCCTCCTCTGACGAGTGCTAAAGTGACTGATCTAGCTCCTTCCTCGGTCAGTCCCACCCTTCATCCGAAGAGTGTCAAAGTGGTCAATCTGATTCCACCATCGATCAATCCCAATCCTCCTCTGATGAGTGCCAAAGTGGTTGCTCCGATTACATCATCTTTCAATCCCACTCCTCTTCTGACGAGTGCCAAAGTGGTTGCTTCACTTACATCATGGGTCAATCCCACTCCTCCTCTGAAGAGTACCAAAGTGGTCGATCTTGTTTCACCATCGGTTGATCCTACTCTTCCTCCAAAGAGTGTCAAAGTGACTGATCCAGTTCCTTCCTCGGTCAGTCCCACCCTTCATCCGAAGAGTGCCAAAGTGGTTGTTTCAGTTCCTTCATCGGTCAACCCCACTCCTCCTTTGAAGAGTGCCAAGGTGGTCGATTCGATCCCATCATTGGTCGATCCTACTCTCCCTCTAGAGAGTAAACCTGATACTTCCCACATTTTTCTCATTAATACAGGATCTATCGTGCTAGGGGGCATTCCTCCTTTTCCTTCAAAAACCCCTCCAAGTAATGAGGCCATCCATTTTGATTGGGCTGTGATAACTAGACCTCATCTTCCCTCTCACATACCTTTCAAGATTACAGTAAAAGTTTGTGGTCGGAACGTTCCTCATACGTTAATAGATGAAGGTTCATCTGTTAGTATTTTGTCCTCTATTGCTTGGAAAGCTTTGGGTTATCCTTAGCTTGTGTCGTTTAACTAGACTTTGTTCACTTTTAATAAAAGAACTAGTCACCCTTTAGGGATACTTCTTTAGTTTCCCGTAACTTTGGGAGGGAAAACAGTCTTTATTGATGTTATGGTAGTCCAGGACCCCTTGGATTTCGATTTACTCCTTGGGAGAGATTATGTCTATGCCATGAAAGCTATTGTCTCCACTCTCTTTCGTGTAATATATTTCCCTCTCAATGGAATAATTGTGGCTATTGATCAACTTTCATGTGTTACTCCTAATTTGAATACCAACCCAATGACCTCCCTAAACGGGTCTTATCAGCAGTCATTATCACCTCCACCACAGGTCAATTATGTGACATTGTCTCCCATGCCTTTAGCTGCTGACGAAGATGAATTGGATATGGTAGTTGACATGGGGATCTCTTCAGTAGGGATTTTGAAACCTAATCTCCTTACTACTATCACGGACCTCGACATGTGTTCCTTCCAGAGCATTCTTCTTCCATCCAGTGAAGATCTCTTGGAAGCCATGATTGAGTTTTGTCCCTTGACATGGTGTCCTTCTAGAGTGTTATTGTTATAACCCTAATTTGCACCAGACATGCTTACCTAGCATCAGGCCATCTCAGATTCCTTCTTTGCCAAAACACCGCTAAGGAAATCTTCTTGAAAACCTATTTTAGAAAGGCCCACATGCCCTACTCCATTACTGCATGCGTGTACACACTAGCAGACCTAAAACAGCCCGCGTGTACCTACAAATGCATGAAAAAAGGGAAGTTGTCAATGGAACACACAACTTTGGGTGAGTTAACTAAACCTTCCAGCCATGCATGGCCGAGGGTTCATCCAAATACCTAGCTTTTTCTAACCTATAAAAGAAGGGTTAGGGGTCCCATTTGGAAGAGGAGAATCATAGTAAAGAAACTATACCCAATTGCATATTGCCTTTGTCCCAACCCTTTAGCCTTCCTTGTGCAAAGAGAGAAATAGAGAAAAGAAGTTGGAGGACAGTTGAAGAGGATCCCAGGACCAGGTTCGTGGAGAAGCGGTCGGATTCATCATTGTAAATTGATTTGTTGAAGTTAATAATAAAGAAATACTTTTCCCGTCCCACCATATGAGGTTTTTATGATTTATTGTATACTTGTTTATCGAATCTCTAACCCATTAATCTATATATCGAATGCATGCAGAGTTTGTTGTTGGTTTTGTGTGAATGTAGGTCATCCTTGGGAGGAGAGTTGCAATAAAAAAAAATGATCAAGCATAAGGAAGGATCTACATCAAACGCCTGTAATAAGGTACGCAGACTTAAATATGTATTTGCTTAAGAATAATGGGGATTAGGTCTGGGAAAAAGGTAGAAAGTAGAAATATTTAGGTATTTTCTACATGCATAATCTAACCCTAAGTGCTAGTCCATACAGGGATTTCCCACTCACAACAGAATTGGCGACCATACTGGGGAAGCCTCTAGGGTTCTTGGGGATATTTTTGGGTATTTTTAAGAACTGGTTTCATTTTCCTGTTCTTAAAGTTTCTACAAAAGTCTAAGCTAACAGTGATTTTGGTCTTCCATACCAGTTATCTCTGTTTCTTTTCTTCACTGTAATTTTTTCAAGACCCACAAAGGTACACGTGGCATGTATAAGGTCCACATGTGTGTACCCGGACCCTGCATTCTCATAGCCCATGTGTACACACTAGCTGAGGAGGTGACAGTTGCGTGTATGATTCCAAAAAATTGCTTTTAAATAAGCAGTCATCATCTTCCCTTTCAGAAGTAGTCCTTCTCAGGGGTTTTCTAGAAATCTTTCTAGTCTTTGTTTCTTGCAGCCTATAGCTTAGGTTTCACCTTGGATTGGTTTGTTCTGTGAAGTTTTCCTTGAATTGTTTTCTTTTTCTCTTAAAGTAAGTGTTTGAGTCTTCAAGATATTCTGGTTTTCATTACCAGTAATATTTGCCTGGGCTAGCTTTCTTAGCTTTTTGTTTTTGTCTCAGAGTTTCAGGGATACAAACGGCTTGTATAAGACCAACACGCATGTACATGCTCTCTGACTTTACACAGCGTACGTGCACACACTTGCTGTTGATGTGCCTCTTTCAGGATTTTGGTGTTTCACATTTCCCGACTTCGAGACTCCTATGATGAAGAGTCTCGACTCTTGACTCCTCCAACTCCCGATATCCGAAACTCCAAAATGGATTCTTCGACATGCTCTGATCTATTGCATTTCAAGATTTTTTACCGTGAGTTGCTTCCTTGAATCCTGGAGTTTACGGTTCTGATCTTGCAATGTGATCATCATTGCGCTGTTGGTCTTTCCACTTTCTCTTGTTCATCATCGTTAGGCTAAGCTTGATATCAATGACAAACAAATACTCTGCCTTCTGTCTACCTGTAATAAATATGCTAACAATCTCCCCCTTTGGAATTGATGGCAACCCCTTGAAGAACATCCAACTATACCATTGTAGAATCCTTGAAATTACTAGTAGCATCCTTGAAATTACCACACTTTCTCCCCTTTTGACATCAATGTCAAAGAAGAAACACGCTCCCCCTGAGTTGTTGCAATACATACTCCCCCTGTCAACTATGAGTAGATTAGAAATACAACAGATATTCAATAAGTACACCCCTTGACCAGGTGAACGGATTAGATGAAATAAGTTATAACCCCCAACTTTTGACGAAGATATCCAAAAGGGGTGACTGCTAATGGTTTAGTAAAGATATCAACTATCTATTCTATGGAAGGAATATAATTCATCTGAACAACTCTGTTTGTAACTTGTTCTCTAAGAAAATGGTATTTTATTGGTATGTGATTAGATTTTGAATGAAGTACAGGATTCTTAGAGAGACTGATGGCACTAGTGTTATCACAGTGAAGTGGAATGGGATCAGTGTAAGTTACCCTCAAATCTGCAAGAGTTTATATCATCCAAAAGATATCAATGCAGCAGGTAGAAAAAACAATGTACTCTGCTTCTGTAGTTGACAAGGAAATAGATCCTTTATTTTTACTAATCCATGCTACTAATGAGTCACCCAGGAAGAATGCTCCTCCACTGGTGCTTTTTCTCTCATTAACACAGTTTTCCCAATTTGCATATGAATAAGCAGTTAACTGAAAATTCTGATTTTTGGGATACCAAAGACCATAAGTCATTGTTCCCTTCAAGTATTTGAATATCCTTATGATAGCTACCAAATGACTTTGTTTAGGAGCAGACTGATAATGACCTACCATTCCAACAACTTGCATTATATCAGGACGAGATGTTGTGATGTACAAAAGACTGCCTATCATAGAGCGATATGTCCTTTGATCAACATCCGGTGAAATATCATCTTTACTAAGCTTGCAACCAACCGCCATAGGTGTGCTAATAGGAGAGGAATCCTCCAACTAAAATTTCTTCAACATCTCTTTCAAATATTTTTCTTGAGAGATAAATATTCCTTCACAACTCTGATTTACTTGTAAACCAAGAAAATGTGACAGTTCTCCTATCATGGACATCTCAAATTTTGTTTGCATAGAATTAGCAAACCACAGGACAAATTATTCATTAGTACAACAAAAAATAATATCATCTACATAAACCAAAACAACTAGTAAATTATCACCTTCAGACTTAATGTATAGGTTGTTGTCAACAATACCGTTCTTGAATCCTTTGTCTTGTAAAAATTTGTCCAGTCTATAATACCAAGCTCATGGTGCTTGTTTCAGTCCATATAAGGCCTTCTTTAGCTCGCAAACATAATTAGGATTATCTGTCAATGAGAATCCTTCAGGTTGCTCCATATATACTTCCTCCTCTATATCACCATTAAGAAATGTTGACTTAACATCCATCTGATAAACTTTAAAGTTCATATGACATGAATAAGAAAGAAACATTCTGATGGCTTCCAATCTTGCCACTAGTGCAAAAGTTTCATCAAAGTCATGACCTTCATCTTGTGCATACCCTTTATAGACCAATCTGGATTTATTTATAACAACTTGTCCTTTTTCATTCATTTTATTCTTGAACACCCACTGGGAACCTATTACATTCTTATCTTCAGGTCTAGGGACAAGCTCCCAAGTATTGTTGTTCTCAATCTCATCAAGCTCTTCATTCATTTCTCTAACCCAATCATCATGCTAGCTTGCTTCATAAAAAAAATTAGGTTTAGTCATAGATAAAAAAGCAACATGAGATTGTTCTGAGTCTTCAATCAATTTCCTTCTTTTCTGAATTCCTTTATTTATATCTCCAATTATCTGATTTTCAAGATGATTCTTTCTAACAATTTTGAGAGGTAATTTTGCTTCTTTCTGTTGATTTGTGTCAGCCTGAGTATTTATATTTTCATCTTATTCATATTCTTCCCTTTTTGATCCTTGGACCTCTTCATCTTCATCTTCAACTATATCTTATGTGTTTGGTTCAACACTACTTACATTTCTGATCGATATTTATTCATCAACTTTTATGTCTATACAATCAACCAGTTTTTGTAGTCTCTTATTGTAACATATGTACCCTTTACTATTTGTAGCATAACCCAAGAAGATACCTTCATCAACCCTGTTATCATATTTTCCATGGCTTGTCTTGGGATTTCGTCGATTGCATTTTCCACAGAGCTTCGTGGGTCTCGAATCTGTTCAAGTTCCTCATCTGTCTTTCGAACCACTTGCCTTCGATACCCTTGATAGGTTTTGGGCTCAATGCCCAACTCATTGTGGTCTACCTGACTTTCAACTGTACCAGCCTGGTGACTGTTCGCGCACTGGCAACCTAGTTGCCTATTGTTTTTAGATACATACACAGGTGACTGTGGGGGTATACCTCGGTACTTAGGATAGAAATCGGGCCATGATTTTCAAAGAATACCTGAAGGGTGCTTCTGTGTTTGAGTTGCACTTGCACTGGTAAGTTGCTCTAGTGTTGGTTGGTGTAGCTGTTCTTCCAACTAGTTAGTCGTTTGCTTGATTTTCCTTTAGGAGTTTTTCTAGTCTGTGCTCCATGCTCCCTAGTTTTCCATAGTGAGTTAGTCAATCATTGCTTTGTGTCTCTAACCTGCGGTGGTAGACCACCCACTCCGCCAGTAGTGGGGACTTTTTGGTATTCCGCTTAGAAATGTGGAGTCGCCTCTTTATAGGCGTTGTTTTGATACCACTGGTTCGCCAGAGTCAGTGTGAGACTTTTACAGATTTGAATGATCCTGCAAGGGAAAAACCTATGCATAAGATCTTCATGGCTAAGGTTATTGATGATACCAACCAAGTAACCCCTTCATAAGGGGATTCTTTTGTTTTTCCTTTCTTCGAAAACGTTGGTGTCCCTTTGATGGCCACTTTGTACATTCATGGGTTGAATGTGGGACTACCGGTTTGGTTGGGTACCATTCCAAGTGTCCCAAATGCTCTTGGCACTTATCAGTTAAGAACCTTAATTCATGGGCACCCTGTTGATGTTTCTTCATCAACAAAGTCTTCTCCTCCTCCTTCTCCCACCTCTGGTGAAAGTATAGTTACTAGTAACCAGAAGTCTGAATGAAATAGAAAGATGAAGAATAGGAGGAAGAAATCACCAACCTCTACGATTCATGTTGGAGATAGGTCAACAACCTCTACAAGTCATGTTTAAGACCAGCACCCAGCCTCTACAAGTCATACTGGGGGCACACACCCACACTCTGCAAGTCATGCTAGGGGAAAGAGTCCAGTCACTACTAGTCATACTGGTAATAGGTCTGTAGCCTCTACAAGTCAAGTTATCGACCCATCACCAGTCTCTACAAGTCATGTTGGAGATGTGAAACAAACCACTGCTAGTCATGCTGGGGGCATTAATTCTGTTGAGAAACCTAGAAAGATAGGAGGTGAGCCTAAGTTCCCTTGTAAGATTTGCAAGGGAGATCACCTTACTCATTTGTGCCTTGGCATTCCAGAGGTACAAAGATTGTGGTCCCTGTCTACAAGCTATTCTGATTCTGAGTCTTTTGAGGTTTCCTCGTAGCCTATTCAACCACTGGCTGAGAAAGTAGTCATGTCGATGTAGTAATTGGCTGATCACACTCTTCTTTTGGGGGGTGAGGTTCCTTTAGACCATGTAGTCTCGCAGCCTATTCAGCCATTGGTTGTGAAATTGGTCATGCCAATGCAGTCATCGACTGATCCCAATCCTCTTTTGCGGGGTGAGGTGCCTTTAGACCATGTAGTCCCGCAACCTATTCAGACATTGGTTGTGAAAGTGGTCATGCCGATGCAGTCATTGGATGATCCCACTCTTTATTTGGGGAGTGATTTGTCTACCAATTATGTTTTTATCATTTCTGGTTTAGTACTTTCAGAACAAGGGGGCATTTCGCTCATTCCGAGCACACCCCCTCCAAGCCCTAAGATGGTTTCCTTTGATTGGAATGACCTTGTTGAGCCTCATCTTCCTTCTTCTGCACCTTTTCAAATAAGGGTTGAAGTTAATTCAACAAACATTTATCAATGTATTGTGGATGAAGGAGCCTCTGCAAGTATTTTATCCTCCTCAGTTTGGAAAGTCTTGGGATATCCCAAGATTTTGTCTTCTTCGCATGAAATTTTGGCTTTTGATAGATGTCCTAGTGAATATTTTGGGGTTCTTCCTCAGTTACCTATCTCGTTAGGTGGGAAGACTGTCCTTGTTGATGTTATAATGGTGCAAGGCTCGTTAGATTTCAATATGCTTCTTGGGCGTGATTATGTATATGCTATGAATGTTGTGGTATATACACTCTTCCAGGTGATGCATTTCCCTCACAATGGAAGCATTGTCACTATCGACCAGCTAGCATCTGGTAATCACCATCCTAATTCGACATTATTTCAGACTACCCCTTTATATGTTTCTAGCATTCGTGTAGACTCTACCCTACCACGGGTTAATTATGTGGAATCTTATCCTCAATGTTCAATTGCTTATGAGAAGGAACCTGTGCAATCATGTTTTCCTTCCCAAGACTTAGTATCAACAATTGATCTATTGGTTTATCCAATGGGGGCATGGGAGCCCTTGTTTAACTCTCTTGGTCCAAGTAGGCTTGAGTATCCTTCTGAGTCTGATCTGGTTGTTAGTAGATCCTCAAGCCCTCGTTCCTGATAGACTCTACCAGTGCTGGCCAAAACCTCCATCATAATATGGAATATGATCAGTCTACTTCACTCCTTGAGATTGTCGACCCTCGTTTGCGTGATCTCTCGGATTTTGAATTGCCTTCAGATGAGGCTATCCTTGAAGCCATGACTACAGTTTCTATACCGAGCGAGGACTTACACCTTGGTTTGTGTTTTCTTCCCTTTTGGCAGACTTTCCAAATTGATTATCAAAGAGACTCTTGGTTTGAGCCTAGCAGTGGGCTCTACCTGAACCAATTTCATACATGAGTCGTAGCCCCCAACGGGTCTTCTTTTAGGCCCTTTTCAGACCTTCTAGACATGAAAATATCGGCGAGTTATCTTGTGGGCTTTCACACTTGTTAAACTAAAATTTGAAGTCACGTCTGTTCGACGATATTTTACCGCTTTTTCGGATCGGAGGGTCAACTATACAATCAAAGGTATACTCTATGGAACTTCAGTTCTCTAGAAGAGTACTCTCAGGTATCATTTTAACCCTTTTCAGGCTTGTGGGACTAAATTTATGAAAAAGGAACCCCCACGGAGTCCATAGTTAAGCTCTTTTCAGACTCCCTAAAATTGAAAAGATCACCGAGTGACTTTATTCTTTCACACTCGTTAAACTGGTCCAGAAGAATATTCCTAACGAAGTCCATAGTTAAGCTTTTTTCAGACTCCTTAAAAATGAAAAAATGGTCGAGTGATCTTATCTTTATCACACTCGTTAAAATGGTTTTGAATAGATGTCTTGTCGGTGCTAGTTTACCCCTTTTTCAAACCGACTAGACTACTTCCGAAAAAGGTACCCCAGTAGAGTCTCCTTTTACATTTTTTCAGACTCTCTAAATATAAAAAATTGTCGAGCTTACCTTCTCTGGGATCGTTAAACTTACATAAAAGGACGTTACCATTGTGTGTTTTGTTAACCAGGTTTGAATACATGCGTCTTTGGTCTAAATTCCGGCTCCATGTTGCTCCCAACTGAACCATCTGAAGCATACCTTATACGCAAGCCTTGTAGCACTTTGCCTCTGCATCTTAACACCCTTGGCACCTGGAGGATTTTTCCCAAGTATCATTAATTTGAACATTAGTCTTTTCCTTGCGCCTTCAACTTGTATGTTTGTAACACTCATTCCTCCATTGTAATGTAACATTCCTTTATTCTTTTTTCCAAAATCATTGAAAAAGACAAAAAAAAAAATCAAATATACCCCAAATAGAGGAAGGGAAAAGTATTTTCTTTATTGGTAGAACAATAAGTATCCCTTGGATAAATCACATCTGTCTGTTTGTTCATCAAACTATGGGATTTAATACGACCTTAGGAAGTTGTTCTTTCTACATAGAGTTGTGTCCTCCTTCGTTTGGTTATTCTTCCAAACATATGGAGAGTTTGTGTTGCCTCTTGTCTCGTAAACTTATGATTAATGGCATGTTGCATGAGTCTCATCATTTGTCGTGCTCTTCTCCAAGGGATGTTTTTACCAAGCTTGAGTCAGCCCCTATACAATATGTCTCTTGCCCTCATACTCTACCATCCTAAACGTCCAATCAATTCTTTGTTCGAAATCAATGAATCCTTCAGTCTGATCATCAAGATTCTCTACTCCATGATTGATGAGTCGTCGAAGACCTATGGGTAGTGAATTCATACACTCATATTACACTCCTACCCAATTTTCGAGGATTTTGAAGTTGTTTCTTGAGCTCTGAAGACCTCATCTCCAGCCATCAGGCCTTATCAGCTTCTGAGAAGATGGATACTCTACATGTATATCTTTTCGATTTCGAGATGTAGCTCCGTTGTGTATTGTTCGCGGATACACTTTATATAAGTTATATGGCATGGATCTATAGTGTATTTGATTGGTAGCCATGATTTTATTCTATCCCTATCATGGGTATGCCCACCTCAGTGAGACAATTGTTATTTTGCAAACGACACCTCCCGATTCCTGATCCCTGGGCTCACTTGTTCGGCACATCGATGAAGATTGTTAATGTATTTAGGCCATTAGATGCTCTTCTGACCTCACACATTAGGGGGCATCTATTATAACCCTAATTTTCACCAGATATGCTTACCTGGAATCAGGCCATATCAGATTCCTTCTTTTCCAAAACACTACTGAACAACTCTTCTTAAAAACCTCTTTTATAAAGGCCCATGCGCCCTAATCCATTACTGAACACATGTACACACTGTCTGACCTACAACAACCAATGTGTACCTACAAAAGCATGAAAAAAGGGAAGTTGCCAATGAAATACACATCTTTGGGTGAGTTAACTAAACCTTCCAACAATGCATGGCCGAGGGTTCGTCCAAATACCTAGCTTCTTCTAGCCTATAGAAGAAGGGTTAGGGGTCCCAGTTGGAAGAGGAGAATCATAGTAAAGAAACTATACCCAATTGCATATTCCCTTTGTCCCAACCCTTTAGCCTTCCTTGCGCAAAGAGAGAGATAGTGCAAAGAATTTGGAGGAAAATTGAAGAGGAGCCTAGGACCAGGTCCATGGAGCAGCAGCCAAGTTCATCATTGTAAGTTGATTTGTTGAAGTTAATAATAAAGAAATACTTTTCCCGTCCCACCACATGAGGTTTTTATGATTTATTGTATACTTGTTTATCGAATCTCTAACCCATTAATCTATATATCGAATGCATGCGAAGTTTGTTGTTGGTTTTGTGTGAATGTTGGTCATCCTTGAGAGGATATCTGCAATAAAAAAAACGATCAAGCGTAAGGAAGGATCTACATCAAACACCTGTAATAAGGTACGCACACTTAATAATGTGTTTGCTTAAGAATAATGGGTATTAGGTTTGGGACGAAGGTAGAAAGTAGAAATCTTTAGGCCTTTTCTACATGCATAATCTAACACTAGGTGCTAGTCCGTAGAGGGATTTCCCACTCACAACATTTATCCTCTTGGAAGCCTTGATCAAGCAGAGTTAATGAGCATATTTTCTCTTCTCTGTAGCAAGCTCGTTAAAAAATGAAATAGAGGTCATGAGCACAGTTTCTCTTATTTGTGGCAAGCTCGTTAAAAAATGAAACAGAGGCCACGAGAACAGTTTTGTTTCTCTATGGCAAGCTCGTTAAAAAATGAAACAGAAATCTGCGGATTGAACTCGGAGCCCTAAGAATAGTTATTTTAATGTGTCAATCTCGTTAAAAAATGAAACAGTTACCTCTCTTGTCGAGTCAAGTCTTTCGTTAGGTCTCATATTTGAACCTTCATTTCATCCACCCTTATCCTTTTTCTCGATCTAGTAGAGAAATTGGTGGCAACCTCAAAGTTTGTGAATGAATTTAATCTTGGGGGGGCATGTCTCCAGCCTTTGATGATCATTCTCGAGTTAAGCCACTAGATTTCAAACTGGGGGCATACCGAGCTTAGTCTTTGTTCTTTCCCCTGCTTGTAAATACATGAGAATGCAACCAAGAAACCTTTTATGTCATTTTCGGGCTCACATGGATATACGAAAAAGGAACCCCCTGGAGTCGTATTTAAGCTCTCTTCAGGCTCTCTAAACATGAAAAGATTCTTGAGTGATCTTGTTTCCTTTCCCACTCATTAAAAGGTTTGAAAGGGTGTCTTTCGAGTCATAATTTATCTGTTTTTTGTCCTCTCAAGACTAACATCACGAAAAAAGACAACATTGGAGTCGTCTTTAAATTTTTTTTAGACTCTCTAAATATGAAAAATCATGGATTTTACCTTCTCTGGACTCGTTAAACAATCATACATTGAAGGGCCCATATGGGATCGAACCCTTACCTCTTCCAGTTTGCTAAACAAAGGAAGAGGGACTTACCGAAGGTGAGTCATATCGAGCATGTGCTACCCTCCTCGAGCTTGTTAAATTAAGAAGAGGTACTCATCTATCTGGATGGAGGAAAAATTGAAAGAAGCAATCCAAACAGTTTTTGAGAACATTACCAGTAACCCTTACAGTCGCCCTTGAACACAACATTTTATCTTTGCACACATTTCAATATTTTGAACCTTTTCACTAAAACAATCCTTTGAGTTTCCTCACTCCTTTGGGTCACCCAATGTAAAGTCACAACATCCATTGCATTATCAAGTTTTGGTCCATGTTAAGTTTCTGCTATTATGCCTCAGTGTTCAAGGTAAGTACCTTCTTTAAGAGTCAACCATCACAAATTTCTTATTTCAATACCCATGTCAGTCCATGTTCATTTGATCTACCAATTACATCTTTGTGACCATTTCATGTTGTTGATGGGGGATACATCAAGGCCCTCCCTCTATGAGTCTGTTCTTGTATACTTCAACACATTATCCAGGAGCTAGACTTAGAAACTAGTTAGTAACTTGGGACTTGCATGCCTCAATGGCATGCCTCCTCATGTCTGATAGTGGGTTTACATCATTGAACTCTGATTGGATGATTCCACAGATGTTCGAATTCAGCTCATCCATTCACATTTGTTGAAATGTACTAGAGTACCTTGGGAATCATTGACATCAATGGTGATTTCCCTTGTGCTTGTTAACGGTTTACATCATTGACCGGTAATCAAGTCATTTCTGCCATGTTTGACATCAGGACATCTATTCACATGGTTAGAATCGTATTGCATCAGGATTGGTAAGAAGACCCTGGGTTGAGTGATCACTCTGATATATACTTTTCCTAGGTTGCAATGGATTTTCTTTTGAAGATTGAAACATATAGTATTACATAGACCACTTTGTATTGGTCCGTGGCTATGTCTTGTATTCTCATAGATCCACTGTGTATTTTTAGTGGCTACAATCAGTTCATGTCATGGAAGTATAGATCCACATTGTATCTTTGGTGGCTATACTTTTCAGTCAATATGATTATGGATCCACAGTGTATTTTATGGCGGCCATACCTGGAAAGTCTTTAACACTCAAGCATAGGTATGCCTTCCTTGGGTTTGAAACATGTCATAACATTTGTTTGATGGTTGTTTGCAACTTATACCAGGTTCTTTGAGTCCACACCCTTTCTTTAAATATTTTTAAAGTGTTTTGGCCATCATTCTCTCTTCTGACCTCACACTTTGGGGGGCATTCTATTACACATGAAATTTGCACACCTAGGTACCTAAAGTGTCATAAAGTGTCATATAAGTGTCTCATACACCTTGACACCATGGAATAACATATGTCACAATTCCTAGTCAATATGGAGGAGGGATATATTACATGAAGGCCAAAATACCAAGTACACATGAATTATTATTAATATTCATGGAAAATAATTTGATTAAGCGTGAGAACGAAGTGCACATGAATTATTATTAATGTTCATGAAAAATAAAGTAATTAAGTGTGAGAATCCACCTCACATTTGGTTTCCTATTTTTTAGGGAAGGTGGAGGATCTCATGGATGGTTTAAATATTTCCTCCCTAAAATCCTTGAGAGATATTTCCTCCCCAAAATCCTTGAGAGATCTTTTCTCCCTAAATATCTTAGAGATCCCTACCTAAGAGACAATTTACTTACCTAAGAGTTTTCAAACTATAGCCATTTCTACTACCTCCACCTCTTTATTAGTGGAATCTCAACGATAAGGGACCAATATAGATTTAATGAGAATGAGATCCATTAATGGTCACTATTACAGTGCTCAGATCCAAGAATCAAGGTAGATAGTTGAAATTTTCACAGAGACATACACTGGTAAGAATCATAGGTAGCAAAGAGATTTATGTAGGAGAAAGCGAGGTCATTACCACTAGCCAGAGCAAGAGTAGAGGAATGAATAACGGGGAAAGGTGTGAAATTCATAACCTAATTAGTGTAGGTAACAAGGGAGACTTGAGGCTCCTCACATGTACCTTACTCAACAATCCAGTCCTATAGAGTACAAGAGCCATGTTAAGGTGGAGACCTGGCATCCAAAGAGTGGTCCACAATTTTCAAGAGACTGATATGTCCGAAAAAGAGTTATGGCTATGTAAATGCATTTAACCAACATGTTTTATTCACCCAGTAGTCGGGATGGAGAACCTAATTTCATGTTTGGGCTATATCATAAACCTTGAGTGTAAGGTGAAGTTTTAAAATGATAAATGAATACTAAGGATACCATAAGCCTTAACAATAAGTTAGTAATGACATGTGATGTAAAGGAAATAGTATAGGGGGTCGACTACAATAACAAAGTTGTAAAGAACTTGTTTAATTAATTCGAATTCACATATCTTGTAAGAATATATTGCTTTGATTTATCAATGTTTTGCCTATGTATAGGAATACATATAGGTATGCTACTTATAGTTATGGAACATGAGTCCAAGTGGTTATTACCACCTATTATTTCTTTTCAAATTGCATCATAATGGACCTCAAACTATAAGACGCAAATTGTTAAGGTAATAATTCTGGAACTGCGTAAGTTAAGCGACGTAATTAAAATATTAATAGATTGAGAAGGTAACATGTTCATAAAATTCATAGTTCTCCTTCGAAATATTAAACTTCTGAAATAAATAAGATTTTTTTTTTATGAGGTTGGGTATGTTTCATATGTTATCAGATCCTAGGTTGACAACACTAGACCTTATGGGCATAAACATAAATCCTGAAACAAAATTATATATGCTTAGTTTCTAACCTAGGTGAATATTTTATTTTTAAAGTGACAAGATAATTTTCAATCTCACAATATGTCAACACAGAATGAAGAACAAATTAACCCTGAAGGAAATGTCAACCAGCAAAACCATGAATATAAAAGTGAAAACAGTTTAGCCTCTCATGTATTGGAAACTATGATGAGCCTCATAGTGTAACTTAATAATTTTAAGAAAGACAATGAGAAGATTAAGAAGAAATAGGACAAGAAATAAGAGACTAATGAGATATCACTGCAAAATATGGTTCAGAAGAGTAAATCAAAGAATTTTTTAGGTTACAAGGGATACCAAAGAAGGTGATTTCTAATAGAGATGTTAAGTTTACTTCAAGTTTTTGGAAGGCATTGTTTGCAGGTCTTGAAACTCAAATAAACTTTAGTGCCAGTTACCATGCAGAGAGATATGGGAAAACTAAACTTACTAACCATATCATTGAAGATATGCTACAGATGTATGCGATAGATAAACTGGCAAAATGGGAAGACAACTTACCTTTAGTAGAATTTGCCTACAATAAAGGTTATGAGTCCTCAACCAAAATGAGTCCATTAGAAATCCTTTATTGTAGGAAATGTATGACTCTGATTATATGGCATAATCCAATAGATATGATCATGGTTGGATCCAATATGTTACAGGAAATGGAAGTGATAGTGAAAAAGGCCCAACAAAATTTTAAAAATGGTGTAGGACTGACAAAAAAGTTACGTATATTAGAAAAAAATGCATAAATAATTCAATGTTGGAGATCATGTTTATCTCTGGATTAAGGCAAGAAAAAGTTCGCTGAAATTTGGGAGATGTACAAAACTAGCACTAAGGTTGTGTGGACCTTTTGAAGTGATAGATCGCATTGGCCTGGTAGCATATCATCGAGCGCTATGGGGGAATTTAAAAGTTCATGAATGTTTTCATATTTCATTATTAAAAAAATATGGTCATGAACCTACTCATGTAATTGGTTGTAATTTGTTGCAGGTAGAACTGAAAGGTGAGTTCTAGGTGGAGCCTTTGTGTATTTTGGACAAGAAAGAAGCAATGTTGCAGAATTGGGTCATCATTCAGGTAAAAGTGAATGGAATCACTTCATCCCTGAAGAAGCTACTTGGGAGTTGGAAGATGTCATGAGGAAGACATATCCAACCTTGTTCCAAGAATAACTAAAAAGAATAAATAAGTAACACCGATGATGATGTTAAGTCCAAGGGGGAGAGTATGTAATACCCCTCGAATAAAATAAAGTATCATGATAAATAATTTCCTTAAATGGAAAATTTTAATATAGAATTAGAGGGTAAATTTGACTATTAATTATGTAATTATTCTACGAGATACTGAATTTCCAAGTGTCCTTAGGGACTAGACAGGTGTAAGAGACAAGATTTTTATTTAATAAATAAAGGGGATGGAAGGAACAACCAAGTTAAAAAGAGATGATTATGAATCCATGAGTGGGGGATCAAATTGAACTTGACCCTGGGAAGGAAAGGACAAGTGTCAGAAGTAAATTTTAGAGATTGACAAACCCTGTAAATTAGGCATTTCCCCAAGTTGTAAATATTCCCAAGGAGGGAAAAGAGATGGGGAATAATAAGACCTCAGAAGCAAAGAAATATAAGAACACACGTGTGAGGAGGTAGGACGTTGCTTAGCATGTGAAAAAAGGAAATAGCTGAAAATATATTTCTTTCTGTATAGGATAGAGGGAGAAAGAGTTGTTGTGAGATCATTATATGTGTTAGGGAACTGTCAAGAACAAGAGGTTGTTCAAACAGGCAACCTATCTCACCCTCATGGATTTATGATCAGGATTGGGGGTGATTGGATCAAGTAAATTAGTTGACCCATTCTACGATTGGGTGGAACTTGGATGCTCCTTCTGTAGCCCAGGCTTTTCATTTCAAATTGTTAAATTTAAATGTCTATGTTGTCGTAATTACAATTGTATTCTGATGAAATATCTTAGATAAGGATCTCTATGTTTTTATTTCCAATACATCAAAGTTTTTTGTACCATAATGTCCATTGCCTGATGTAAAGGTTGATACATAAGACAAATTTAGAACTTGAATTATTTATATTTGTAAACATACTTATTATACCATCTATAGTTGTTTTAAATGAGGTATTGTAAGACTATTAAAAATTACAATCAATTATACAGTAATAAAAGTGGTGAGTAATTATATGGTAATATCCATTGAAAGTAATCATACAGTTATATCAATGGAAAAAATTCACATAGTAAGCATAAGTGGATAGTATTCAATCATAGCACCTTGATCCAGCGGATAAAAAATGCTTAAAAATCAAAGTTATCAAAATTTCTCTAAAATGAATTCATTGTGTAGATCGCGTCCTCATGCTCCCAATGCAACTTGAACAGGATAAAATAGAGTTTGTATGCGATAGATATCACATTATATCCACTTTTCCAAACATGAAAAAAAATGTTGACTGTGTAGTCCGTACAGTCCGTACATTCCATATGTTAGCTGACTATACGATCGTATGATTGACATGGCAGAGGCTAACGTGGAAAATGGTGACATGGAAGGTGTTGATGTGGTCGGTGATGATGTGGGAGGGTGATTTGGCAGCCTGGTTGGTAGGGACGTGGACCAACCAATGGTCGACAGGTGTTAGTGTATGGGAGAATGGAAAGGTTCCACGTGGCCCAGCCAAGGGCCTCCATGTGGCACCCTGTCATTGGTTTGTTGGTGTAAAAGTTTATAAAGTCTATGGGGGTTGAACTTGGGACCTCTGTGTATGGTAGAGTGTTGGAAAAGGTCAAGCTACCAATCTGCCTACGATGGTTCTTAACATGTATAGCTTAAAACTTTAATTTAAAGTTCCATTAAACTTTGGTCTAGGAAGAAGAGGGTAAGGACTTAGTAGCATCCTGGGTCACATACCGTTACAACTCCATATGACCAACAATGCAGTTTCCAATGGATAGACCAAGGGGCACGTATTTTTATATCATCACTAGGTCAGATGGGGCCATACGACCATAACCTCCACCAGGAAAGGCGCCTATGCCCCCTAACAATGTGTCATTTTGCCCCAATTTGCGGAATGGCGTGAGTGGTAGTTTTTTGGAATGAGAAATGCTCAGATCCAGGTTCAGCTTTGACATAGGTGCATTTTAGCGAGCAAGTACAACAAGCTATTGGGGAAAACACTTCCAGGAGTGTATTTTCTCCATTTTTTAGCCAAACCAAGTGCAAAAAGAGCCCAACTAGGGGTTTTGGACATTCTGGAACCATTGAATCCATTTACTTTTCATTATGATCATTCTAAAGCACTGATTTTGACACTTTGAGCATACAATGAAAATGATCCATTAGAAGTTGGACCAGGGGATGTAGGCTGAGAGAGGGGTGAAAGCCTTTATCATTTTGATGTGTTATGTGCTTATAAATTGATGGTTGTTTATGTTTGTTTATTTTTCTCATATCAATTAAAAAAACTTAATAAGTTTATGTGCTTGCAACTTGATCCAATTTCCTAAGTCACATAAAAATTTCAGTTGCAAATTTGTACACACAAACCTTTTTCATTTTTAGATCAAGTTGGTATCAAAGCAAAGGTTTTTGAAGGTTTGATTGTTTTCAA
>ML805227.1:259238-269846 GCA_009831015.1 Picea engelmannii
TAGATAAAGAAACACCTAGATACCTTTATTAAAAGTGTTCCTTTGAGTGTTGTTGATATGCTTGTGGCTTCATTCTATTTTGCGCCAAGATCAAATTATCCTCGAGTGTGCATAATATCAACTCTTGTGTTAAGAGTGTTAGAACCCAAAGTTTTGGGTCAATATCGCATGCTAGTTTTGTGTGCACTAAAGAAGCTACACAAAAGGGTAAATAGAGGTGCATGCACCATAACAAGTTTTTTATTGTGCACTAGTCAAAGTTGTTCCAATACATGCTTGTTTGAGTTTTTTTATGCATTACAAAAATGAAGAAGATAACACATGGATAACGAAATCAAGAGAAGAATCTCTGGGAAATGTCCTCCAATTACTACTATATGTAGTGTTAGTGACAATTCTTGTCTTGGGCTCGAGAGCATCCAGGTCTGCAGGATGCATGAAGAACGCCCAAGCGTAGCACGTAAATCCCCATTTCAGGCTAAAAATCAAGCAAGCGAGCAGTCTTATCTCAACAGTCAGGATTCATCCAAAGGAGAAGATCAATGGTTGGCGGGAAATCGCGGTTAGTGGAGTTGCGCTGGAATTAGCGCAAATACATCGTGCCCATATTGTATGCGGGGAAGAATCTCAGCCATCCATCCAGAGGGCGCATGGCATGTGATTTGGTCACGTCGGATTTTTGGAAGTCGCGAGTTCAAAGGGAGAAAGTTCCATATCATTTTTCATCTTGAAACCCCGAACCCCAAAAGCACCGAAGGCGCCCAAAGTTGGGCCCGCAGTATTACAAAGCGATCTCGACCATCCATCCACAAGAGACACCTGGCGCACGATTAGGCTTCTCGTTGTTTCGCCCATCGCGATTTCGAGGCGCAAGGTGCAACATCATCATATTCCCGATGCGCGAGGTGCCGACAGTGTCCAGGACCAAGGCCCATAGCATCGTCAGGAGAGTTCAGAGCCGTCAGATCTAGAGGGACACGTGGTGCCAGATTAAGTTGTCTTAGCGTTTCACTCATCGTGACTTCAAGAAGCAAGGATTATCTCATTCCTATTTGCGAATGTCGAAATATCCTTTGAGAGTAAACGCAAGGTCACAACCCGTGGTCACCTGGGAAATAAAAGAGCTGCACAAAGGGGGCCAAAGGCGTCGGGTCCATTCGCCGAAAGGTTCATCGCGTTCTCTGGGTGCCATTTGATCCGATCTCAGCCTGTTTTTCACTTGAAGTAAATGAAGGTAAGGAAGAGTGGTTGAAACCTCTCTTCATGCATTAAGTGCAAGATATGGAGAGCTTGGCCAACGTTCTGCTCGAGAGGGTCCTGCATACCATTTTTTCCAAAGAGGCCATGCTCAGTCCTCGATTAGCCAGAGGAGGTATGCACATGCTAACGTGGCTCTTAATGGCTCAGTTACTCCCCTTACAGGAGCCATACGTAGTTAAGATGGCGTCTGACGAAGGGTATCTATCCAAATTTGGCTGAAAGGACACCAAGCCGTGGATGACTGAGCACACCGCTATTAGGCGAATTTTCTGAGTATAAAGACTCAGTCTTTGTATTTTGTAAAGAATCGATGGTAGATCGAAGCTCCAGACTGTAAAGTTTTAATAGATATTCTAGCTTTCTAGTTATGCATCTGTATGTGAGATTTCTTGTTTTATGATAGACAGTCTTTCTTACTCCATCTAAATTTTCATCTCATACTGAGAGAGTTCATGAATGACTGATTCGTGTGAATAATTTCAATTATGTTATGATAAAGGATTTATTGTCGCATTATTGTATTCTCTGGTTTTTTGCATTTGAATGTAAGAATATCTTGCATTTCGACGCCTTCTCCTACAATCTGTTAGAAACTGGATGTTTAAGACAGGCCTTTGCATCTCTCTGATACAAGTCTTCCCCATACTCACCCTTACTACGACTCACTGTTTGAAGTCTGATTAAGACCTCACCCGCTCATGCACACCTGACCTAGTTTCAGAGTTAGAACAATGTTGTTTTGAGTTAGCTTCCATTTGATCCCCCCTTTTATAAACAAATTCTAACATAAACTGATGGGTGTTGGGCTCTGCTCCTACTGCAATCCAGGGGTGACTTCTGACGCTAACATTTCTGGCATTGTTGCCGGGGATGAAGTTGAAGATTTTCCTTGGGCAGAATGACATTGAGCCTCTGATTCTAAAGGTGCATCAGACATCAGATCCCTTCAAGATTGCTACTGTGCACCTGTCGAATCCACTGTGGAGACTCTAAGGTTTCCACATCACTGTTTCAATTGTGGCTACTGTTATCACACCTGAAAGATGACCCTAAGGAGCTTTCTCGAGAAGGTTTCAGCAGCTACTTTCTCAGCCTGAGAAGCTTCCTGGGGTAACAACAACATTAGGATCTGGCCTTTGATGGTGAACAAGGACCAGACACATTCGAAGCTGTGCATATTTCACCTGGCGACTCCATGATTCAAGGATTGATTGGTGACTCCACTACTTTGATATAGAGAAAATCCTTCCTTGCAGGTTTGCTCCTTTTAATTTTTCTGCTATTCCTGGTTTTCCTGATGTTGTCCCCTCTCTGAATGAATGGGGCGATTATTTACCCATATTTGGAAAGCATGAAGATGACAACCCTGCTCAGTACCTCAGTGAGTTTCATGAACTCATGCATCAGTGGGAGATACATCATGAGGATGTATTATTGAAAATGTTCATGTTCTCGTTAGCAAGGGATGCACGTAAATGGTATCATTCTTTACCCCCTACTAGCATTTCTTCACTCTCAGATTTTCATGTAGCTTTCGTTTCCTATTACCAAGAGTTTTATCCCTCTGTGTTAGTTTGTCATAACTGTAGTGAGGGATACCACAACTCTATACCGAATGAAGTTGTTTCAGACGTAGGCTATGAGGATGATCCTGATGACCTAGATCAGAGCTTCGTCCTTTCTCCTTCCCATTCATCTGCAGCAGGGGGGGTTATGAGAGTGATGAAGTTCCTAGGGAAGAGGATGGCGCTCTGAGTGAACTAGTGGTGCAGGCGATATTCCCCACTCTCCAGTGTGAAAAATTGGAATCTGAAGGCAACAAAAAGGATTTTCCAGTCTTCGAGGCAGATGATCTAAGCAGCTCTTTTGAAGAGATTATTGAAGATTTTTTGGATGCATTAGCATCTGGCCCCAATGAGCTTGTTGTCTCAGATTTAAACAAGGAATACATTGTGGAAGAGGATCGTTCTTCCTTCCTTCATGAGATTTCCCATGATGTATTTACATTTGGGATTGAAGAGAAGGATCGGGAGACCGTTCCCTTTTTACAAGATGGGGCAGTGCACGAAAAAGATGAGGAGGAACCAAAGGAACAACTGAGCACGCATTTCATGTTCTATCTGGAGCCAATCAACGAACAGCCACCACCTAAGATCAGTGAGCCTGCATCAATTGTCCTCCTACCTGTGCTTATCAAAGATATTCAACCATAAGTGGACAATTGTGTAGCACAGGCGGCTATTTGTCGCCAGTTTTCTGGGATTGGTGACTCATTCTATGACCTTGTCAGCAAGTACATGGAGTGGCATTTCCCCTATGCCTTGGAGCCACCCTATTTCATCTCAACTCCGGCTTGTAAGGAGGAGTTGAAGAGTGTAACCGTTCTGCTGTCATGGTTACACCATCTACTGATGATCGTTGACAGAAGGAAGGAGCTTCTATCCAGGAAGTTGCTTGAATGGCTATGGTGGAAATATTCTTTCACCTAGCCCCATGTAAAGTGTTTTATTAGTTTAGGATTGTATATAAATAAGCTCCTTTGAGCATGTATTTTTATTTTGTTGCTTTTATTTTTCTGCTTGTATTTTTAGCAGCGGGATGTTTTGAGCCTGACTCCATAGCCCAACAGTAAGGCACTGAAGCTGTAGAATGAGTTCTTAGAGCATCACAGGGATGACTCTATCCCCCATGGAGCCTAATGTTAGCGATAATTCTTGTCTTGGGCTCGAGAGCATCCAGGTCTGCAGGTTGCATGAAGAACGCCCAAGCATAGCACGTAAAGCCCCATTTTAGGCTAAAAATCAAGAGAGTGGGCAGTCTCATCTCAACGGTCAGGATTCATCCAAAGGAGCAGATAAACAGTTGGCGGGAAATCGCGGTTAGCGGAGTTGCGCTAGAATTAGCACAAATACATTGTGCCCATATTGTATGCGGGGAAGAATCTCATCCGTCCATCCAGAGGGCGCGTGGCATGTGATCTGGTCACGTCGGCTTTTTGGCAGTCGCGAGTTCAAAGGGTGAAGGTTCCATATCATTCTGCATCTCGAAACCCCGAACCTTGAAAGCGCCGAAGGCGCCCTAAATTGGGCCTGCAGTATTACGGAGCGATCTCGATCGTCCATCCACAGGAGACACCTAGCGCGCGATTAGGCTCATCTCCGTTTCTCCCATCATGATTTCGAGGCGCAAGGTGCAACATCGTCATATTCCCGATGCCTGACGTGCCGGGAGTGTCGAGGACCTAGGCCCACAACATCGTCGGGAGAGTTCAGAGCCGTTAGATCTAGAGGGACGCGTGGCGCTAGATTAAGTTGTCTCGACGTTTCTCTCATCATTATTTCAAGAAGAAAGGATCAACCCCTTTCTATTCACGAACGTAGAAATCTCCTTTGAGAGTAAACACAAGGTCACAGTGTGTGGTCACCTAGGAAATAAAAGAGATGCGCAAAGGGGGCCAAAGGCATCGGGTCCATTCACCGAAAGGTTCATCGCGTTCTCCAGGTGCCATTTGATCCGACATCAAGCTTGGTTTTCTCTTGAAGTAAATGAAGGTAAGGAAGAGTGGTTTAAACCTTTCTTCATGCATTAAGGGCAAGATATGGAGAGCCTAGCCAATGGTCTGCTCGAGAGGGTCTTGCATACCATTTTTTCCAAAGAGGCCATGCCCAGTCCTCGATTAGCCAGAGGAGGTCTGCACACCCTAACGTGGATCTTAATGGCTCAGCTACTCCCCTTATAGGAGCCATACGTAGTTAAGATGGTGTCTGACGAAGGGTATCTGTCCGAATTTGACTGAAAGGAAACCAAGCTGTGGATGACTGAGCACACCGCTGTTAGGCGAATTTTCTGAGTATATAGACTCAGTCTTTGTATTTTGTAAAGCATCGAAGGTAGAGTGAAGCTCCGGACTGTAAAGTTTTAATAAATATTCTAGCTTTCTGGTTATGCATCTGTATGTGAGATTTCTTGTTTTATGACAGATAGTCTTTCTTACCCCATCTAAATTTTCATCTCATACTGAGAGAGTTCGTGAACGACTGATTTGTGTGAATCATTGCAATTATGTTATGATAAAGGATTTATTGTCGCATTATTGTATTCTCTGGTTTTTTGCATTTGAATGTAATAAGATCTTGCGTTTCGACGCCTTCTCCTACAGACTATTAGAAACCAGATATTTAAGACAGAACTTTGCATCTCTCTGATACAATTCTTCCCCCTACTCACCCTTACTATGACTCACTGTCTGAATTCTGATTAAGACCTCACCCACTCATGCATACCTGACCCAGTTCCAGAGTTAGAACAATGTTGTTTTGAGTTAGCTTCCATTTGATCCCCCCTTTTATAAAAAAATCGTGACATAAACTAATGGGCATTGGGCTCTGCTCCTGCTGCAATCCAGGGGTGACTTCTAATGCTAGCATGTAGCATGAGGAAATGTCTAGTAGAAATAAGATGAGATGGCAAGGTAGTTGAAATTTCCATGATTCCATAAAGGATATGTAGAATAGATGAGGGTGACAAAAGCATGCGGGACTAGTAGTCATAAGAACAAGCGAGGAAGAACTTAAAGTGATAAAGTGCCAGGGATAAGAAGCAGATAAAAGGGAGAAATACCAATAGAAAGAGAGTTAGTTATTGAGTCAGTCGGTTGATGGTTGTGGTATTGTCGTTCTTGAGCTTACTCTGAGCCTATGTTTTATATTGTCTCAAGTTGTAATTATGAGTCTGTCATGTCTACAGATTCCAATTGAAAGTGCATGGTTCTAAGTAATGTAATATTGGGAAAAAGGTATAAGAGAGAATACCTATATTCTTCTCAATGAATGATTTTCTTAATGTATGTATGTGAATGATTGAAAGATGATGATAGGAAAGCTACGGTGGTTCTAAACCTATGATGTATCAATTATGTGTCTATCGATTTTTTTTTCATGTATTGTTAACTATTAAGTAATTCACAATGAATAATATGAATGTAACCCTCAATGGATCTATGTGTAATTATTCCTTCATCATTGACATAAGTCCATATGGTCTTTGTGGTCCTCATTCCATCTCAAGTGAGATCTTCTTTAGTTGTTCTTCAGGATTGATATGTTGATGCCTTGGGATTTTTGTTGGCTAACTTTGGATGAACCTTGACTATTCAAACCCCCAGCCTTAAGAAGGACGTGCACGAGCATGAAAAAATCCAAAAAATGGTTATGTTTTTGGGACTTGAAGGTTTTTTATTGAACGATGAAGGTGGAGAATGAGGTGGTATCCTTTGCAGGAAGAAATTCAATATTTGTTAACTGCGAAGGAACACGAGTTTGCTCAGTAGGAAAATCAAGGTATTGTTGGAGTTACTTCACACACACCTAGGATTTATTTTTCCTAAGGTTTTTATTAGTTTATTAGTCATAATTAGTCATTATCCAATCTCCTACATTTTAGGAGAGAATATTCCACCTGGAAAATATTCTCTTTCAGTTCACACTTCAGTTTGACTAGTTGAGTTGAGTTTAGATGTTGCATTGGGATCATCACCATGCAACATTGGGATCATCACCATGATAATTTGACCTTGCCTTGGTATCATCACTAGAGTGGCGCATTAGCCTTGATTCCCTCAGTTAACTCCTCACTACTCTCTGTTCAATTAGTTAATTGAAAACTAGTTGACTAGTTAATTCAACTGGGTGGTAGTTCACTCCCGTAACTGCCTAAGAGACTAGAATAGGTGGCAGTTCACTCTCGTAATTGTTGGTGTGTGTCCATATCACTCTATATGACCACTATGGTGAACTGGTTCACCTCATGTCTAACTCATTGAGTTATACAGAGTATATCATGTGTAAATTATTCATTATTCACAACGGTTAATGAGAATTCTTCCATTCTTTCTCTTCTTCTTCTTCCTTTTCCAATTCTCTCTGCAAATGTGTGTATTATTGTTTAGATAGATCTATTTTGTGTAGTTTCAACACATTTACATGGTATCAGAGTCGGCGGACTACTAATAAAAATCTACACCAAAATTGTTTCCAATTATAAAAGATTGAAGACAACAGAATGATGGAATTCCAAAAGGAATTCATTCTTACACCTTACAACTATTTTGCATGGAAGGAGAAAATAGCCATACATCTCTGATCAAGAGGGTTGTATAGGTTAACCATGAATACAGATACAGATCCGATATCAGCCATAGAAAAATTCAAGTACTTAAATCACATGGATGAGGCACTCAGAACAATTTGCAGTCTTATTTCTCCCGATCTCCTTTTTCATATATCTTCTTGTAAGACTCCCAATGAAGCTTGGACCATCCTAGAAGGGATATTTGGCAAAGAGGATGAGATGAGGGGACACATGCTGGAGGTGGAGCTTCTCACATTGGATCCAAAAAGATTTGACAATATCCAAGATTTGTTTACAAAATTCAAGGATTTACTATCGCAACTCAAAGCTTGCGAGGTTGGCAAATCAACGAAGGAGAAACAAATGGTTCTCACCATTCTCTCAAAGCTTGTTCATGAATTCTCTGTATTTGTATCTACATTCCATACTTTCATATTTTCCTTTGGAGCCACCTAGAAGATGCCTTCTCTTGAGGACTTTATTGAATCCCTGACACAAGAGCAAACCAAGCTCATCAACATGGGCGCAATCAAAGGCCCAAGGGTGCATGCACTTACTATGCATGATGGAATCCACACATATCATAAATATAAAGATAAATATAAGCATAAATCTCATGCACATATGAAGAAGGAAGGGTACACAAAACCCTTCACTGATGCCTCCAGATCCAAAGGAGAAAAGGGAAGAAAAGGAAAGAAATGCACATACTGTCACAAAGGATTCCATTCATAATCTGCATGCATGAAAAAACAAATAGTTATGATGTCTAAGATACTTTAGAAAAACAACCTTGGATATCACATCCCTGAGGGAGCAAAGAAGAAGAAACCAGAAGATCCAAATTCAAGGAAAGGCAATTCTAGCCATGCCTCGATTGCCATCAACTCCTTTCCTGATGCTTGGATCGTAGATTCAGGAGCATCACATCACATGGATACCTCAAAAGTAGTATATTATTCTTTGGATGCATGAAAAGGTCCTCCCATTCTGATGGGTGACAAATATTTTGTCGAAGTCACCGGCAAAGGAAGGATTGAACTTACCAACGGAAGCTTCAAGAATGTGCTTCATGTTCCCAAGCTTGCTATCAACTTTCTCTCTGTGTATCAGATGACGAATTATGGGAATAGAAATAAAGTCATCTTCACGCCAAATTCTGTGCATATCTACGACATGCAAAAAAACTCCAAGGTTGTTACCGATGAGGTAAATCATGAGTCTAGATTGTATACTTTTTTTGAATTCATTAAACCTAATTCTTCTTTACTGCTTACTCATGCTGATTAAAGTAGTAGGATATGGCACGAAAGGTTTGGACATTTGAATTTCATATATATGAAAAAACTTAGCAACAACAAATTAGTTGATGGTCTACTAGACATCCATTTCTCCAAGGGAGTATGTGAGGGATGTGTTCTTGGAAAACACCCTCAAGAGAAATTCGACAAGGGAAAGTCTCAGCGAGATTCTGCACCTTTAGATCTGATCCATAGTCACCTCATGGGTCATTTTACGCATTCATCGATCAACAAAGCGAGGTTTTCTCTCATTTTTGTTGATGATTTCTCACGTTTTACATCGATCTACTTTCTAAGGAAAAAATATAAGGTCTTTCAACACCTCAAAGATTTCAAAGCTTTGTTTGAGACAAAGTCCGGGAAGAAGATCAAAGTCCCTTGAACTGATAATGGGGGAGAGTGTGTGAATCATGAGAATCATAATCGTTTACATGAGGCAGGGATTCAGTTGCATCACGCAGTTCCCTACACTCCGCAACAAAACAGAGTTGTTGAGAGAAAAAATAGATCTCTAAAGGAGATGACATCTTGCATGTTGCATGCAAAGTCACTAGCATAGATACTATGGGCCGAAGAAATTAACTATCAAACATACATCCAAAATAGATCTCCCCATAGACCTGTCAAGGATAATACCCCCTACGAATCATGGAACGACCTCAAACCGATAGTGACCCACTTTCCCATTTTTGGTTCTCATGCATGGGCCTGGATTCCCTCTGAAAAGAGGAAGGAACTTGATCCACAAAGAACTGAGTGCATTTTTGTTGGATACCCTAACAATGTGAAGGGATATCAATTTATTGATATTTCCTCAAACCGGATCATAATTGAGCGTAGTGTCCAATTCAAGGAAAGTGTCTCGCATGTACCTCAGTAGCCGCATGTAGACACCTTTACTCTTCCACCTATCTGAGATGATGACCATGCACATGTCGACTCTTCTTCAGATGAGTGTTCTGATTCAGAGGACTCAAAGGATTCAGATTCAGATTCAGAGTCAATACAGTCAGATATAGATTTAGAGCATCCAGATGCAATTGCAGATCTAGAGAAGAGGCGCAAGTGGGAATAGACTGCTCTTCAGGATGTAGGGGATCTCATAAATTATCCAATCGATACTAGGAGGACTTGATCTAATTTAGAGGAGCCTCCTATTGCACTCATTTCCACTAAACAATTTCCTTCCAGGCATCTTTTCTTGGTCTAGTCTTTGGATCCATAGTCTTATGGTGAGGCTATTGGAAATCCCTTTTGGTAATCCGCCATCTAGGAGGAGTACAACCTCCTCCTCGAGAACCAGAACTGGGATCTATTTCCCTTACTTCTGGGAGGAAACTTGTTAGATCCATATGGTTCTAAAGGACCAAGAGCTCAGTGGATGGATAGATCAATAGATACAAAGCCAGGCTTGTCGCCAAAGGCTTTCAGCAGGTTCATGGTGTTGACTATGATGAGACCTTTGCTCCAGTAGCAAATATGGATTCCATTCATTTGGCCCTTGCCATTGCGGTAGCCAAGGGATGGGAATTCCATCAGATGGATGTGAAGAATGAATTTCTTCACGGTGATCTCTTTGAGGAGATATACATGGAGTAGCCCCATGGATTTATGCATGAATCATCTTTGGTATATCGACTGAAGAAGTCACTTTATGGCCTCAAGTAGGCTCTGAGGGCTTGGTATGCCAATATGGACTCCTACCTATTGTCACAAAACTTTGTATGTTGTAAATCATACTCGAATGTATACATGCTCAGGACGGTTGATTCACTTCTACTTTTAGTTATGTATGTTGATGATTTGTTGATCACTGGTTGCTCGAATTTAGCGATTGCTGCAGTCAAGAGGATTCTTCATGACAGGTTTTTGATGATGGACATGGGTCCACTACACTTATTCCTTGGACTTGAGATCA
>ML805228.1:13060-24465 GCA_009831015.1 Picea engelmannii
ATGCCTTGCCTTGCCATGCCATGCCATGTCATGCCTTTCCTTTGCATGCCTTTCCATGCAATGCCTTTCATTTCCTTGCCTTGCCATGCCATGCATTTCCTTGCCATGTCGTGCCATGCCTTGCCTTTGCATGCCTTTCCTTGCCATGTCATGCCATGCCATGCCATGCCATGCCTTGATATGGTATGGTATGCCTTTCCATGCCATGCCTTTCCATTCCATGCCTTTCCATATCATGCCTTGCCATGCCATGCCTTGCATTGCCTTGACTTGCCATGCCATGCCATGCCTTGTTATGGTATGGTATGCCTTTCCATGCCATGCCTTTCCATACCATGCCTTGCAATGCCATGTCTTGCATTCACTTGCCATGCCCTGTCTTTCCATACCATGCCTTGCCATGACATGTCTTTCCATGCCATGCCATGCCTTTCCATACCATGATTTTCCATGTCATGTCATACCATACCATGCCTTTCCATACAATGCATTGCCTTTCCATGCCACGCCTTTCCATACCATTCCTTGTCATGACATGCCTTTCCTTGTGTTTTCATGCCATGCCATGCCTTGCCTTTACATGCCTTTGCATGCCTTGCCATGCCATGCCTTCCCATGCCATGCCATGCCTTGCATTGCCTTGCCTTGCCATACCATGCCATGGTATGGTATGCCTTGCCTTGCCTTGGTATGATATGGTATGGTATGGTATGCCTTGCCTTGCCTTGCCTTAGTATGGTATGGTATGTGTTGTCTTGCCATGCCTTGTCATACCTTTGTATGGTATGCCTTGCCATGCAATGCCTTGCTATGGTATGGTATGCCTTTTCGTGCCATGCCTTTCCAGACCATGCCTTGCAATGTCATGCCTTGCATTCACTTGCAATGTCTTGTCTTTCCATACCATGCCTTGCCATGTCATACCATGCCTTTCCATACCATGCCTTGCCATGCCATGCCATTCCATACTAAGCCTTTCCATACCATGTCTTGTCATGCCATGCCTTTCCATACCATTCATTGCCTTTCCATGCCATTCCTTTCCATGTCATACCTTTCCATACCATATGCCATGTCATGTCATGCCTTTCCCTGCCCTACCTTGCCATGCCATGCCATGCCTTGCCATGCCATGCCATGCCTTGCCATGCCATGCCATGCCTTGCCATGCCTTGCCTTGTGTTTCCTTTCCATGCCATGTCATGTCATTTCTTGCCTTTGCATGCCTTACCATGCCATGTCATGTCATTTCTTGCCTTTGCATGCCTTACCATGCCATGCATTTCCATACCATGCTATGCCATGTCATGGCATGGTATGCCTTGCCTTGCTTTGGTATGGTATGCATTTTCTTGCTTTGGTATGGTATGGTATGCCTTCCCTTGCCATGCCTTGCCTTTCTATGGTATGGTATGCATTTCCATGCCATGCCTTTCCATACCATGACTTGCAATGCCATGCCTTGCATTCACTTTCCATGCCTTACCTTTCCATACCATGCCTTTACATTCCTTGCATTGCCATGCCTTGCCTTGCCATGCCTTTCCATGTCATGCTTTGCATTGCCTTGTCTTGCCTTGTCATTCCATGCCATGCCATGCCTTGCCATTGCATGCCTTGTCTTTCCATGTCTTTCATTGCCATGCCATGCCTTGCTATGTTATGGTATGCCTTTCCATGCCATGTCTTTCCATACCATGCCTTGAACCGCCATGTCTTGCATTCACTTGCCATGCCTTGTCTTTCCAAACCATGCCTTGCCTTTCCATGCCTTGTCGTGTCATTCCATACCATGAATTGCTATGCCATGCCATGCCATGCCATACCATGTGTTAGCACTCTGTAAATTTGTTCGGCTGGTAAAAAAACGACAAAGGTAACCTACAAACCAACTTTAGGTTGGATTCTGACCCTTCCAACCAGAGAGGGCTTTCTCAAACACGTAGAATACTCAAAAAGATTTGGCAATGGACACACAGAGGTCATATTCTGCAATAGGGGTAGTTTTTAAAGGGTTGGTAGGACAAAAAAGAGAACATGGTCGTTGGGAAATGGAGTCAACTCCTGAAATCATATGAAGATTTACAAGCTATGTATTCCTGAGGGAACAAAGGCAAAATAGGCACTGTGTCTAGGAAAATAAGCAATATGAGATGGCAGTTGGAAAGAAAGGAAATACCACTATGCCAAGAGGCATCTAACAGAGGATGAATCTCTTGGTATAGCTTTAGAATAAGGAACATAAATGATGGATACCGAAAACAGAGCACCAATCAAGGGTGAATTCTGAATCAGAAACCAATAAACACATAACAAGTATAATCAATGTGAGAAGGAGCACCAACAATATGAATTCCTTCTTTTACTTAAATATTATTACTAGCAGCAAAACACATTCATGAATATAAAATACAGGAAAACATATTGAACATCAACACCATGATGAATCTTAGCTATCCAAGAAAACCTTCTCTGCTTGTATTAAAATTCATAAGAAATCAAAAAAAATACCTGCTACAAAGGCATGCCCCTCTCCAACCAGTCGAACCATTGTTTTATATTTTTAACATTATATATAGATAAATTACATATGAGGCCAAAAAATGAGTCATTCTTTCCAAGATTCCAAAAAAATACATCGGTTACATAGGGAGTAACTCATCAAAACCGAACTCCTACTTTCTAGGGAACGGTTACAAACAAAAACCGAAATACCTGGGATCTTTCCACTAAATGCCTCATGTCTATAGTATCGCAAGGTCCCCTGAAATATACTCAATTTATCTTGCCATGTAGTTTTATTTTAGGTTTTCAATCTCTTCCTTTAACGTGTCAAGCCAGCTAGGTTGATTTTCTTCAATGCTTTTGACTTTTCCAGCTTTAGCCTCCTCCTTTCATTGTTTTTTCCTTTTTCTTACACCAACTTGTGTTTTGTATCCATCTTCATATCCATTAATAATCAAATCCTTCATAATAGGATTCATCCTAATCTCTTCGCATAATCTTGGCTCATCAACAGATTTTGCATGAGATTTTGTTGTTAGGATTTGTGCAGCATGCCTTTCTCTCTTTTTATTTGATAGTTCTGTCATATTCTTCGAACTCCCTGATTTGTTGAAAACCATTGAATCTTTCTCCTCGGCTTCCTCTGGTTTGTCAGGAAACATGTGCCTATTTCCCTCAAACTGCACTTGAGTTGGATGAGCGATTCGATTTGTAGATATCTCACTCTGGAATAAGCCATTAATTTCCCAATATAGAGTAATCTCACCTGTGTTTTGAGTAAAAGTTGCAATCAATTATAATCATTGGCTACTGACAAAAATCCTTATGGGGATAACGACCACTCACGTTCGGCTATCAATTTTTAATGATGAGTATCAAATCGGTTATTTGGCGACACTTATTTGGCACTGCGTGAACGAATGGTACACAAGCATGTTTCTCGGGATGATTTGACTCGCCGTCAAGTTTCATTGACACGTGTAGCCCTCGAATTAGATTCAATTAATGAAATTTAACATGTGATTTCGAGGGTGTGATGGGGTGGTTTTGAGGCAACCCGCCTTTCACCCTGAAATACACTAGAATATGCCACGCACCTTGCGGGGAAACCACGGCTAAAATTTCAGGACCGCTTAGATAATTTAACCTCTGTTCCATTTCAAACTCTGAAATATCTCCAAACCGTTGATCTCGACGGATGGTGATCTATATCCTTTTGAGCTCGATTTACTTAACGCCTCCACCAAATTTAATCTCTTCTGCAATTTTCCGACCCTTCCTGAAATTTATCTGACTTCCAAACTGATTTAGCACCTTGCTAAGCCCTGAAATCTTGATTTTACACTAAAAATTTAAATGGTGATAACATGGGCTTCAACTGGGGATGTTATCCCCCTAGTGAGGTAGCAAAGAACTTGTAGAACTTGTGCCTAGTCCATTGGGTTTCTTCCAAAACATGTGTGTACCCTGCTCTCGAATGGAAACTGAACGTTGTATACACCCCTAAAATTTGACTGTACACTACTGAAAATCCAAACTGAAAAATGCTTGATCAACAAGCTTATTCGCACCTACCTACCCTAACCGCAAAATGAACTGTCAATCAAGTGAAATCATAATGCCAATGCAACCATGCAAGTATTTCATCCACTGTTTGTTTTCTTTGCACATGCTTGCTCCAAAGCCGATTGACTGATAATTCGTTTAATAATTTACTTATAAATTCAAATCTCAAAAAATAAAAAACATTGGGACTGTCTACTGCCTCCAACAAAAATGCAAATGGATCCTCTAAAACATGCACAAAACAACAATCATGTTTCACCCCTTCCATTGCATTCTTGTTTTCATGTGGTTTGACCTATTGATTGCTACCAAGAGGCTGAAAAATCTGCTGAGACTGTTGGAAATAACAATCTTCTTAATCAAAAGACAGTGTTGGCTGAAATGAAACCCCTGGGGCAAAGCAATCCATATCCAACACTGAGGTTGATTTACCATCATCTTTATTTCCAAGCTAGTAGTTGAGCACATGCTGCAAATCTGAACTGAGATAACTCTCCATGTAATCAACAACACAGTCATTAAATGCATGAGAAGGTTGTTGGTCTTTCGTATTGATAACAATTTGCTCATGTAAAACAATGTCACTGTGAATGCAGTCAGACTTCCTTGTTTCCTTTGTTATCTCATGATTTACTTTCAACAATTCAAAGGAAGAAAAACATAATGGAAGATTGTTTTCATTTGCAAGTCCATTGCTTTCTTCATATTCGACATCATGCTTGGAGGATTTCTGATTTGAAATAAAAAAAATTCTTCAGCAATTTGAAAGAAGAAAAACACAATGGAAAGGTTCTTTCACTTGATTCAAAACCTTCTTCATTTTATTCACTGCTGTCATACACACATTTTTCAATTTCTTTGGATCGCTGAACACACTCATTTTCAGATTCATTTTTGATCAATGGCTGCAATTTTGAACTGACAAGACCTTCTACATAACAAGTAACAGGGTCATCAAACACATGAGAATATTGCTTCAATCTCTTGTCAATTTGTTCCAGTGAATCAGTGTGATTTGGCATCAACACACATTCTTTTGCTTTAGTGATGATCTTATAATTTTCTTTCAACAATTTAAATGAAGAAAAACATAAAGGTAAATAATTTCCTTCAGCTGATTCAGTACTTTATTCTTTGTAACTGTGATATGTAGGTTGTGTTAACACTCTGTAAATCTGTCCGGCTGAATAGAAAAATGACAGAGGTAACTGTTTCAACCAACTTTAGAGCTGAGGCACTAGCCTTCTCAACTCAGAGAGGGCTCTCTTGTGTCACTTGGTATTTATTTGATAAACGGTGGCTAGATTTAGTTTATTTTGGGGGTTTTTACAAAATTTGTTGGCAAAGAAGGGGAGGAACACACAGGGCTATGGAGTCAAAATTCTGAAAGTGAACGAAAACAATGCATCGACTGATAGAACTCTCCAGAGGACAAAGTCTAAATAAGGCGATGAATCTGAGTTATTCTTGAAATAAAAAGACGTGTAGGAAGATGAAGAAAACAAATAACTGCATCAGAGCATTACTGGAATGAATTCTGAATTAGTTAAGAAGACAATCACATAGTTTAAATTGCTTAAGCCAAGAGCGTCACAGGATGAATTCTGGGCCTTTAAACTCTCCAATTTAAACAGAATAAAATGTAAATGAAATGACAAGTTACAGGAAATACATACAATGAAAGAAAACAAAGCTCATATCACCACCCGTTAGAATCTTTTCATAGAAACTTCAAGATCTTTTGCATTTGTATTCAATTTAGATTCAGAAAAATTACAAACAGATTTTGATACAACCAAAAGGTTCTCTTGTACTTCCTCCAACATTAGTTACTTCTCATCTTTCAATATTTATAGAATCTAAATAAAACCAACTGAAACCGAAACGTTTCAACTTCTATAACAGTTTTGACTGACAGTTTCAGATATATGAAATGATTTATAATAATTAGCAAAAAGAAAACGTTTCAAAATCATGAACAATTTCTCCGACTACCCGACTTCTTCTACGCCATCTGTCTCGTTCTAAGATCTTGCCGGTTCTGCAAGACTAGTGACACCCGAAGATCACCTGTTGGCTCCGAGGACGTTGCACTTTGTTTTACCCAAGCGTATGATTTCTTTCCATTGCAGATCGGAGGGGGTTTCATAATCCATCATTTATTTTATTAAAATTTCCAAGTCAATGCATGTAGCATAGGACATGGTTGGCATGCTGACCTTTAATGTCTTAAACTTATTTAAAATCTCAAAATCCATAGCTAAATTCTCTACTAGACTTGGGCCCTTCAGACTTTCTTTCATATCTTCAAACCTAGAATGATCCATCCTACATTGCATGAGGAGAGAGTGATAATCCTCTTGATTGTATAATGAGCCTTTTCCATCCCAGAATGATGGAAGGCCTTTGGCAAACAATTGTTCAAAAGCATCTCTGAACTCTTGTATGCTTTGCTCCATTTGCATAGCTTTATTCTGGATCGATCTAAGTAGATTGTGCTTGGCAATGATCCTCCTGGCTGAAAAGATCAACGTGGTCCTGTCTTTCACACCGATGGTAGGAAGGTCAATAGTTGGTATGGCATTCAGTAGGTCAATGGCATTTTGGGCCCATTCTGAGGGATTATTTGCTAATACTTCATTTACAACCTTGCATTTGTTCCGAGCTGTAGCAACCATATTGTCTTTGTCGTTGATAAAATTTAGGTAAACTCTAAATTTAGTAGCCCCCACAGCAATATCATCCCATATGATATGTTTGGCCCCTTGCAATAACGTTTTTCCCTTTAACCTATTTTTTAGTTTATTCACTCTCTCCTGTAAATCTTGATTTTCTCTATGGAGTTGAGACATGTTCTCATCCTTCACCTTCATTTCTTGCCTCAAATTTTCCATGTTTTCTTTGAGACTTTTGACCTCATTTGCTTTCAAGATCACCTGAGACATGGCCTGAACTATCCCCTCAGCGCTTGATCTAGCCTATGTACAAGCGGGAACAATGATTTCCATGTCTGATGTCGCTGCTTGCATTTGTAACCAATCTTCTTTTTCTTTCTCTAACTGCAATACCATAGTTTTGTAATTGAGCGCCTCTTGTCTGAAGCTTTCCTTCTCATGCTCCAAAGTTGTCAATTTTGTCGTCTGTAGATGATCTATAGGTGACATCTTCAATTTATTCTTTAGGATCTGGATCAGTTTATCCTTTTCATCCAGAGAAGATTTTAGCCCTTGGGGGCCTTCATATTCTAGCCTCTTAACTTGTGTCATCCAGGCTTTGTTGGACACCTTTTCTTGTTTCAGCTGTCCATCTAGTTTTGATGCATATGTTGTTAATCTTACAACCTTTAGCGCCAAGCCCAGATAATCAGAGTATATCATGTCACTAACATTCCTATGAAATTTCACTTTGTCTGGGGAAGCAATGTTCTCATAGTGCATTTTGATTTCGGATACTTTTTCATCATCAGTCACTGCAATATTAAATTTCTTTTTCTCGACATCTCTGACTGAAAGCAAGTGAGCCTTACGCTAGGAAGTTCCTTCTACTTCAGGTAAAAGGTCCCTTATTTCGTTGTTGGCTATACTCCCCTTCGCGGCGTATTTGTGCATCAAATCTTCCTTGGACTGATAGACTACCTCAGGTGTCTGGTTGAATACATGCTTTCTACTGTTGAAAACCTTTGTGTTGCTCTCATTCTATGGCTTGTTTTCTGTATTGGTTTCTTCACTCCCGACTGTAGTTTCTACCATCTCCATGCATGTTTCCCCTTTTGATTCTTCTTCTTCCAAGTTAATTACTTGAGAGGGTGATGTGACTCTCATTTTCTTGAGAGTGTCTTGCTAGTTGCTTGCACCCAGGGCCTCTGAATCCTTTCTCTTATTATAGATTCTCATTTTAGGAGCTTTGATAACCAATCTAGGTGAAGGTTTCCGTGCCGGACTCTCCTGGGACGTTGGTTCTATTTGTTTTACTTGATCATGTTGCATGGTGACTTCCATCTCTGCACAGGTCTCTAGATTGGCCAACTTGTCAAATTCTTCATCTTGTTCATGTTCATAGGGACCCTGCCTACTCGCCAATCTTCTCTTCGATATGATCTGATGCAGATCATATCTTCTCCATTGCAACTGAGTGAAACCAAATTTATTGAGTTTTGATTGAATCTGGGGTAGACATGATTTATTCTTCACTACAAAGGGGCCCATTGCAAATGGAAATATCAGATTAGAAGCCTTGTGTGCCTTCAGGAAATGTTCAGTCTCTGAGATAATCCTCTGTCTTATAAACTCCAAAGCAAAGACCCTGGGGGTCAGAAAAATTGGTAACAAATGAGGTCCCTCTTGGTATCCATAAACCCAAATCATAGCGGATTGTGTGAACAACACCGAGTCTCCCACCATGTTCTCTGGATTTGGTTGTAAGAAGTTCTTCATTTCTTCCAGAACCCTTGGCAGATCTAAACCAAAAATAAGACTATAAACTCTGGACATTAATTTGTTGATGAAGATGAGCATGGTGATCCTTTTACATTTGGCCGAAATAAACACAGTCTCGGGAAACTCAGTTTTGTTGGATTCTAGAAACATTCTCAGCAAGTGAGAATAATATCTGAAATGTCTCAATGAGCTGAAGTTGACGAGTTGTTGATGTATATTCTCTGTAATGAACTCGTCAAAATTGACACAAACTGACTGACCAAACATAAAACAAACCAACAGGAACCCTAACATGACCTCTACCACAAACTTGTCATTGTCTAACCCTAAGATTTGACTCAGAAGAGAACAAACCCACTGGATTTCGACGACCATGATGCTCACGCTGGCGAGCAATGATAGACTTTCTGAATTATGTTCGGGCTTGACTATGGTTTGCAGAAATAAGGTTTTAACTTTGGGTGGGCATTCTTTGTAAATCATGATCATCTTCTTTTCCTCGAAGGGCTTTGACACTGCGGGGGAGGGGTCTGGTGCATTGAGGGTGTGCTGGAGTGAGGGACCATCTACTTTACATAGAAATTCTTACCCTAATTTGTTTATGATGACTCTTTCTTTTTGAGAATATCTTTCTGCACACCAGCTCACGAATTCCGAGAATGGAAAGACTGTTTCTATGACATAAGGGATGATGGAGGCTCTAGCCACTTCGAGAAAAAGTATGTGGGTTCCAGCATTGTTCAACAAATTTGATTTAGACACAGAAACAGATGATACTGTCATCTCAGTGTCGAAGACGTCAAAATATTTGTCAATTAGGGCTTCTTCCCTAGAGTAGGTCTCTTGCTCACACGTGGTCAAAACGACAGGAAGGGAAACCATGGCAAAGAATACCTGTTAAGCAGCATGAGACACGGGTCTGGTTCAGTTTTGAGCCTTGAAATTTGAAAGGAAGCTTTGCACCAACTTTCCAAACGTTCAAATGCTTTGTGCCAACTTTCCAAACGATTTTCCCCGGCCTCTCCTCGATTGCTTAACTTTCGCGCGAGTTAAATATTTGATATGTGTTTTAGCCGTTGATCCGGGCTACTTTCGGGATCAACGGTCCGCTGAGTTATCCTTTTCGTATTTCCGCTACTTTGTCCATACGTCGCCATATATAGCCTACTCCTCTAATTTTTCACACCTTGGAGGCTATATGATCCCTCACTAGAATTCTGAAACTCGAAATTGTTATAGCGATAACATTGGCTCCAACTGGGGATGCTATCCTTCCTGCAAGGTAGCAAAGAACCGTAGACTAAGTGCCTACCCATTGGATTTTGATTCATCAATGTGATCTGAATCTGGTGATCCTTATTCAAACTTAAAACCTACTCAACACAACTTAGGGCCTTCACTTCGGGCTTCAACCATGCCTTTTTATTTCAGTCTTTCATGCTTTTAAAGGAAAAAGTAATATGATTATATACAATGAATGGTGGGGTGATGATCTTTCAAACAATGTAATGCTTGAGGAACCTGCCATTCACAGACCCTCCTCCAGCGAGCTCTCCATTACTTTCTTCTAACAAATATGCATTTCTCCCCCGATAAGCTGCAATTTTGAACGGGCCCCACCATAGGTGGTCAAATTTCCCATGTTTACCTTTTTCTTCATTCCTGGCATCCCATCTCAATACCCAGTCTCTAGGTTCGAAGTCATCCACTTTGGTGTGTCTGTCAAAAGCTTCTTTGATCTTGTCTTGGTGTAGTTGAGCATTATTGAAGGCCTTCTCTCTGGTTTGCTGCACGTTGATGAGTTTGTCCTCTTGTCTTCGACCGACATTCGTTTATGCTTATTTCTCTTGTAAAAACTGTTAATATTATGGTAGCTGCAGGAGGTATTTACCTCCACGTGTGAACCTGACAAGAATAGAAGACTTTGGGAAGCAAGAGAAACCCTAATGAGTTGGCTAATAACCCTAGAAGCCTTGTCGGCTCAAGAAGATAATTTATATTAGGTTATTAGCCTCCAAAAGAAGAAGTTGGCCAGAATTAATAATAATATACTGAATAGACACATATCCAGAAGGAGAAGTCGACCCCAACAAAACTAGCAGAACCACCATAAATACAGGGCGCCAGTTCTCATTTGACAGAATCTCAGAATTGCAGTTCCCAGTTTGGTGCGCACTGCAGCTCCAGTTTGGTGCGCACATGTGGAGGAGGACTGCAGGTGCAGGTGCAGCAACAACTATTTTCAGTGTTTGCTTGGACTATCTATTGGCGAGGGTTTGGACTATCTGATCAACTTTTTGTGATGCGCTCTCCTTGGGGAAAGGTGCACTACCCTTTGTTTGGCTATCTAGCCTAGGGTTTGCTTCCGAAGGAATTCTCAGTCAAGGTTAAGGTGCTCGGAGGGAGGCTTTGGCCTATGGTTGGGTGACGAGGGTATCGTCAATGGTAAAACGAGCACACCATATTCTATATTCTAACAGGTTATGGGCCCACACCCCTTCAGTCAGCCTAAAATGTTGGAAGAAAACATAGCCGCTATATATTGAGCTCGTTGAGGTACTGCCGCTAGGGTTACTAGCAGGAGCAGTTTCCAAAATCACTATAGCTAGGGTTACTAGCAGAAGCAGTTGCAGAAATCCTAAACCTCTTGTCGAGGCACCTTAAGTGTCGAGATTAACCTAATCTCCAGATAGATCAGTGCGCCCTATCCCAACACATCTCCTGGTACTCTCAGAAGGCCAAGATGTGAAGTTTGAATTTCTGGTCAAATCTAGGGTTTGACCAAGTCAAGCAAGCCATGACAAACTCTATGAAGACTGAGAACAAGCTAGATGGAGTCTCTAACTTCAGAGCATGGAAGACAAGGATTGACCTCATCCTTGCTAAGAATAAAGTGTT
>ML805228.1:25497-55445 GCA_009831015.1 Picea engelmannii
ATCATTAGATATTACACATGAAAGAATGAAATATATCATGTGAAAGCTATTACAAGATAAGCCGAAATCAGAATCAATCTTGAAGAGACTTAGAAGTCAGACATCAAGAGAAATTGGAGAAAGACTTATGACAACAACTAAGATGGAAGTGTGGACTCTGTTAGATAGAGAGAGCCAATTATATATTGCAGAAGACAATAAGGATGCAGATGGAAGTATGGACTCTATCAGACGGTGGGAGTCGATTATATGCACTCTTACATGAAGCAAGGATTAGGAGGGAGCTAATTCTATGATCCATTGAAGATGATGAAATGTATATATCCATGGTAGCAACCATGGAAAATAGTACGTGTTCAGCTCAACCGCAGAAGAAGACCTCTTCGAAGAAAAAAACCTTAAAGTATTCATAGTTGTCCATCTAGATCCGTGATCCTATGATGAAAGGAAGAAGTGGAATCTCTATAACATGGAATCTACAAGAAACTCCATGGATCCAAGAGATAATGAAAAACATGAAGAAGAACATGAAGATTCCAAGAAAGAAAGAAAAACTAGAACAACCAACCATTACATCAATAATCACAAGATTACCAAGCCTGATATGAAAGAAATCAAGAAGAAGAACTGAAAGTCATGATGAAGAACAATGTATGGAAGAGTTATGAATGAAAGCATTGCGAGATCCAGAACCAGAGGTTCTCTCAGATGGAGAAGATGATTACTTGTTCCAGTACACTAGACATATCACTACGTGAGTCATTATATCATCCGCAACATCCATGAGTTGGAATTCTACATCAGATAAATGCAAAGAATGTTCTCCAGAGAAATTGAATAAAGAGTGTATGAAGAGCAATCTCAAGACTTTGAGGCATACCAGAAAGAGACTCCTATATGCAGATAAGAAGAAGACAACTTGGTGGAGAACCTCCAGTGCACAGCAGAAGCGTGGTGAATATTTCCTATAACATCAAGATGACTACTCAGAAGATCATGCGCACATAGGAATATCATGTGCACATAAATCCTTAAATGATGTAGCTTAGCTACCCTCCTGGGGCCAAGGAGGTGAATTTCTTTGAGTATATATACTCAGTTTTGTATTTTTGTAAAGGATGGATGGTAGAGCAGAGCTCCCCACTGTAATGTTTTAATGAAGCACTGGTTTTCCTGGCTATGTATCTGTATATGAAATTTCCTTGTTTAATGTAAGGCAACTCTCTTTTTCATCTTGTTTCAATCTCATACTAAAAGGGTTCATGATTGAATGATTCACATGAATCGTCCTGACTGTGTTATGATAAAGGACTTATTATAACTCTGTTATGTTCTTTTAGTGTTTTTTCTTTTGAATATAAGAGGTTCTTGTGTTCAAAGTTTTCTTCTACAGGCTGTTAGAAGCCTGATGCCTATATCAACCCTTCATATTTCCTCACAGAAGTCTTCCTCCTACTCACCCTTATTACAACTCACTGCTTGAAATTGAACCAAGACCTCATCTGCTTGTGCATGCCTGGCCTAGTTTTTGAGTTAGAACGATATTGTTCTGAGTTTACTTCCATTCATCACCCTTTATCAAAAAATAGTGACATAAACTGATGGGCTTCAGGATTACTCATGCTGCAATCCAGGAGTGACTTCTGATGCCAACATTTTTGGCGCCGCTGTCAGGGATGAAGTTGAAAATTTTCCCTGGGATCGAACGACATCGAGCCTCTGATTCTGAAGGTGCATCAGGCATCAGAGCCCTATGAGATTGCTATTGTGCACCTGGCAACTCCATTGTGACGACTCCACTGTGGCGAACCTGCTGTTTTAGTTGTGGCTTCCAGAGGTAGACACACGTGGTCCCATCCACATCTGCCTCTAGCTACACCTGAAGCTGATCCGGAGGTGATTATCAGAAAAGGAAAGGCCTCTGAAGGAGAAACTTCCACCATTGAACCAGGTAATTTTCCATCTCCTTCTGCAGAAACTCCATTTTCTTCTTCTCATCTTCCTAGCAGGCCTTTTTCTGAAGTTTCATGTTTCCTGAATTTTGGAAGTGTTCCTGCTGAGTTTTCCCCTCCTGGTCTGGGATTGGAGGGAGAAATCCTTTTCACTCCCCTCTCCCCTAAAGCTATACCTTGGCGTAGACCCTGGACCACAGAAGATTTCCCCACCCCTAGCTTTACCACTCCTCCTCTTATTATTTTTGTTGCTACTACACAAAGAGAAGCATCTGTTGACTCAAGCCCCTTAGCCTTCTCTCTGAATCCCCCATTGTTCCCCCTTCCACCTGGAAGCTCATTTCCAATATCCCCCATTCGAGCTCCTTCTCCTCTGAGTTCTCCTCCACCTAATATTTCGATGGTAGGAGCAAATCCTCCCATGACCAGAATGGAGGCTATAATAGCTGCTAGGTATGCTCCCCTTTTGTTACCTCAGCCTCTCAATGCCCTTCCAGCAGATGGATACCTTATGCAACTTCCCAAGTTTACAAGCGAAGGGGACATAGCTACAGAAGAACACCTTGAAGCCTTTTACAGTTTTACAGATGATCATGTTATCATGCATGCAGACGTATGGATGAGAATTTTTGTCCATAGCCTTGAAGGCGAGGCTAGAAAGTGGTTTAGGGCCCTACCTCCTGGATCTATCGATGGGATTGAGGCTTTGGATAATACCTTTTTGAGACAGTGGGGAGACAAAAAAGACTTCATGTATTACATGATAGAGTTTGGGTCTTTGAAGAGAAAGGAAGGAGAATCTGTCTCTAACTTCTCCAAGAGATTCAATAAAATGTACAATAAGATCACCGCTGAAATAAAGCCCTCAGAAGCCTCTGCTAAAATCACTTATGCTAGTGCTTTTGATCCCGATTTCTGCCTCCTATTGAGGGAAAGGAGAGCAACTACTCTGGCTCACATGCAGGATGCAGCCGTGGAAGTAGAATCTAACATATTGGTTGTTGACCGACTTAGGAATAAGGTTGATAGAGACATATCCTGGAAGAGACCTGAAGCCTCCCCATCCAATTCCTCTCCCCTTCCCCTTCATACAGACGAGGTAACTAAAGTGCTAAAGTCACTTTTGGCTAGAATAGAAAGGTGGGAGTTAGAAGGGAAGCCCATGTACAGAAATCCTCAAAATACTGATAACAGAGGCTTCAAGAGGCCTAGCAACAATGTGCCACAGGTTTTTCCAAGGGAACAAAGGAGTAAAGACAGAGATGATCAGAGGATTCAAACCCCTCTCCAAAATAGCCTAGTTGCTTATGAGGAGGGAGAAGATATAGATGAGCTCGACCCTGAAATTCATTGTTTTGAAGACACTTCCCCTTTTCCCCATTTGACTCAATCTGCATATGAAGGATCCCTTATGAACATTCAAATCAATGAGTGGAGTAAAGGGGAAAAGGCCAACAACACTCCTAACAGATATCATCTGAGGTCAAAGAAGAAAGAAGGGAATTTTGATAGCCATGATCAGCCTCTCATAGCGGAAAAACCTGCTAAACCTGCAACAATCACTACTAAAGAAAAAAAAACTTAGAATACTTCGCCAACAGCCAAAGAACCTGTCTCTGAGGTAAGGGAAGCTCCTAATCCTCTTTCCTCCTTTAGTTTTGAGCATGAAATTCAAAAGATTAGAATTCTCGTACCCCTCTCAGAACTAGTTAAAAATGAAGTTTTCAAAAGGTCCCTCTCCAAACTGTTATAATCTGAGTCCCCCCAGCCCTCCACAGAATCAGTAAATCTTCAAGATGAAAAGACAGTAGTCATCCTAGGTCCCATGGTAGAAGACAGAGATGATTCATCCCCTCCCTTCTACACATCCCTGAACATACATGATAAGGTGCTGCATAATTTCCTTATGGATTCAGGAGCTTCCCACAACCTTATGCCCAAAATAGTCATGGAAGAATTGGGACTGGAAGTGACAAAGGATTATCACGATTTATACTCTTTTGATTCAAGGAGGGTGCAATGCCTTGGAGTCATCAAAGACTTGGCGGTCTCTTTATTTCAATTTCCAATGAAGAGTGTGGTCATGGACATTGTAGTAGATGATGTTCCCCCCAAGTTCGACATGTTGTTGTCAAGATCTTGGATTAAAAAACTTGGAGGGACATTACAGATGGATCTTACATATGCCACCATTCCAGTCTTTGGAGGGGAACAAAAGAGGTTTTACAAAGAAGCTCAACTGGCCTACATTGTTAGTGATGAAGCAGACCCCACCAATCATCCTATCTTTGTGCTTGACACTAATTTGGGGTCTAGTTTATTGCAGCTCACTAATACTCCTGAAGCCCCTTTTCAAACCAGAAAGCAACCCATATTTAATCACGAGATACCTCCTCCAACCACCTCTGTTTGGAAGATGTTCTTCGATGGAGCTTCTTCTAGCGAAGGCGCTGGTGTTGGAGTGGTTTTTGTGTCGCCTTGTCAGGAAACCATATCCCTGTCATACAAGCTAGAATTTGAAGCTACAAATAATGTAGCAGAATATGAAGCTCTTGTTCTGGGTTTGAGGGTTGCAAAAGAAATGGGAATTGAGGAGGTAGCAGTGTTCAGAGATGCTGAGTTGATAATCCAGCAAGTCAGAAATGCTTATTGGGCTAAGCACCCTCAACTCAGGAGTTACAAAAATGAAGTGTGGGATGTGATTGATAATTTCTTCTCAGCTTTCAACATTTCTTTTATTCCAAGAGAGGAAAATACTTTGGCCAATTCCTTAGTTGTCTCAGCTAGTCTGTTCAGGATCCCTCTGCCGCCTAAGATCAAATATGATGTTGAGATAAGATATAGGCCATATGTCCCAGACAATATCAAGCATTGGAAGGTATTCAAAGACGATCTTGAAATCAAAAAAATTCTTCAGTCTGTCGATGAATTTTCTGCACTGCACATTGATCAGGATCCCGATCTTGAAAGTCAACCTCACCCTGAGGTATTTTTAAATAAAATTGTTGATCACCATATTATTCATCTGCCTAGCAACCATATTTCGAAGGGACTAGTCCCTTTAGAAAAACTGTTCGATGGGAATGATGTGGCAGTAAAGGGTAGGTTTTCAAATGGAGATGTTGATGCAGCAGAGTGCAACATCGGCACACATGAGGAGCCTAAGTTTGTCAAGTTGTCAAGCAGTTTGATCAAAGAGCAGAGGGCCAAATATACCAAGTTATTAAGAGAATTTGTTGATGTGTTTGCATGGACCTATGAATACCTCAAGACATATGACACATCTGTCATTGAACACAATATCCCACTGAAGGAAGAGGCTAATCCTTTTAGGCAGAACCTAAGAAAGATAAATCCCATGTTGTTGCCTATCATGGAGATAGAAGTGAGGAAGTTGTTAGATGCCCAAATCATTGTCCCCTTGAGATATTCTGAGTGGTAGCCAGTTTGGTCCCGGTGAGGAAGAAAAGTGGAGAAATTAGGCTCTGTGTTGATTTCAAGAACCTGAACAGGAGCTCAAAGAAAGACAACTATCCCTTGCCCAAAATGGAACACATATTGTAGAGGGTAACTGGTGCATCTAGGATATCCATGATTGATGGTTTTTTTGGCTATAATCAGATATCAGTCATGCTTGAGGACAGAGAAAAAACAACCTTCACCACTCCTTGGGGCACATTCATGTATGCCAAAATGCCTTTTGGATTAATGAATGCAGGAGCAACATTTCAGTGAGCCATGGACATAGCCTTCATCGGGGAGAAAGATCAGTTTGTGGTGATCTATCTGGATGAAATCACAGTCTTCTCCAGGTCTGATAAAGAGCACCACTGTCATTTGAGAAAAGTTTTCTTGAAATGCCGGAGGTTTGGCCTTTCCTTAAATCCCAAGAAATCTTTGTTTGCTATGAAGGAGGGGAAGTTTTTAGGCCATATAGTATCAGCAGAGGGAGTGAGAATTGATCCCAGCAGGGTAGAGGCAATTCAGACCCTATCACTTCCCAGGTCTAGAAAGGAAGTTCAAGCTTTTTTAGGGAAGATTAACTTTCTGAGGAGGTTCATCTCAAATTTTGTTGAGCTGGTGAAATACATCCCAGGTCTAGAAAGGAAGTTCAAGCTTTTTTAGAGAAGATTAACTTTCTGAGGAGGTTCATCTCAAATTTTGGTGATCTATCTGGATGAAATCACAGTCTTCTCCAGGTCTGATAAAGAGCATCATTGTCATTTGAGAAAAGTTTTCTTGAAATGCTGAAGGTTTGGCCTTTCCTTAAATCCCAAGAAATCTTTATTTTCTATGAAGGAGGGGAAGTTGTTAGGCCATATAGTATTAGCAGAGGGAGTGAGAATTGATCCTAGCAGGGTAGAGGCAATTCGGACCCTATCACTTCCCAGGGATAGAAAGGAAGTTCAATCTTTTTTAGGGAAGATTAACTTTATGAGGAGGTTCATCTCAAATTTTGTTGAGCTGGTGAAATACAACACAACTATGCTCAGAAAGGGAAATGAAGTAAAATGGACTGCTAAACCCAGGGAATCTTTTGTCCAAATAAAAAAGGCATTGAATGAGGCACCTATGCTGATCAGTCCTGATTATTCCAAGGATTTCCTAGTTTTTTATTTTGCTTCTTTTGATACAGTAACAACAGTCTTATTGCAGAAAAATGAGGAGGGGCGAGAGCAACCCATTTCCTTCTTCAGTAAGGCATTAAGAGATGCAGAAATCAGGTATGAGATCATGGAGAAGTAGACCTATGCCTTGGTGAAATCTCTCAAAGATTCCAGAGTCTATGTCTTGCACTCAAGAGTGACTGCATATGTTCCTTCAGCCTCTATGAAGGACATCCTTACACAACCTAACATAGATGGGAGAAGAGGTAAATTGATTATCAAGATCCTTGAGTTTGACCTGGAGATAAAGCCCACCAAGTTGGTTAAAGAGCAGGGTTTATCCAAGTTGCTGGCTGAATCCAATTGCAAGGCCTTGGGGGTTAGCTTCGTCAACGCTTTCTCAGGAAATCATCAAGCTGAGTCATCCAACAAAGCTCTTGGGGTGGCTTATCACTAGCAGAATGCACCTGGTACAAAGACATTTTGTACCTTCTACAAGAGTTGAAGCCTCCTGATGGAATGGGAAAAAACAAGGCAAGATATTTAAAGCTCAAGGCAGTCAGATATTTCCTTATTGACCAAGTCTTGTACTGGAGAGACCCTCTAGGGGTGTTTCTGAGGTGTCTGCACCCACAGGAGGCCCAAAAAGTTATGTTTGATTTCCATAGAGGCCTTTGTGGAGGGCATCATTTCTGGAGGACCACAACTCACAAAATTCTCAGGGCTGGGTACTACTGGCCCACCTTATTCACTGATGTCTGCAGAGAAGTCAAAGCTTGCATCAAATTCCAAAGGTTCTCAGGAAAGCAACAACTCAAATCTTTGCCGCTAAAACCTGTAGTAGCTTCAACACCCTTTCAACAGTGGGGGTTGGACTTCATTGGAGAAATTCATCCTCCTTCAAGTGGCTAGCATAGATGGATCTTGATTGCAATAGACTATTTCACTAAGTGGATAGAAGTTTCCCCCACCAGGAGTGCTTCACACAAAGTAATTATCAGCTTCTTGGAAAATATCATAGCCAGATTTGGCTATCCCAGCAGAAATGTCACTGATAATGCTGCTTCATTCAAGTCTAAGCCTTTGGTTAAGTTCTATGAGCAATTCGATATTTCACTAATTCACTTCACTCCTTATTATCCTCAAGGAAATGGACTGGCAAAATCTTCCAATAAAAGTCTAATCAAACTCATTAAAAGATTATTGGAAGACAATAAGATGGCCTGGGATTCAAAGCTCAAATTCTCTCTATGGGCCGATCGAGTGACAAAAAAGAAGTCCCTGGGCATCTCACCTTTTCAACTTGTTTATGGGACAAAGGTTGTGTTTCCCACTCAGCTCACTTTACCTATAGCGAAATTCTTTCAAGATAATGAAGGAGAGCCAGACCATATGGTCAGAAGAATTCATCAATTGGTGGAAGTGCAATAGGTCAGGGAGTAGGTAATGGGCATAGCTCATGGTCATCAGCAGAAGATCAAGCAGGCCTTTGATAGGAAGGTCAGGAAGGGGGAATTTGAGCTGGGAGATTTGGTGCTTAAGTGGGATGCACCCAGGAAGGATAGGGGCAAACACAACAAGTTTGATGCCCTCTGGATCGAGCCCTTCAAAATCTATGAAGTATTCTTAAATAACACATACAGGTTGTAGGATTTGGAGGGTGAAGAAGTTTTTAACGGCCCAGTAAATGGGCATTTCTTGAAGAAATGTTTTGTTTGAGCCTTAGGCGGCTCCTCTGTTTTTGTAAATATTGTTTTTCTGTTTATTTTCGACTTAATAAATGACTCCAAAGCCCAATAGAAGGCAACTAGAATTGTAGAAGGAGTTCTTAGAGCATCACAGGGACGACTCTATCCCCCATGGAGCCTAATGTTAGCGCCAATTCTTGCAATGGGGTGTTTCTCTCCGATTTCGGGCCCTTGGTGCAAATGTGTAGAGGTGGGGTTTAAAACCCATCAAACGCGTTTTATTCAAAGGGCGCAGTCATGAGCGCTAAGCGCAACACACAGAAGAAGTCTATTGCGGGCTTAAAATCAAGCGAGCAACATTTTTTTTTTAACAGCGAGGATCCATAGATGGAGCAGATCGACGGTCATCGGGTAATCTTGAGTCGCGGAGTTGCACGAGGTTTAGCGCATGGGCTCATCTCTTATGGCCAAAGTCACGAAATGATCGTGGTCGTCCGATCCTGTCGGGACACATGGCTCATGATCAAGCTCGGTCACGATTTCGGTTACCGAGACTTTGAAAGACAAGGGGTCGCTCCTCCTCTGCATCGGGAATCGCCGAAACCCAAAACAGGAAATGTAAAAGCCCCCCAGGAGCCGTTTCGGCATTCTAGATACCGGGACTTTGAAAGACAAGGGGTTGCTCCTCCTCTGCATCGAGAATCGCCGAAACCCAAAACGCGAAATGTAAAAGCTCCCCAGGAGCCGTTTCAGCATTTCGGCTACCAGGACTTTGAAAGACAAGGGGTCGCTCCTCCACTGCATCGGGAATCGCCAAAACCTGAAACGCGAAATGTAAAAGCCTCCTTGAAGATAGTTGCATGGCCCCATGGTTACGTTGAGAGTGAAACCTGAAGAAATGAAGGCTAGCCTATAGGCTTTGGAAAACCGACACATGGTCGCTCTCTATGTATTCATTCTCGGCCACCCTCCATGGAAGAAGCAGTTAATGAATATTGAGAAGGTGGTTGAGACCTTAGATCAACCCATAAATGGAAGGCGTGGGAAGGGTTAGAAGCAGTCAGCTCGTGGTACTCCGATGGATAGTTTCCCTACATAATCCATGTCATCTGAAGCAGTGTCAGACAAGAAGATGCATGTACAGTCTGAAGGAAGATCATGCACACGTAAAGCCTTAAATGAGGTAGCTCAACTACCCTCCTGGGGCCAAGGAGGTGAATTGCTCTGAGTATATATACTCAATTTTGTATTTTTGTAAAGGATGGATGGTAGAGAAGAGCTCCTAACTGTAATGTTTTAATGAAGCACTGGTTTCCCTGGCTATGTATCTGTATATGAAATTTCCTTGTTTAATGTAAGGCAACTCTCTTTTTCATCTTGTTTCGATCTCATACCAAAAGGGTTCATGATTGAATGATTCACATGAATCGTCGTGACTGTGTTATGATAAAGGATTTATTATAACTCTGTTATGTTCTTTTAGTGTTTTTTCTTTTGAATATAAAAGGTTCTTGTGTTCAAAGTTTTCTTCTACAGGCTGTTAAAAGCCCAATGCCTATATCAGCCCTTCACATTTCCTCACAAAAGTCTTCCTCCTACTCACCCTTATTACAACTCACTGCCTGAAATTGAACCAAGACCTCATTTGCTTGTGCATGCCTGGCCTAGTTTTTTAATTAGAACGATATTGTTCTAAGTTTACTTCCATTCATCACCCTTTATCAACAAATAGTGACATAAACTGATGGGCTTCAGGCTTACTCATGCTGCAATCCAGGAGTGACTTCTGATGCCAAAAGTGACCTCCATAATCACCCTTATGGAATTCTTGGATGGTCTTATTTGCTTCATCTTTTGTCAAACAACTCAATAAAATTCCTCCCGGGTCTTTCCAGTACTACATCCCATTAACGATGCAGAATTTTGCCGCTTTTAGTTTCAAAAATCTGGCTTTTGTTTTACTATACTCAGGAGGAGCTTGCAAATTCTTCAACACAAAAATGATGTCTACACACCATGCAGAGTCAAGAAATTTCTGAGATATTTGTGGAGTTTCCCCTTCTTCCTCTGCCGCGTTTTCTAACAAATCAGTTGTGAAGTTTATTCCTAGGAGTTCGAAGTTTGTTTGTGCCATCAAACTAGCAAGTCCTTGTCCTTTGATCAACTTCGCAGGCTTGATTTTGAGATTGTATTCTAACAATACCACAATCCATTTACCTCTCTTTCCTTCAGGATCAGGCTACGTCAAGATGTCCTTTACTGAGCTGCTAGGAACATAAGCAATGGTATGTGAGTGTAGAATGTAGACCCAAAATTCTTTCAATGCCTTAACTAAAATATATGCCTGCTTTTCCATGATATCATATTTTAGAGGAGCGTCTCTCAACATTTTACTTAGTATGCTATGGGATTTTCAAAGTTTTGTTCATCCTTTTGAAGTAATACACCTGCAATGGTATGTTCTGAGGCAAAAGAGAACAATATGAAATCTTTCTCAAAATTTGGACTAGCCAATACAGGGGCCTTTGTCAAGGCCACCTTGATGTCTTCAAAAGATTTTCTGGCTTCAGGGATCCATTTGATTTCATTTCCCTTCTTCAACATGTTTGTGATATGCTTTATGATTTCAGCTAAATTTGGAATGAATCTCCTCAAGAAATTTACTTTGCCCAGGAAAGATTGTACTTCTTTTCTGCTTCTGGGAATGCCAATCTTTAAGATCCCTTCCACTCTGTTGGGGTATACCTTTATCCCTTCCTTTGAAATAATGTGCCCCAAAATGTTTCCTTCTTCCATGGCAAAATTTGATTTTTTCGGGTTCAAGGATATGCCAAAATTTCTGCACTTTTTGAACGCATGTTTGAGATGCTTGATATGTTCTTCATCTGAGGTAGAATACATTGTAATGTCATCCAGATATATAACAATGAATTTATCTTTTTCATTTGAAAAATCTATGTCCATAGCCCTTTGAAACGTCACCCCTGTGTTCATGAGTCCAAAAGGCATTTTGGCATACATAAATGTTCCCCAAGGTGCGGTGAATGTCATCTTTTCTTGATCACCAGGATGTACCATGATCTGGTTGTATCCTGAGAAACCGTCCAACATGGACATCCTCTGGGAGCCTACCACTTTCTATAAAATGTGATCCATTTTGGGCAATGGGTAGTTGTCCTTAAGAGATGCTTTATTCAGGTTCTTAAAGTCCACACACAATCTGATTTCACCACATTTTTTTCTAACCGGTACTAAATTGGCTACCCATTTGGAAAATCTTAGGGACACTATGATTTTTGCTTCAAACAACTTTTTTACTTCTTTCTCTATCAATGGTAACAACAAAGGATTTATCCTTCTTAATTTCTGTTTGAATGGCTTGTGATCTTCCTTTATTGGGATAACATGCTGGATTATACTAGTATCATAAAATTTTAACTCATCATAACTCCAAGCAAAAACACCAGGGAATTCCTTCATTAATTTTACATACCTTTCTTTGACTTCAGGGCTGAGCTTCTTGGACAATTTAATGATTTTCGGGTCTTCTGGAGTCCCAATATTACAATCTTCCACGTCCCCTTCATCCAATGTGATCTTTGGACTTCTGGCCACATCGTTATTATCAAACAGTTTCTCTAATGGCACCAAACCTTTGGGGATGATGTTGCTCTTCAGTTGTACAATGTCTCTGCTAGCAATCTGGTTGTCAAAGTATCCCTCTTTGGTGAAAGTAGCTACATCCACCTCATCATCACAATATTCGTCATCAATGTTTAAGATTTCAAACTCATTCTCCATTTTGAGGAAGTTTTCTATCTGTTTGTCGTTCTCAAAGACTTGCCAGTGCTTCATGTTGTCTGGTATTGTTGGCCTATACTTGACTTCAACATTGTAGCTCTTTTCCAAGAAAATTGGGACTTTGAAAATTGCCGCTGAGGTAGCTAAAGCATCAACAACTTGATTTTTCTCTCTTGGAATTGCTGAAAGATTGCATTCTGAAAACTTCTCCAAAAGTTCTAGTACCAAGTTTCTATAAGCTCTCAATCTGGGATGTTTTGCTTGATAGATGCCTTTGATCTGGTTAATGATGAGTTCAAAATCTCCAAGCACATCAATCTTTTTGGCACCCAACTCTTCCAAGACTTTCAACCCCAATATTAACGCTTCATACTCAGCCATGTTATTTGTGCATTCAAAAATGAGTTTGTAAGAGCATAAATTTGCATCTCCTTTGGGTGATTTATCCATACACCGGCTCCCGCTCCTTCTCTGCACGCAGCTCCATCAAAATATTTTCCATATCTGATCCTCTGCATCACTCTTTTGTTTTGAGATTTCCTCCATATGCTATTTGGGTACCCCCTTGTCAGCCAGGATGATTCCCGTTTCTTCTTCTCCGGATCAGAGGTCATTGAAGAAAATGGAGGACCCCAATTCAATGCTTACTGAGTAGATAGGATGATTGGTAGGTTGTGATTTGTTTCTAACCATATATTTAAGCAGAACCTCCCTGTACAACCTTTTGTCTTGACCAAAAACAAGAATAGTAGCATACGACATATCCATCTGGAGGGTTCCCTTTAGATTTGCATCCCATGACCTTGACAACAACATCCTGAATTTTGGAGGGATGTCGGCGACCACTACGTCCATCACCATGTTCTTTGCTGGTATTTGTGCCAAGGAAACCACCATGTCCTTTATCATGCCAAGGCATTTCACCTTTCTTGAATCGAAGGAAAATAGATCCTTATAAGGCCTTGTGACTTCGAGACCCAATTGGTCCATGACCACTTTGGGCATTAGGTTGTGAGACGCTCTAGAGTCCAGCATAGCATTGTGTAGAGTCATGTCGTGGATTTTCAGGCTGACATAAAAAGGAGGGACTTCTTCATTTTCATCATTCTCTTCCACTCTTGGCCCGAATAAGATCACTGGATGATCATCTTGTATGTTCAAAGTGTCATAGGCTTCTCCCATTTTAAGCATCCTAATGATTTGATTTATGTATTCAATATTTCTAATCAATTCATCAAATGGCACTGAAATTTTTATTTTAGCCATCTCACTTTCGAAATCAAAAGAAGATGGATTTTTTTCTACCTCTTTGGTGAAAATTTCTTTTCTTGTCAATATTTTCTTCTGAGGTTCTTCTTTCTGCTTTCCCTTCTCCACAATATCTTTCAAAATAGGATCTTTCATAGTGGAGTCTTTTGCAACTGAATTTTTTGCAGTGGAATCTTTCTTTTGCTGACTAGAAGAAGGTGTGTTATTCTGAACTTCTTTGGTGGGATTCCCCTTCGGAAGATTACCCTTTGGAGGGTTGGGAGGTAGTCTTTGGTTCTGGAGATTGTATTTCCTTTGGAATTGCATGATGGAATTTTGCAACCCGACCTCATAATCATCTTCTTCCACAGACACCCTTTCCTCTTCATCTTGTAGAAAGACTTCGCTCGCATTTATGAACTGGTCGTGCTCCTCTTTGGTAAAAAATACCTTAGTTTCTTTGTCATCACAATAGTTCATGTTATCTTCGAAATATTCATCACAATCTTCATTCACATAATTATTCTAAAAAGGAGGCCTTATTTGTTGTTCCCCCTGATTTACTTGATTTCCCTAGTTTGCTTGATTCCCTTGATTTGTTTGATCTTCTTGAGCTGCCTGATTGCCTTGGTTCCTCTGCTTCCTTTGTCTGATCTGTGGAATGACTGGTATTCTTGGATTTCTAGGCAGACCATCAGCCTGTTCTCTAGGGTTGGGTTTGTTTCCCAATGTCATCCTTTCCATCATCCTTTCCATATTTCTCATCATTACTTTGAATGTTTCTTCTGGTGTTTGTGATGTAGAAGTTTGAGATTTATCCTGAGTTCTGCTAATGTTTCTGCCAGAATTAGATTTCATTTTCCCTGAAGCCATTAAGTTTACTTCTACTTCAATGGCATCTGTCATCATATCATCTAATGTGGCAGATCTTCATTCTCTCAATAATAAAGTGAAATCACTTTCGAAAGAATCAGCATATCTGAGTTGGGAAGCTTTAGGTGGGGGATTTACTTCATCAGGAATTGCATTATATATTTTCATGAATTTAGCTGATAATTCCTACACCATTTCATCAGGTGATCTCTTCATGTTGTTGTACTGGGTCGACAATTGAAGGGGGGTTTTCTTATCTCCCCATCTGACAAGAAAGAGTGTTTCGAATGCCTCGAAATCTGCAATACTGCCTGGTGCAAGGGATCTGAACCACTTTCTCACGTCTTCTGCCAGGCTTTGGGTGAACAACCTCATTTTTACATCTGCATGGTCCACCTCTTCCAGGTCCATGAAATAATTGAACCAATCCAAATGCTTTTGGGTTGATATATTACCTTCTGCATCATATAATTTGATCCTTAGGTTGTAGTCATTAGGTAAATCGTGTCATTGTGCGGGTAATATGAGGGAAGAAAATCTTGCTGCCATGGCTGCTGTGAGGGGTCAGAGTGGTGTTTGGTTTTGCACAGAGGTTACTACAGGTATGGAAGACGCAACTAAAACCCAATCCTGGAATTTCCTTTCGTCGAAGCAGGTTCCATTCAAATGAGATTCAGATTTAGTTCTAAATATGGATTGTTCAAACTTTAGGTCAAACTCAAGGTCTTTGATACTAGTTAATCCGTCTTTGGGTAAAGACAGATAACGGTCTGGATGCAGTATAGCGGTTGTTGTCTTTTCTCTTCTTTTTCTTCCAAGTTTTTCAGGCCTGGAGACAAGGATTGTAGGTTCGAGGTCTGGGTTTCTCTTGGTGTGGATCTTCTTAGGAGCCAGTACTTCTGTCTCACACGAAGTGGCACAACTGGTCTCTGAGTAATAGAGTCGCCAGGGTAAAAATAGTCTCAGCCAATGAGGTATCTGATCCACTGTCACCTTCAGGGATCAAACTGAAGCTTTAAGTCGTTTTCCCAGGGAAGATTTTTCAATTTCGTCCCCGACAATGGCGCTAGAATGTTAGCACTCTGTAAATCTGTCCGGCTGAATAGACAAACGACAGAGGTAACTGTTTCAACCATCTTTAGAGCTGAGGAACTAGCCTACTCAACTCAGAGAGGGATATCTCGTGTCACTTGGTATTTCTTTGATAAATAGTGGCTAGATTTAGTTTATTTTGGGGGTTTTTACAAAATTTGTTGGCAAAGAAGGGGAGGAACACATAGGGCTATGGAGTCAAAATTTTGAAAGTGAACGAAAACAATGCATCGACTGATAGAACTCTTCAGAGGAAAAAGGCTAAATAAATTGATGAATTTGAGTTATTCTTGAAATAAAAAGAAGTGTAGGAAGATGAAGAAAACAAATAACTGCATTAGAGCATTACTGGAATGAATTCTGAATAAGTTAAGAAGACAATCACATAGTTTAAATTGCTTAAGACAAAAGCGTCATAGGACGAATTCTGGGCCTTTAAACTCTCCAATTTAAACAGAAGAAAATGTAAATGAAATGACAAGTTACAGGAAATACATACGATGAAAGAAAACAAAGCTCATATCACCACCTGTTAGAATCTTTTCATAGAAACTTCAAGATCTTCTGCATTTGTAATCAATTCAGATTGAAAAAAATTACAAATAGAATTTGATACAACCAAAAGGTGTTCCTGCACTTCCTCCAACATTAGTTACTTCTCATCTTTCAATATTTATACAATCTAGATAAAACCAACTGAACCCGAAACGTTTCAACTTCTATAACAGTTTTGACTGACAATTTCGGATATACGAAACGATTTACCATAATTAGCAAAAAGAAAATGTTTCAAAATCATGAACAATTTCTCCGACTGCCCAAATTCTTCCATGCCATCTGTCTCATTTTGAGCTCTTGTTGGTTCTGCAAGACTGGTGACACCTGGAGATCACCTGTTGGCTCCGGGGACGTTGCACTTTGTTTTACCCAAGTGTACGATTTCTTTCCATTGCAGATCAGAGGGGGTTTCATAATCCATCATTTCTTTGATTAAAATTTACAAGTCAATGCATGTAGCATAGGACATGGTTGGCATGCTAACCTTCACTGTCTTAAACTTATTTAAAATCTCAAAATCCGTAGCTAAATGCTCTACTAGACTTGGGCCCTTCAGACTTTCTTCCATATATTCAAACCTAGAATGATCCATCCTGCATTGCATGAGGAGAGATTGATAATCCTCTTGATTTTATAATGAGCCTTTTCCATCCCAGAATGATGGAAGGCCTTTGGCAAACAATTGTTCAAAAGCATCTGTGAACTCCTGTATGCTTTGCTCCATTTGCATAGCTTTATTCTGGACCGATCTAAGTAGATTTTGCTTGGCAATGATCCTCCTGGATGAAATGATCAACGCGGTCCTGTATTTCACATTGATGGTAGGAAGGTCAACAATTGGTATGGCATTCAGTAGGTCAATGGCATTTTGGGCCCATTCTGAGGGCTTCTTTGCTAATACTTCATTTAGAACCTTGCATCTGTTCCGAGCTGTAGCAACCATATTGTCTTTGTCGTTGATAAAATTTAGGTAAACCCTAAATTCAGTAACCTCAATAGCAATATCATCCCATATGATATGTTTGGCCCCTTGCAATAACGTTTTTCCCTTTAACATGTTTTTTAGCTTATTCACTCTCTCCTGCAAATCTTGATTTTCTCTATGGAGTTGAGCCATCTTCTCATCCTTCACCTTCATTTCTTGCCTCAAATTTTCCATGTTTTCTTTGAGACTTTTGACCTCATTTGCTTTCAAGCTCACCTGAGACATGGCTTGGACTATCCCCTTAGCACTTGATCTAGCCTCTGTACAAGCGGGCACAATGATTTCCATGTTCGATGTCGCTGCTTGCATTTGTAACCAATCTTCTTTTTCTTCCTCTAACTGCAATACCTTAGCTTTGTAATTGAGTGCCTCTTGTCTGAAGCTTTCCTTCTCATGCTCCAAAGTTGTCAATTCTGTCATCTGTGGATGATCTGTAGGTGACATCTTCAATTTCTTTTTTAGGCTTTGGATCAGTTTATCCTTTTCATCCAGAGAAGCTTTTATCCCTTGGGGGCCTTCAGATTCCAACCTATTAACTTGTGTCGTCCAAGCTTTGTTGGACACCTTTTCTTGTTTCAGTTGTCCATCTAGTTTTGATGCATATGTTGTTAATCTTTCAACCTTTAGAGCTAAGCCTAGATAATCAGAGTATAACATGTCACTGACATTCCTATGAAATTTCACTTTTTTGGGGGAAGCAATGTTCTCATAGTGAATTTTGATTTCGGATACTTTTTCATCATTAGTCACCGCAATATTAAATGTCTTTTTCTCGACATCTCTGACTGAAAGCAAGTGAGCCTTACGCTGGGAATTTCCTTCTACTTCAGGTAAAAGGTCCCTTATTTCGTTGTTGGCTATACTCCCCTTTGTGACATATTTGTGCATCAAATATTCCTTCGATTGATAGACAACCTTAGGTGTCTGGCTGAATACATGCTTTCTATTGCTGAAAACCTTTGTGTTGCTCTCATTCTGTGGCTTGTTTTCTGTATTGGTTTCTTCACTCCTGGTTGTAGTTTCTACCATCTCCATGCCTGTTTCCCCTTTTAATTATTCTTCTTCCAAGTTAATTACTTGAGATGGTGATGTGACTCTCATTTTCTTGAGAGTGTCTTGCTCGCTGCTTGCACCCAGGGCCTCTGAATCCTTTCTCTTATTGTAGATGCTCATTTTAGGAGCTTTGATAACCAATCTAGGTGAAGGTTTTCGTGTCGGACTCTGCTGGGACGTTAGTTCTATTTGTTTTACTTGATCATGTTGCATGGTGAATTCCATCTCTGCACAAGTCTCTAGATTGGCCAACTTGTCAAATTCTTCATCCTGTTCATGTTCATAGGGACCTTGCCTACTTGCCAATCTTCTCTTCGATATGACCTGATGCGGTTCATATCGTCTCCATTGCAACTGAGTGAAACCAAATTTATTGAGTTTTGATTGAATCTGGGGTAGACAGGATTTATTCTTCACTACAAAAGGGCCCACTGCGAATGGAAATTTTAGATTAAAAGCCTTGTGTGCTTTCAGGAAATGTTCAGTCTCTGAGATAATCCTCTGTCTTATAAACTCCAAAGCAAAGACCCTGGGGGTCAGAAAAACTGGTAACAAATGAGGTCCCTCTTGGTATCCATATACCCAAATCACAGTGGATCGTGTGAACAACACCCAGTCTCCCACCATGTTCTCTGGATTTGGCTGTAAGAAGTTCTTCATTTCTTCCAGAACCCTTGGCAGATCTGAACCAAAGATAAGACTGTAAACTCTGGACATTAATTTGTTGATGAAGATGAGCATGGCGATCCTTTTACATTCGGCCGAAATAAACGCAGTCTCATGAAACTCGGTTTTGTTGGATTCTAGAAACATTCTCAGCAAGTGAGAATAATATCTAAAATGTCTCAACGAGCTGAAGTTGACCAATTGTTGATGTATATTCTTTGTAATTAACTCGTCAAAACTGATGCAAACTAACTGACTAGACATAAAAAGAAACCAACAGGAACCCTAACATAACCTCTACCACAAACTTGTCGTTGTCTAACCCTAAGATTTGACTTAGAAGAGAACAAACCCACTGGATTTCGACGACGATGACGCTCACGCTGGCGGTCAATGATAAACTTTCTGAATTATGTTCGGGCTTGACTATGGTATGTAGAAATAAGGTTTTAACTTCGGGTGGGCATTCTCTGTAAATCATGATCATCTTCTTTTCCTCGAAGGGCTCTGACACTGTGGGGGAGGGGTCTAGTGCATTGAGAGTGTGCCGGAGTGACGGACCATCTACTTTACACAGAATTTCTAACCCTAATTTGTTTAGGATGACTCTTTCTTTTTGAGAATATATTTATGCACACCAGCTCACGAATTCTGGGAACGAAAAGACTGTTTTTATGGCATAAGGGATGATGGAGGCTCTAGCCACTTCAAGAAAAGGTATGTGGCTTCCATCATTGTTCAAAAAAATTGATTTAGACACAGAAACGGGTGAGACTATCATCTCAGTGTCGAAGATGTCAAAATCTCTGTCAATTAGGGCTTCTTCCCTGGAGGAGGTCTCTTACTCACACGCGGTCAAAATGATAGGAAGGGTAGCCATGGAGAAGAACACTTGTTAAGCGGTGTGAGATGCGGGTCTGGTTCAGTTCTGAGCCTTGAAATTTGAAAGGAATCTTTGCGCCAACTTTCTGAACGTTCAAATGCTTCAAAGTGTCATAGAATAATGTCAGGGGTCCCCCTTTTATAGGTACCTGTTGACATCGGGGGTTGGAGAAAACATTTTTGGGTGGACCTCTTTTTGCCCTGATGTGTCTCTACTGGCGCCACATGCCCATGATTTAAACCAGGGTAGTTTTCCTCAGCCCACCATCCGTCGGTTAATCCTTGTGTTATTTCGATCGTCGATATGTTTCTTAGCCGTTGATCTGGGCTACTTTAAGATCTACAGTCCACGTTTTCCCGACGACTTTGGCATCGGAGGTTGGAGAAAGTGGTTTCGGCCAGACTACTTTTTCCCCCGATGTGCTCCTACGGGTGCCACACGTCCTCTGATGAAACTGCGACGATTTTCCCCAGCCTCCCCTCGATTGCTTAACTTTCGCGCTAGTTAAATCTCCGATATGTGTTTTAGCCGTTGATCCGGGATACCTTCGGGATCGACGGTCCGCTGAGTTCTCCTTTTCGCATTTTCGCTACTTTGTCCATACATCGCCATATATAGCCTACTCCTCTAATTTTTCACACCTTGGAGGCTATATGATCCCTCGCCAGAATTTTGAAACTCGGAAGCCATCTGTAAATTGTTATAGCGATAACAGGTTGATCGCTCTCATTACATTGCTAAAAAGGAACATTTGTTGATAAAGAACATGCAGTTGGTTGTTCTAGGAATTTAACATCATAATCATCATCATATTCATCATATATAGACAAATCAACAACATCTGCAATGTCGTCTAACAAGGACAAGATTGGAACATAAACCTGCTCTTCAACAAGCTGATTTGCAAATTCATCTTCTTGATTGTCTACAAATGAATACATAAAACAATCAGCCCTATGATTATCATGGGATGGATCAGAAGATAAATGAGTGCCTTCTCTTTCAATACGTGGAATATAATCCTTTTCAAAATCATTAGCATTTAAAACTTCAAGAGGGCCTATGATATTATTAACTGTCTGCTCAAAATTCAAATCAATTGTTTTATGTTCATTTTCACTGCCATGTTCTTTAGCATCCAACTTCTCATTTTGAATTTGTTTACATACTTGGATATTGTGTTGAATCTCCTGAGCATCGTTAAATATTTGTTGTAAGGATTTAGGTCTTCTTTCCATCAAGAGGAAGGACAAATCTAGATGAAGAGTTGTTATATAATGGAGCATGGCAGCAACTTCAGTGGGTTTAATTTCTTTGGGAAACTTGTAATAAATATTGGAAAACCTTCTAATGAATGTAGAAATAGTTTCATTTCTCTACCTTTTCAAGGCATAGAACTCTATAAGTTGTAGATCCAAAGTTTTCTTCTTGCCCTAAAACTTCAAAAATACATTCTTCAATTCCTCCCATGAGCTAATTGTCTTTGGCTTCAATTGTTTAAACCAGTCTTTGGTATCCCCTTTCAAGGATTGAGAGAAGGCCCTCATACGAACATAATCATGATCAATCTCAAACAAATCTATAAAATGTTCAAAATCTTGGATGTGTTTTTCAGTTATGATGGCATCAGGTTCCCATCAAACACAGGTAGGTACTTAGAGTGATTTGGAGGAAAATCATGAAGGATGTGAGGTAATTTTAAGGGTCTATATCTATGTTGAATCTTGGAGGGTGTTGGATCAAGTACAAGAGGTGAAATATTAGCCTTGGTTTCATGATGCTCATCAACTTGGTTATGGTTATCACATGGCTCAGATGGAAAATTTTGATCAAAATCACTGATAAAATGAGGAGATGTATGTACAACTTTAAGAGGAGGATATACAATTGCAAGATTCTCATGATCATCATTTGAATGCAGCAAGCAAAGAAAAATTTGTTTAGCATGTTCAAGAAAGGACAAAAGGTAATTAATAACAAAAATATTATGTCTTGGAAAAAACTCAACTTTAGGTACTTGTTTTCTCCCATGATGTCCTTTCATACCTCTGTCAAGGGATCTCATCTTCCAGTGGAGTCTTTGAATCACATTTGAAGCTTGAGTGGAGTCGCCAATAAAATATTTAGGCTACTAAGTCTTTGGACAGTGGAGTCACCATGAAAATTTTGAATTCTAGATTCTTGAAAATGGAGTCACCAGGTGAATGATGTACATGCTTTCTGTGTCTAAATACTTTTCACCATCAGTACTCAGATCTGAACTTTGTCATTTATCTCAGGGAAAATTTCACCTTCGTTCCCCTACAACGGCGCCAAAATGTTAGCACTCTGTAAATTTGTTCAGTTGATAAACAAACGACAGATGTAACCTACAAACCAACTTTAGGTTTGATTCTGACCCTTCCAACCAGAGAGGGCTCTCTCAAACATGTAGAATACTCAAAAATATTTGGCAATGGACACGTAGAGGTCAAAGTCTGCAATAGGATAGTTTTTAAAGGGTTGGTAGGACAAATAAGAGAACAAGGTTGTTGGTAAATGGGGTCAACTACTGAAATCATATGATGATTTACAAGCTATGTATTCCTGAGGGAACAGAGGAAAAATAGGCACTGTGTCCAGCCAAATAAGCAATATGAGATGGTAGTTGGAAAGAAAGGAAATACCACTATGACAAGAGGCATCTAACAAAGGACGAATCTCTTGGTATAGCTTTAGAAGAAGGGACATAAATGATGGCTACCGAAAATAGAGCACCAATCAAGGGTGAATTATGAATCAGAAACCAATAAACACATAACAAATATAATCAATGTGAGAAGGAGCACCAGCAAGATGAATTCCTTCTTTTACTTAAAGATTATTATTAGCAGAAAAACACATTCATGAATATAAAATACAGGAAAACATATTGAACATCAACACCATGATGAATCTCAGCTATCCAAGAAAACCTTCTCTGCTTGTATTAAAATTCATAAGAAATCACAAAGTTTTCCCGCTACAAAGGCAGGCCCCTCTCCAACCAATCGAACCATTCTTTTATCTTTTTAACAATATATATAGATAAATTACATATGAGGCCAAAAAATGAGTCATTCTTTCCAAGATTCCAAAAATAGACATCAGTTATAGAGGGAGTAACTCATCAAAACCGAACTCCTACTTTCTAGGGAACAGTTACAAACATAAACCAAAATACCTGGGATCTTTCCACTAAATGCCACCTGTCTACAGTATCACAAGGTCCCCTAAAATATACTCAATTTAGCTTGTCATGTAGTTTATTTTAGGTTTTCAATCTCTTCCTTTAACATGTCAAGCCAGCTAGGCTACTTTTCTTCAATGCTTTTGGCTGTTCCAGCTTTAGTCTCCTCCTTTCGTTGTTTTTTCCTTTTTCTTACACCAACTTGTGTGTTGTATCCATCCACATATCCATTAATAATAAAATCCTTCATAATAGGATTCAGCTCAATCTCTTCACATAATCTTGGCTCATCGATAGATTTTACATGAGATTTTGCTGTTAGGATTTGTGCAGCATGCCTTTCTCTCTTTTTATTTGATAGTTCTATCATATTCTTCGAACTCCTTGATTTGTTGAAAACAGATGAATATTTATCTTCGGATTCCTCTGGTTTGTCAGGAAACATGAGCCTATTTCCCTCAAAATGCACTTGAGTTGGATGAGCGATTCGATTTGCAGATATCTCGCTCTGGAATAAGCCGTTAATTTCTCAAAATAGAGTAATCTCACCCGTGTTTTGAGTAACAGTCGCAATCAATTATAATCATTGGCTATTGATGAAAATCCTTATGGGGATAACGACCTCTCACGTTCAACTATCATTTTTTAATGATGAGTATCAAATCGATTATTTGGTGGCGCTTATTTCGAACTGCACGGATGAATGGTACACAAGCATGTTTCTCGGGATGATTTGACTCACCGTCAATTTTCATTGTCACGTGTAGCCCTCAGATTAGACTCAATTAATGACATTTAACACGTGATTTCAGGGGTGTGATGGGGTGGTTTTGAGGCAACCTGTCTTTCACTCTGAAATACACTAGAAGATACCACGTACCTTGCGGGGAAACCATGGCTAAAATTTCGGGACCGCTTAGATATTTTAACCTCCATGCCGTTTCAAAATCTAAAATCTCTCCCAACCGTTGATCTCGATGGATGGCGATCTATATCCTTTTGAGCTTGATTTACTTAATTCCTCCGCCAAATTTAATCTCTTCTGCCATTTTCTGACCCTTCCCCAAATTTATTTGACTTCCAAACTGATTTAGCACCTCGCTAAGCCTTGAAATCTCGATTTTACACCAAAAAATTAAATGGTGATAACATGGGCTCCAACTAGGGATGCTATCCTCCCAGTGAGGTAGAAAATAACTTGTAGACCCTGTGCCTGGTTCATTGGGATTCTTCCAAAACATGTGTGTACCCTACTCTCAACAGGAGATTGAACATTGGATACACCCCTAAAATCTGACTGTACACACTACTGAAAATCCAAACTGGAAAATGCTTTATCAACAAGCTTATTCGCACCTACCTACCCTAACTGCTGAAATGAACTGCCAATAAAGTGAAATCATAATTCCAATGCAACCATGCAAGTATTTCATCCACTGTTTGTTTTCTTTGCACATGCTTGCTCCGAATCCTATTGACTGATAATTTGTTCAAGAATTTACCTACAAATTCAAATCTCAAAAAATAAAAAACATTGGGATTGTCTACTGCCTCCAACAAAATTGCAAATGGATCCTCTAAAACATGCACAAAACAACAATCATGTTTCACCCCTTCCACTGCATTCTTGTTTTCATGTGGTTTAACCTGTTGATTGCTACCAAGAGGCTGAAAACTTTGCTGAGACTGCTGGAAATAACAATCTTCTGAATCAGAAGATAGTGTTGGTTGAAATTAAACCCCTAGTAGAAAGCAATCCATATCCAGCACTGACGTTGATTTACCATCATCTTTATTTCCAAGCTGATAGTTGAGCATAGGTTGCAAATCTAAACTGATATAGCCTTCCATGTAATCAACAACACGGTCATTAAATGCATGAGAAGGTTGTTGGTATTCCTTACTGATAACAATTTGCTCATGTAAAAAAATGTCACTGTGAATGCAATCAAACTTCCTTGTTTCCTCTGTTATCTCATGATTTACTTTCAACAATTCAAAGGAAGAAAAACATAATGGAAGATTGTTTTAATTTGCAAGTCCATTGCTTTCTTCATATTCGATATCATGCCTGGAGGATTTCTGATTTGAAACATTATAAAAATTTTGCTTCAGCAATTTGAAAGAAGAAAAACACAATGGCAAGGTTCTTTCACTTGATTCAAAACCTTCTTCATTTTCTTCACTGTTGTCATATGCACATTTTTCAATTTCTTTGGATCGCTGAACACACTCAATTTCAGATTCATTTTGACCAATGACTGCACTTTTGAACTAACAAGGCCTTCTACCTAACAAGTAACATGTTCATCAAACACATGAGAATATTGCTTCAATTTATTGTCAATTTGTTCCAGTGAATGAGTGTGATTTGGAATCAACACACATTCCTTTGCTTCAGTGATGATCTTAGAATTTTCTTTCAACAATTTAAATTAAGAAAAACATAAATGAAAATAATTTCCTTTAGCTGATTCGGTACTTTCTTCTTTGTAATTATGATATGTAGGTTGATCGCTCTCATTACACTATTGAAAAGGAACATTTTGTGATAGAGAACATGCATTTGGTTGTTCTAGGAAGTTAACATCATAATCATCATCATATATAGGAAAATCAACAACATCTGCAATGTCCTCTAACAAGGACAAGCTTGGAACATCAACATGCTCTTCAACAAGCTGATTTGCAAATTCATCTTCTTGACTGTCTACAAATGAACACATAAAACAATAAGCCCTATGATTATCATGGGATGGATTAGAAGCTAAATTAGCATATTCTCTTTCAATACATGGAATATAATCCTTTGCAAAATCATTAGCATTTAAAACTTCAAGAAGGCCTATGATATTATTAACTCTCCCCTTAAAATTCAAATCAACTACTTTTTGTTCATATTCATTGTCATGTTCTTTAGCATCCAACTCCTCATTTCGAATTTGTTTACATACTTGGATATTGTGTTGAATCTCCTGAACATCGTTAAACATTTGTTGTAAGGATTTAGGTCTTCTTTCCATCAGGAGGAAAGACAAATCTGGATGAAGGGTTGTTATATAATGGAGCATGGTAGCAACTTCAGTGGGTTGAATTTCTTTGGGAAAATTGTAATAAATATTGGAAAACCTTCTACTGAATGTAGAAATAGTTTCATTGCTCTGCCTTTTCAAGGCATAGAACTCTGTAAGTTGTAGATCCAAAGATTCTTTCTTGCCCCAAAACTTCAAAATGCATTCTTCAATTCCTCTCATGAGCTAATTGTCTTTGGTTGCAAGTGTTTAAACCAGTCTTTGGTATCCCCTTTCAAGGATTGAGAGAAGGCCTCATACAAACATCATCATGATCTATCTCAAACAAATCTATAAAATGTTCAAAATCTTGGATGTGATTTTCATCTGTGATGGCATAAAGTTCTCCATCAAACACAGGTAGGTACTTATAGTGCTTTGGAGGAAAGTCATGAAAGATGTGAGGTAATTTTAAGGGTATGTATCTATGTTGAATCTTGGAGGGTGTTGGATCAAGTACAGGAGGTGAAATATCAGCCTTGGTTTCATGAGGCTCATCAACTTGGTTATGGTCATCACATGGCTCAGATGGAAAATTTTGATCAAAATCAGTGATACAGTGAGGTGATGTATGTACAACTTTAAGAGGAGGATATACAATTACAATATTCTCATGATCATCATTTGAATGCAACAGGTAAAGAAAAAAGTGTTTAGCATGTTTAGGAAAGGACAAAAGGTAATTAATAACAAAAAATATTATGTCTGGGAAAAAACTCAACTTTAGGTTCTTGTTTTCTCCCATGATGTCCTTTCATACCTCTATCAAGGGATCTCATCTTCCAGTGGAGTCTCTGAATCGCATTTGAAGCTTGAGTGGAGTTGCCAATAAAATCTTTAGGCTACTAAGTCTTTGGACAATGGAGTCACCATGAAAAATTTGAATTCTAGATTCTTGAAAATGGAGTCGTCGGATGAATGATGTGCAACCTTTCTGTGTCTGAATACTTTTCACCATCAGTACTCAGATATGAACTTTGTCGTTTATCCCAGGGAAAATTTCACCTTCGCTCCCCGGCAGCGGTGCCAGAATGTTAGCACTCTGTAAATTTGTTCGGTTGATAAACAAACAACAGAGGTAACTTACAAAACAACTTTAGGTTGGATTCTGACCCTTCCAACGAGAGAGGGGTCTCTCAAACATGTAGAATACTCAAAAAGATTTGGCAATGGACACACAAAGGTCAAATTCTGCAATAGGATAGTTTTTAAAGGGTTGGTAGGACAAACAAGAGAACATGGCCGTTGGGCAATGGGGTCAACTCCTGAAATCACATGAAGATTTACAAGTTATGTATTCCTGAGGGAACATAGGCAAAATAGGCATTGTGTCTAGCCAAATAAGAAATATGAGATGGCAATTGAAAATAAAGGAAATACCACTATGACAAGAGACATATAATAGAGGACGAATCTCTTGCTATAGCTTTAGAAGAAGGAACATAAAGGATGGCTACCGAAACCAGAGCACCAATCAAGGGTGAATTCTAAATCAGAAACCAATAAACACATAACAAGTATAATCAATGTGAGAAGGAGCACCAACAAAATGAATTCCTTCTTTTACTTAAAGATTATTACTAGCAACAAAACACATTCATGAATATAAAATACAGGAAAACATATTGAACATCAACACCATGATGAATCTTGACTATCCAAGAAAACCTTCTCTGCTTGTATTAAAATTCATAAGAAATCACAAAGTTTTCTTGCTACAAAGGCATGCCCCTCTCCAGTCAGTCAAACCATTATTTTATCTTTTTAATAGTATATATAGATAAATTACATATGAGGCCAAAAAATGAGTCATTCTTTCCAAGATTCCAAAAATAAACATCGGTTACAGAGGGAGTAACTCATCAAAACCGAACTCCTACTTTATAGGGAACAATCACAAACAGAAACCGAAATACCTGAGATCTTTCCACTAAATGCCACCTGTCTATAGTATCACAAGGTCCCCTGAAATATACTCAATTTAGATTGTCATGTAGTTTTATTTTAGGTTTTCAATCTTTTCCTTTAACATGTCAAGCCGGTAGGCTGATTTTATTCAATGCTTTTGACTGTTCCAGCTTTAGCCTCCTCCTTTCGTTGTTTTTTCCTTTTGCTTACACCAACTTGTGTGTTTTATCCATCCGCATATACATTAATAATTAAATCCTTCATAATAGGATTCAGCCTGATCTCTTCGCATAATCTTGGCTCATCGACATATTTTGCATGAGATTTTGTTGTTAGGATTTGTGCAGCATGCCTTTCTCTCTTTTTATTTGATAGTTTTGTCATATTCTTTGAACTCCCTGATTTCCTGAAAACTACTGAATCTTTCTCCTCAGATTCCTATGGTTTGTCAGGAAACATGAGCCTATTTCCCTCAAACTGCACCTGAGTTGGACGAGCGATTCGATTTGCAGATATCTCTCTCTAGAATAAGTCGTTAATTTCCCAAAATAGAGTAATCTCACCTTTGTTTTGAGTAACAGTCGCAATCAATTATAATCATTGGATACTGACGAAAATCCTTATGGGGATAATGAACTCTCATGTTCGGCTATCAATTTTTAATGATGAGTACAAATCGTTTATTTGGCGGCAATTATTTGGCACTGCGTGAATGAATGATACACAAGCAAGTTTCTTGGGACGATTTGACTCGTCGTCAAGTTTCATTGTCACGTGTAGCCCTCAGATTAGACTCAATTAATGACATTTAACACATGACTTCGGGGGTGTGATGGGGTGGTTTTGAGGAAACCTACCTTTCACCCTGAAATACACTAGAAGATGCCACGTACCTCTTGGGAAAACCACGACTGAAATTTTGGGATTGCTTAGATATTTTAACCTCTGTGTCGTTTCAAACTCTGAAATCTCTCCCAACCGTTGATCTTGGCGGATGGTGATCTATATCCTTTCGAGCTCGATTTACTTAACGCCTTCGCCAAATTTAATCTCTTTTGCCATTTTTTGAGCCTTCCCCAAATTTATCTGACTTCCAAATTGATTTAGCACCTCGCTAAGCCCTAAAATATCGATTTTACACCAAAAATTTAAATGGTGATAACACCATGCATTTCCATGCCATACCTTTCCATACCATTCATTTCCTTTCCATGCCATGCCTTTCCATACCATGCCTTGTCATGCCTTACCTTGTGTTTCCTTGACATGACATGCCATGCCATACCAAGCCTTGACTTTGCATGCATTTCCATGCCATGTCTTACATTGCCTTGCCTTTCCATTGCATTGCCTTGCCATTCCTTTCCTTTTCATGCCATGCCATGGTATGGTATGGTATTCCTTGCCTTTCCTTGGTATGGTATGGTATGGTATGCATTTCTTTGCCTTGGTATGGTATGGTATGCCTTGACATGCCATGCCTTGCCTTTGCATGAATTTCCTTGCCATGCCTTGCCTTGCTATGGTATGGTATGCCTTTCCATGCCACACCTTTCCATACCATGTCTTGCAATTCCATGCCTTGCATTCACTTTACATGCCATGCCACACCATGCCTTACCATGACATGCCTTTCCATGCCTTGCCTTGCCATGTCATGCCTTGTCTTTCCTTTGCATGCCTTTCCTTGCCATGCATTGCATTGCCTTGCCTTCCTTTGCCATGCCATGCATTTGGGTTATCTTATTTCCAGACATTTAAATCCACCATGTCATGCCATGCCATTCCTTTAAATCTGCTCGCCAGACATTTGGGTTCTCAATACATTATCAATGTTATTGATTATTTGACTAGATGGGATGAGGTAGAAACAATTAGGGATTGCAGCATGACTACAGGTAGCAAATTTATTTTTGAGAGCATCTTCACTCGGTTTGGGTGTCCCTAGATCCTTACAACCAATCGAGGTAAAATAATTCATGAGCCAAATCATCCAGAATTTAACTCAAGTACAACATCATACTATCATCCCCTATCATCTATAATGAAGTGGGGTTGTGGAAGCATTCAACAAGCTATTGGAATAGGGATTGACAAAGGTCTATGTGGTCAACAGAGAAAATTGGGATGAGAGGATAACTATAACACATAAGGCCTATCAGAAACAATCACAATACATACCCCTTTTATCCTCATCCGTGGCAGGGAAGTAGTGGTACCTGCAAAATTCTTATTCCCAAGATAATTTTATTTCCTAAGATACCAAGAATATTGTGGAATAATCAATGTAGGATCAACTTGCATAACTCATGCAATTAGAGGAGGACCAATTCTTAGCATGGTATCACAAGGAGG
>ML805228.1:56025-89011 GCA_009831015.1 Picea engelmannii
TATATATATATGCATCAAATTATTTCTCAAAAACAATCACCATGGGTAGTTATGGTTAGACAGAGTCCAGACCTTACCCATTCATGCTAGAGATAGTTTGAGACTTGATTGCTTTGTCCATGGATGCATTAGAGGTCCCCACTACATTTGAAAAACATAAGTACAAATGGGTTGGACCCTATTGATAGTACTAATTATAGTCATCAAACATGCCCTCTTACTATTGCATACCAAGTTGCTTATTTTTTTGGATTTATTATGCTATAAGAGTATTTCCTATCAATGCACTCAACTTCTATTTTATTCTTAGCTACACAATTTCTTGTTGGTTGTATATTCATTATATATCTTTCCAAGTGAAGGTAAAGGAAACACCCTCATTGCTTACATCAATAACACTCAAAGCAAAGAAAAAGGAATATAAAGATGGCACTTGTAGTGGGATTAGACTAACATATGAAAAATCAAAGAAAGTATCCTCTCCCCTAGGAACTCAATTTAGCTAAAAACAATAACATAGATGCATGATGAAGAAATCTCAATAAGGCTCTTAGTCTCTCCTATTGGAAATAACAATATAAGGAACTTACACTCTCCAACTAGGTCTAATATGTACATATAAACAACCTCTTCACTGTTGATTATGGTGGGTCAAACCTATCTTCAGTTTACCTATCATATGTCCTGGTAAAGTGCATGATTAGGTGTCGGTTCATGGGCTAGGATATGTTTATCTCAATGTCAAATCCTTACTAAATTGTTCAGAAATTATGTGTCTATTGTTAATGATGTTGTCAACTAGCTATCATGGTCAATGTTGAAAACATGGCCATTAATAGTGCTTGAAATAGGCAATGTAACCCCCTATGGATGACACCCTATTTTGTTGTTAATAGAAAATGTAATCACCTCGAAGTGCACCCTCCAAGATGACAATAATGAAAGATATTAGGCATGCAAACAATAGCTGGAATATGCCTATGCAAGGTGACTAAAATAGATGTGTAAACCCAAATCCATGCACCCTCATAATGTCCTTCCTTAATTTCTTGAACGAAATGTCGAGGGAAACCCTATTTTTCTAGTGTAAAAGGTGATTTGGACAACACTCAAGTTCTAAATATTTCATTATTTGATTAGCCACAAATAGGTACTAGACAACAACAACTCCTTGGTCTAGTTTCTAATAGAAATAAATTCTATGAATGCAGTTCCTAAACTTCCTAGAGAAAGAGGAATCTATATTGTAGATCATGAAGGAACACTATGATGGCAGCAAATTGATTCATATCATAAAAATAAACGTGAATACACATAACAAACTACTATCAAACTTCCTACATCAAGTATAAGTTAGAGGGTTCAATAAAAAACCAACATCTTGGCATTGCTTTTTTAGCTGGACAAAATGGTACATGAGACCCTACTATAGGTCTCCCTAGAAATTGTGTTGAAAAAACTGCATCAAATTGAACAATAGTTATAAATGAAATAATCTTGAATGAGAATGCCAAAGATGTCAATATTCAAACTATCAAAAATAGCATTCATTCATTGTAAAGATTTTATGCAAGATTTAGAGACTCAAGCATAAATTAAAGGTTCAATAAAAGACCAACATACTGGAATTGTTTTTTCAGCTGGACAAAATGGTACTTGAGACCCTACTATAGGTCTCTCTAGAAATTGTGTTGAAGAAACTGCATCAAATTGAACATTAGTTTCCATTTTAGAAATGCAATGGTCTTGAATGAGAATGTCAAAGATGACAATATTCAAACTATAAAAAATAACATCCATTCATTGTAGAGATTTTATAATCAACAAAATATATGTACATAACCTAAAACTAAAGTAATTAATTAGTGGTATTTAGTTGATACATTTCAAGAGCCTCAAGCTTTCTTGTGAACTTGAGTCTTCTAGCTATCATTAGGCTCTTGAAATGTGTGAACTTTGAAGTATGTCATGTTTCTTTCATAGAAATTGTCTTCAAGTAGTCAAAGTGGACAGGTGTCCATAAGCTTGATATTTGGACCCCATTAGGATTTTTAGGGATTGTGAAGTCAATACAATATTTCTTGGATCAAATGTACTTGTTGTTGAACTTTGGACCAAATTGGCAACATGTCCCTGAATGACTTGAGGTGAGTTTAAATTCGCGATAAAACTTGAACTGGGACTCAGATGCACGAACCGTCAATTGCATTGGATCCAGAGCACCAAGTTTCAGCTATTGGAGCCCCTACACTATCATTCCATCGATTAGAAAACTGTTTGTTGGAATATCTCCGACACTGGGGTTTTGGTCAATGAGGAATAGTGCAATTTTTGAAGAGAAAGTCAATTTTCAAGAAAACTGTGTCGGGTATTTTTGGCTAGTGAATTTGCATGGGAATTGGCCAAATAGACTTGTGGGAGATGACAAAACTTCATTATGCTACTCGGTTTTGATTTTATGCCTCTTGACCAAATTGGCCACATGTCCCTGAATGGCTTGAGGAGGCGAGTTGTAACTCGCGATAAAACTCAAACCAGGACTCAGATGCACAAACCATTAGTTGCATTGGATCTAGAGCACCAGGTTTCAACTATTGGGGTCCCTTCGGTATCATTTCGTTGACCAAAAAACTATTTGGTGGAGTATCTACAACACTAGGGTTTTGGTCAATGAGGCATAGTGCAATTTCTGAAGAGGAGTTGATTTTCAAGAAAACTGTGTTGTGAGTTTTTGGATAGTGTAGTCATGTGGGCCTTGGACAAATAGACTTGTGGGAGCTTATGAAATTCCGTTATGCTGCTTGGTTTGTATTTTATGCCCCTAGACCAAATTATCCACATGTCCCTGAATGGCTTGATGAGGTGAGTTGCAACTCACAACAAAAATCAAACCGGGATTGAGATGTACAAATTGTCAATTGAATTGGATCTAGAGAACCATGTTTCAGCTAGTCGGGCCCCTACACTATCATTCCGTCGACCGAAAAACCGTGTGTTGGAGTATCTCTGACACTAGGGTTTTGGTCAATGAGGCATAGTGCAATTTCTAAGAGGAGGTCGATTTTCAAGAACACTATGTCAGGTATTTTTTTCTAGTGTAGTTGCATGGGCCTTGGTGAAACAAACTTGTGGGAGTTGACAAAACTCAGTTATGTTGCTTGGTTTGGATTTTATGCCCCTAGACCAAATTGGTCACATGTCAAGAATGAATTGAGGAGGCGAGTTGCAACTCGCGATAAAACTCAAACCAGGAATCAGATACACAAATAGTCAATTGCATTGGATCCGAATCACTGGGTTTCATCTAGTGGGGCCCCTTCGCTATCATTTCGTCGACCAAAAAACCGTTCGTTGGAGTATCTACGACACTAGGGTTTTGGTCAATAAGGCATAGTGCAATTTCTGAAGAGGCGGTTGATTTTCAAGAACAGTGTGTTAGGTGTTTTTGGCTAGTGTGGTCACATGGGCCTTGGACAAACAGACTTGCGGTAGCTTACGAAACTTCGTTATGCTACTCGGTTTGGATTTTATGACCCCGAACCAAATTGGCCACATGTCCTTGAATGACATGAGAAGGCGAGTTGCAACTCATGATAAAACTCAAAACAAGACTTGGATGCATGAATTGCCAGTGGAATTGGATCTAGAGCACTTGGTTTCAGCTAGTGGGCCCCCTACATTATCATTTCGTCGATCGAAAAATTGTTTGTTGGAGTATCTCCGGCACTAGGGTTTTTCTCAGTGCTTATTACATATGTTTGACAATTTAACAACTTGTTAGGCTAGACATGGAATGACAAGTGAAGGCATGGAAAGGAAAGGAAAGTGAAGGCATGGTTATTGAAGGCATGGCAAGTGAAGGCATGGAAAAGAATGGCATGTCAATACAAGTGAAGGCATGACATGAAAATGCATGGCAAGGCAAGGCATGGAAAGGCAAGTGAAGGAAAGGAAAGGAAAGGAAAGGCATGGCATGACATGAAAAGGCATGGAATGACAAGGCATGGCATGGCAATGAAAGGCAAGGCATGGAAAGGCAAGGAATGGAAATGCAAGTGAATGCAAGGCAAGGAAAGGCATGGCAAGGAAAGTGAACGCAAGGCAAGGCAAGGCATGGCAAGGAAAGGCCAAGGCAAGTGAAGGAAAGACAAGGAAAGTGAAGGCAAGGAAAGGCATGGCAAGTGAAGGCAAGGAATGGCAAGGCATGGCAAGTGAAGGAAAGGAATGACAAGGCATGGAAAGGAAATGCATGGCAAGGCATGGCAAGGAAAGGCATGGCAAGGCATGGCAAGGAAAGGAAAGTGAATGCATGGCATGTGTTAGTCCCTAAAGTTGCACTGACTGTGAGAGGGTGCAAGCTAGGGCATCATCGATTTATTACAAAATGTTTTGAAGTTTTTTTTAAGGTTTGATTTTTGAATAAGATGGTTGAAAACTGGCTCGCGGTTATAACATAACATGAAAATCAAAATCAGAACACAGTATATCCCATTAACTGAATAAAAGGTAGTCACATGGATTGATTAGACCAATTTGAAAAAGAGAGGATGAAGCTTTCAATTTGCCAACTTCACATAAATCTTTGTTTCAGAATATCATAAAGAAACAAAACCATCAGCTTGAAATCAAACTTGAAAATAATTCCCACAGCAAATTCTTTACTATTTTAATTATCAATCAAGAAACAAATACATTGCAATCTGATTAATGAATTCAAGCATGAAGAAAGAAAACAGAGTAGAAAGAGTGTCTAACCATCCATATGCCTTTGATATTAAGTGTCAAGATAGAATAGTAATGCCTTACAAGGAATTTCAACATAAGTCCTCTGGATCTCCAATTTTTCAACCATAATAGAGTCTTTCAAGTTTCCACTACCTATTTAAAACACCACAAAACCCCTGATCCTATTTTCTAGAGTATCCTTAATGACTAGATCTGGATAATATCTATCTATTAGGGAGGTTAGCTCAAAATGAGCATTTACTTTCCAAAAATAGATCATTGCTCAACAACTTAATATCGTATGATCTTGCCAGCATTACATTCGTTTCTACAAAACAGGGATTGGTTTGATTTGGCCAAACATTTTGAGGTCTTTGCATTTCAAAACTAAACAAGTAAACACTGCCATATTCCCTGGAGATCATCAAATTTATGATTGTACCGATCTTCATGAAATTCTTAGGATATGATAACAGCAGTGGCTTTGGCTATTTTCTGTTTGAGTTTTGTGGTAAGCACAACATTATGCCAATAGAGTTTGAATTTTATTCCTCTGAGCTCTTTGGGCAATGCCCTCTGCTCTTTTTTCTTCTTCTTGAGACCTTGAATCTTTTCTTGCTGATGAGCATTCCATTGTTCTATATGGGCTTTTTCCTTCTTTAACTATCTCACTGTCTTATGGAGTTCCTTGATCTTCTCTCTGTCAGTTCTGACTTTTACCTTGAATTCATGGAATTCTTCAGAAGGTGCAGGTTCATTCAGATTTATGGCGACCTTGGGTTCTCTCGATTTAACTTGGTATTTAGCAACCAATCCAGAGCTATGTTCTTCATCAAAACTTGTTGAATCCATAGCTTCAGGCATATCTGATATGTCATCTGAATTTACAAGGGAACTCCTTTTATTCTCAAGTATTTCATTGATACCTTTAGCAATTTCTTTAGCTTTTGCTAGCCTAGTTGTAGCTCTTGTTACAGGTCTTGTAGATGATGAAACAATATGTTTACCTTTCTTTGCTGGTTTCTTATGCAGTGAAGTTTCTTTTACCTTTTTCCTGGTACTTGCTTCAGTATCTTCAGAGTGATTGTCTATAACTATGACGTTCTCTTCTTTGATTGATGAATTAAACATGGCTTTTGACTTCAACCTATATTTGTTAGTAACCCTAGTAGAATTCCTTCTAGGGTTTTGAGACATAGGCACACCTTTATTCTTTTCCCTCTTGATTGCAGTGTGATTTTTACTGGTTGATGGTGGTTCATGCTGGGTTGTAGTTTGCATATCAAAATCTTCATCTGACTCTTCTTCCCCTTTAACATATTCCTCAGAACACATTTCAATTTCTAGGTCCAGCTTCGGTCTTTTACCTCTGCTATTCCTTGTTACCTTGAGAACAAGCATTTCTTCTTTGACAGGGATTTCATCAATTGAAATATCTCGTTTCTGTGTGACAATATTTTTTCCTTTACCTTTCCTTTGTTTGTTGGACTGTGAGTTAGGGTTTAAAGATTGCATGAGCCAACTCCAGGGTTTCTGTATTTCTCTCAAAGTAGACATAACTAAAGTTTTAATTAAAACTTGATGAAACAGGCTACTCTTTGTATTGGAGGAGAGTGACTGCACTCTTTTCGACATCTTTGTCAAGCTTTTGAGCAAAAAATAAGGTAGATTTAAGGGATAATTGTCATTTAGATGTATTAGTAACCTAATGTGGTAGATATAGATCAGTGAGAATCTACCTTTGCAGGTGATATACCTGTGGATAACGATCAGAGCAGTGTGCCATTCTGGTCTAATCCAGTTGTGAGGGACTCCCTTTCTCCAATTTGGATTTTTCTTATCTGGAAGCAAGAATTGATTAACAAACTCGGTAATCACATGCTACTTCTTCCACCATCGTTCTCCTCCAACCACCAACCTGCAAGCTTTGGAAATTGTCTATTCTATCACCAGCATAAGAAGCTTCCCGATCTCCACTTCGTAACCATCAAAATTCAGTGCAAACTCCATAGAAACCTGTTCATCGTGACCTTGGAAAGTGGTAAGGAATTTGTACCAACCAACATCTTTGAATTTCTGAGCCATCTGGGGATAAGCTTCAAGAAGTTCAGCGCTCTCAGGTTCTAGTCTGACCACTTGCTCGCTCCTTTTAGGCACCATGACACAGTTCTGTAACTGGCACTACTTGGATTCTGACTTTGCCACCTGCAATTGGTTAATATATAACTGTTTCTTCTGAGCAAACACTTACGCCTAAAATTCAGTGAATTCAAACCGCAGAGTGACAGGTTCAAATAATGATCCTTGGGAATGGAATGATTTGAAATCGGTCCTTTGCGGGTACAGAGCAACCCAATCATGTAACGGTTTTAATCATGAAATGATTGCAAAGCCATCGTGGGACACATGCGAACTCTTATTCCACGATCTGTGTAATCATAATGAAATCTGGGTGGCGGGCACATATTAAGGCATGATTATATTTGCGCTACGGGAATAATGTTATTCTAGTAGCGTTATTAATGACTTAGCATAATTTAAATTTGCAAAATTCAAACAGACATAGGAAGTGACACATCGTTCAAACTATGTCTTAAAACTTCAAACTTGAAGAAATTGTCCAAAGAACTAAAATGCAAACCATAAGAAATTGAAAACAATAAAAATGAAAGCAGATGATTAAGTGCAGGTAGGAAGGGTTTAGGATTAGGGTTTCTCACTAAATCAAAGAAAAATTAGAGACTAACATTGGCTCCCTCTGGGGATGGAGTTTTGATAGTAAACTCCAAGAACTGCAGACCAATGCCTTTCCATTATTTCTGATTCACTGATCTCTCTGCCTCTGTCAGTCTTTATTCGTAGCATAACTGTAAAACAAGTCCATTGGGTGTATGGAGTCTTTATTGAAAAGAAAGCCTACTTTTCTAACTGAAAACTTGATGAGTCTTTAGAGGAAGTAGTGCTTCAAGAACCTCCCATTCACTGAGCCTCCAAAAATATCTGTGTTGTCTAAATTATGCAAGAGGAAAGTGTTATTGTCCATTACCTTGGCTATTCTGAAAGGACCATACCATAGATTATCAAACTTGCCATGTTTTGCTTTATCTTCTCTCCTGGCATCCCACCTTAACACCAAATCCCCTTCATTAAAAAACTATTTTTTAGTTTCCTAGTCGAATGTGGCTTTGACTTTGCTCTGGTGAGAAACAACTTTCTGATTCATCTGTTCTCTGACTTGCTGAACCTCAATCATCTGAAAAATTCTCCTTTGGAGATCGTTGGGTTCCTCTAACTCTTCTTGTAAAAACTTTAAAACTGGTAGACCTAATTGATTTGGAAGAATAGCTTCTGTCCCATATACCATTTGGAAAGGAGAAGTCCCAATAGACCTCTTGTTGCTGATATGATCAGCCCCTAGGGCAAACTTTAACTTGGTATCCCATGATTTTTTATTTTATGCCAGTAGTTTTTTGATAATTCTTATCAAAATTTTATTGGAGGATTCTGCTAACCCGTTCCCTTGAGGATAGTAGGGAGTAGAATGAACCAATTTGATACTATACTTATTGCAAAATTCAATCATGGAATTTGATCTAAAATCTTATGCATTATCAGTGACTAGTTTTTTAGGACAGCCAAACCTGGAAAAGATATATCCTTCCAGTAATTCCATGATTACCTTGTCGGTTGCGTTCCGAGTTGGAATTACTTTAATTCATTTTGTAAAGTAATCAGTGGCCATAAGAATCCATTAGTGTTGTCTTGAATATGAAGGGTTAATCTCTCCGATGAAATCCAAGCCCCACTGTTGGAATGGTCCATGGGTGATGATTGGTTTCAGAGGCAAAGACATGAGTTTCTTCTTTCCAGCAAATTTATGAAAGGGTTCACATGCCCTGACCTGAGTAAAAACATCTGAGAATAGAACTGGCCAATAATAGCCTACTCTAAGAATCTTGAAGGCAGTAGCCTTCCAATGGTGATGGCCTCCACACACACCATGATGTAGATCATGAGAAATTTGTTCAGCTTCTTTTTCATCAACACACCTCAACAGAAAACCATTAGGGTCTTTCCAGAATAAGATCTGACCAACAATGCAATACTTTACTGCTCTTAGCTTCAGTGATCTGAATTTTGATTTATCTAACTCCAGGGGAGACTAAAAATTCAGTAGAAAAAATACGATATCTTTGTACCATGGTGAAGAAACATACTTGTTGTTAACCTGTGAGTTTGTTTCTTCAATCTGGATAGAAGAATCCTGTGTCTTGTTCAAAATATGGTATAACCCAATTGCTTTGCAATTAGATTCTATCATTAATTTGTCAAGGCCTTGTCCTTTTATCAGCTGAGTAGGCTTTAGGGTGAGATCATACTCTAGGATTTTTGTGATCCATTTTCCTCGCTTTCCTTCACAATCAAGTTGAACCAGTATTTCTTTGACTGCACTGCTTGGGACATAAGCTGTAATCTCAGATTGAAGAATATACACTCTGAAAGATTTTAAAGCCTTTACCAGAGCATAGGCTTGTTTTTCTATTATATCGTACTTCAATTCAAAGTCTCTGAGAGTTTTGTTGAAGAAGGAGATGGGATGCTCATATCCTTGCTCATTTCTTTGCAGAAGAACGACAACTATTGTATTTTCTGATGCAAATGAAAAAATCATGAATTCTTTGGAGTAATCTGGGCTAATGAGAATAGGTGCCTAAACAATAGCTTGCTTAATCCTTTCAAAATATTCTTCCGCTTATATTATCCACTTAATTTCTGCATCATTTTTCAACATGTCAGTAATGTACTTGATAATCTCTGTGAAGTTAGGTATAAACCTCCTTAAAAAATTAATTTTACCAATGAAGGACTGAATAGACTTTTTGTTTCTCGGAATGTCTATTTGTTGGATAGCCTTTACTCTTTTAGGATCTATTTCAATACCTTCAGGTGAAACGATGTGTCCTAAAATCTTTCCTTCCTCCATGGAAAAATGTGATTTTTTAGGATTAAGTGATATACCATACCTCTTACATTTCTCGAAAGTCTGCTTCAAGTGTTGTAGATGTTCTTCATCAGATGTCGAAAATACAGTGATATCATCGAGATATATAACCACAAACCTGCCTTTTTCGCCAATAAAAATGATGTCCATAGCCCTTTGAAATGTAGCTCCCATGTTCATCAATCCAAAAGGCATCTTTTCATACATAAAAGTGCCCCAGGGAGTGGTAAAAGATGTTTTATTTTTGTCTTCTTCTACTACTGATATTTGATTGTATCCTGAGTATCCATAAATCATAGAGATCCTCTTTGCACCAACAACTCTCTGTAACATATAATCCATTTTTGGTAACGGATAATTGTCTTTTAATGAACATCTGTTCAAATTTATGAAGTCGACACAGAGCCTTATCTCTCCATTCTTCTTCCTGACAGGTTCAAGGTTAGCTACCCACTCTGAGTATCTCAATGGAACTATGATTTTAGCCTCTAATAACCTTTTCATCTCTTTTTCTATTATGGGTAGCAGTAAAGGATTAAATTGCCTGAACTTTTGCTTGACAGGTTTTGATCCAGGTTTCAAAGGAATTTTGTGTTGTATTATTTATGTATCAACAATTTTAGATCTTCAAAGGACCAGGCAAATATATTAGAATACTCTTTCATTAATTCAACATATGCTTCTCTCTGTTTTTGTGACAGTTTTCTAGATATTTTGACCAACCTGGGATTTGTATCGGGGCTGATGTCACAGTCCACTATGTCAGTTTCTTCTGTTTGAATAACAACCTTCCTGGAAACATCGTTGTGGTTGAACAACCTCTCTAATGGGACCAAACCTTTAGGCAGATGGTTTGTCTTCAATTCAATAATTTTGTGTCCAACAATATTATCTTGAAGAGCACCTGCAACATGTATCTCTACTTCACCATCTTCTTCATCCTAATCTATTGAAATGTTAGAAAACTCTTCAATAGTTTTCAAGAATATTTAAATTTCCTCATCATCTTTAAAGACCTGCCAATGTTTGATTTTATCTGGTATTGAAGGTCTATGTCGAACCTCAACTTCAAATTTCAGATTAGGGAACATTGGAGTTTTGAAGTTACTAGCTGCAACTGCCAAAGAGTTAGCCTGCTAATTTAAATTTATGTGCACAAAAGTAATATTGAATGCTAAAAATAAATTATCTATATAATCCCACACCTCATTTATGTATTGTTTCAACCTTTGTTGTTTGTTTTTATATATATTTCTGATCCGGTGAATAATAAGTTCTGAATCTCCAAAAACAGAGAGCTTATCTATGCCCATGTCTTTAGTAGCTTTCAGCCCCAACAATAAGGCTTCATACTCACTGATGTTATTAGTTGTGTCAAATTCAAGCTTATATGACATAGGAGTAACCTCCTTAGTAGGAGAAATGAAGACAATCCCAGCACCAGAACCTTCTCTAGAACATGCCCCATCAAAAAACATTTTCCAAACAAAATTATCAGCACTGTCCCCAACTGCAGTTGATGTTTTCTTAACTGATATTTCTGCCATTTGATCACTCATATGAAAAATAGAAGAACAAAGATCATATTCTATAGAATATATAAGATGATTAGTGGGGTTTTTGTGATCACTTACCAAATAAGCAAGTCTTACTTCTCTGTATAATCTTCGTTGTTCCCCACCAAAAACAGGTATGGTTGCATAACTAAGATCCATCTGCAGAGTACCCCCTACCTTTTAGGCCTAGGACCTTGACAGAAGCATCCCAAATTTTGGAGGTATATCAGCCACAATAACATCCATTACTACACTTTTCATAGGTAATTGAGAGAGAGTAACAACCACATCCTTCATAACTCCAAGACATTTGACTTTCTTGGAGTCAAAAGAATATGGATCGTGGTAAGGTCTAGTGATATCTAACCCTAACTCTTCCATCACCACCTTAGTCATGACATTATGCGAGGCACTTGAATCCATTAGGCAATTATGCAATATTTTGTCATGTATATTTAGTGAAACGTAGAATGGAGGAGAAGCAACGGTTCTATCTTCAATATGAGGTCCAATAGTTACAACAGGATTCTCATCTTCTAGATTGACTGTATCTGAAAAGGTAACCTGAACTGGAGACTATAGAGCCTTGAGTACAATTTTCCTAAAGGGCTCTGTTTTCATGAGTTTTAGCAAAGGCACAAAAATCTTGATTTTGTTAATTTCATTCTCTAAACTGAAAGAAGAAACGATTTTTTCTAGTTCCTTTATATCTGCAGTACTAACCTTGGTAGGTTGCTTCATTGGTTGGTCAACCTGAATATTGGGGCTTGCTTTAATGATTCCTGTTTTAACTGGAGTATTGGCCTTCTTAGTGGAAACAGGTTTATCCATTTTAGGTGCATTTGAACCAGATCTGAGATTGTATTTCTTCCTTTTAGGTTCTTTCTGAAAAGACTCATCAACATCTCCTTCCTCATACTGGTTTGAAACCAAAGTGTCTTCATACTCTTGTTGTGTAACATGTGTAGGAGATGTTTTAGAATCATTTAAATGTACTGCAGGGTCATCTTCTGTATCATCTTCATCTTCATCCTCATCTACTACATTATTCTGGAATGGAGGTAGAACCTTTTGGTCTTCTTGATTTTTCTTTTCTCTTGGTAAGATTTGAGGTGCGTTGTTCGGCTTCCTGAACTGGTTTTGATTTATGTATCCACCCTCTTGTGCAGGTCTACTGGGTTGTTTTTGTTCCATTTTCAATCTTTCCATCTCAGATGTCAGATCTTTCAACATCTTAGCCACTTCGTCTATCTTAGAATCAGATGTTGTATTGGAAGAAGAAGGCATCTCTTCTTTTTGCTTTTTTCTGTCTCTGTCTCCTCTAGACTTCAATCTGTCTACTGCTAATATATTTGATTCTACCTCAATAGCAGCTTCCTGCATTTGGTTGAGAGTAGCAGACCTTCTTTCTCTTAGCAACAAGGATAATTCTCCATCGAAAGCATTGGCAAATGTGATTTTAGTTGATGCTTCTGAAGGTTTAATCTCATCGGGACATTTACCATACATTTTGTTGAATCTTTTGGTAAAGTCAGGTATTGATTCTCCTTGTTTCCTTTTTAAAGCACCAAATTCGGTGATGTAATATACAAAGTCTTTCTTGTCTCCCTAGTGTCTAAGGAAGATGTCATCCAAGGCTTCAATACTAGCAATTGAATTAGGTGGCAAACTCCTGAACCACTTTCTTGCTTCGCCATCTAAACTCTGCACAAACAATCTCATCCATACATCTGCATGCTCTACATTGAAATTATCTGCAAAACTGTAAAAGGAACTCAAATGCTCTTCAACAGTAACTCCTCCTTCTCCATTAAATTTGGGGAAATATTTCATATAATCATTTGGTGGAAAAGATAACATGACTTGTGGGAGGACTAAAGGGGCATACCTTGCTGCAACGATTGCATCCATTCTGTCTATATTTTCCATTCTTGGTGTTTGAGTTTTGGGAGTAAGCAAGATTGTTGAGTTTGAAGGTGAAACTGATTCTTGTGTATGACAACTTAACTATACTGACTGTGAATATTGATATTTATCAGACAAGAAATTTTCTTCTGAACTATAATTGGATGATGGACCAAGAAACAGAGGATTCTCAAAAGAAGAATAACGTGATTTAAATTCTTCAGGGGGGAGAGATCCAAGAGATGAAGAGGGTGCTTCTGGTTCACTCTTAATAACTTTATTATGATCTTTAAAAGTTTCAGACACAGGAAAGATGTTCGAATATTCTTGTTCAATGAGTTCAACAAGTATCTTCCACTGATCTAGATTTATTTCTGAGATGGTTGAAGGGAAAGAAACTGTAGCAGGCTCAATAACAGGTTTAACTTCACTTTCAGGAATCTCCTCTTGATCTGATTGGATTTTAGTGACTTCAGAGGACTGTCCTTGACTACTTTCTGAAGATAATTTTCCCTTTGAGAGAGAAGGTTGTCTAGGGATAACTTTAGGTTTTCTTAATAATTTTTCAGGATCAGGAACTCCTGCAACAGGCTCATGATCTGGGTTTTTGCTGGTTACTGGTCTCTTAGTAGATGATGAAGTTGGAGGAGTTTTAGGTCCTTACCTTCTCTTTTAGGAGCCAGAATTACCGTAGAGGAGTCGCTAAGTGAATAATCACAGTCTTATGGAATGTTCAAAATCTTGTTCACCATCCGGATTTGAATCTAAACTTTGTCGTTTCCCCAGGGAAAAAATATTCGTTCCTTAATTCCCGACAATGGCGCCAAAAGATGTTAGTCCCTAAAGTTGCATTGACTATGAGAGAGTGCAAGCTAGGGAATCATTGATTTATTGCAAAATGTTTTGAAGGTTTTTTTAAGGTTTGATTTTTGAATAAGGTGGTTGAAAACTGGCTCAAGGTTATAACATAACATGAAAATCAAAATCAAAACATATTATATCCCATTGATTGAATAAAAGGTAGTCACATAGATTGATTAGACCAATTTGAAAAAGAGAGGATGAAGCTTTCAATTTGCCAACTTCACATAAATCTTTGTTTCAGAATATCATAAAGAAACAAAACCATCAGCTTGAAATCAAACTTGAAAATAATTCCCACAGCAATTTATTTATTGTTTTAATTATCAATCAAGAAACAAATGCATTGCAATTTGAATAATGAATTCAAGCATGAAGAAAGAAAACAGAGTAGAAAGAGTGTCTAACCATCCATATGCCTTTTCTATTAAGTGTCAAAATAGAATAGTAATGTCTTACAAGGAATTTCAACATAAGTCCTCTGGATCTCCAATTTTTCGACCATAACAGAGTCTTTCCATTGCCTATTTAAAACACCACAAAAACCCCTGATCCTATTTTCTGGAGTATCCTTAATGACTAGATCTGGATAGTATCTATCTATTAGGGATGTTAGCTCAAAATGAGCATTTACTTTCCAAAAATAGATCATTGCTCAATAGCTTAATATCGTATGATCTTGCCAGCATTACATTCGTTTCTACAAAATAGGGATTAGTTCGATTTGGTCAAACATTTTGAGGTCTTTGCATTTCAAAGCTAAACAAGTAAACACTGCCATATTCCCTGGAGATCATCAAAATTATGATTGTGCCGATCTTCATGAAATTCTTAGGATATGATAACAACAGTGGCTTTGGTTGTTTTCTGTTTGAGTTTTGTGGTAAGTACAACATTACCAATAGAGTTTGAAGTTTATTCCTCTGAGCTCTTTGAGCAATGCCCTCTGCTATTTTTTCTTCTTCTTGAGACCTTGAATCTTTTCTTGTTGGTGAGCATTCCATTGTTCTATATGGGCTTTTTCCTTCTTTAACTGTCTCACTGTCTTCTGGAGTTCCTTGATCTTCTCTCTGTCAGTTCTAACTTTTACCTTGAATTCAGGGAATTCTTCAGAAGGTGCAGGTTCATTCAGATTTATGGCGACCTTGGGTTCTCTCGATTTAACTTGGTATTTAGCAACCAATCTCGAGCTATGTTCTTCATCAGAACTTGTTGAATCCATAGCTTCAGGCATATCTGATATGTCATCTGAATTTACAAGGGAACTCATTTTATTCTCAGGGATTTCATTGATACCTTTAGCAATTTCTTTAGCTTTTGATAGCCTACTTGTAGCTCTTGTTACAGGTCCTGTAGATGATGAAATAATATGTTTACCTTTCTTTGCTAGTTTCTTATGCAGTGAAGTTTCTTTTACCTTTTTCCTAGTACTTGGTTCAGTATCTTCAAAGTGATCGTCTATAACTATGACATTCTCTTCTTTGATTGATGGATTGAACATGGCTTTTGACTTCAACCTATATTTGTTAGTAACCCTAGTAGAATTCCTTCTAGGGTTTTGAGACATAGGCACACCTTTATTCTTTGCCCTCTGACTGCAACGCTCTTTTTACTGGTTGATGGTGGTTCATGCTTGGTTGTAGTTTGCATATCAAAATCTTCATCTAACTCTTCTTCCCCTTTAACATCTTCCTCATAACACATTTCGATTTCTGGGTCCAGCTTCGGGCTCTTACCTCTGTTATTCCTCGTTACCCTGAGAATAGGCATTTCTTCTTTGACAGGGATTTCATCAATTGAAATATCTCGTTTCTGTGTGACAATCTTTTTTCGTTTACCTTTCCTTTGTTTGTTGGACTGTGAGTTAGGGTTTAAAGATTACATGAGCCAACTCCAGGGTTTCTGTATTTCTCTCAAAGCAGACATAACTAAAGTTTTAATTAAAACTTGATGAAACATGATGCTCTTTGTATTGGAGGAGAGTGACTGCACTCTTTTCGACATCTTTGTCAAGATTTTGAGCAGAAAATAAGGTAGATTTAAGGGATAATCGCCATTTAGATGTATTTGTAACCTAATTTGGTAGATATAGATCAGTGAGAATCTACCTTTGCAGGTGATATACCCATGGATAACGATCATAGCAGTGTGCCATTCTGGTCTAATCCAGCTGTGAGGGACTCCCTTTCTCCAATTTGGATTTTGCTTATCTGGAAGCAAGAATTGATTAACAGACTCGGTAATCACATGCTCCTTCTTCCACCATCGTTCTCCTCCAACCACCAACTTGCAAGCTTTGGCAATTGTATGTTCTGTCACCAACATAAGCAACTTCCCGATCTCCACTTCGTAACCATCAAAATTCAGTGCAAACTCCATAGAAACTTGTTCATCGTGACCTTGGAAAGTGTTAAGGAATTCGTACCAACCAGCATCTATGAATTTCTGAGCCATCTGGGGATAAGCTTCAAGAAGTTCGGTGCCCTCAGGTTCTAGTCTGACCACTTGCCTGCTCCTTTTAGGCGCCATGACATAGTGTTGTAAATAGCACTACTCGGATTCTGACTTTTCCACCTGCAATTGGTTAATATATAACTGTTTCTTCTGAGCAAACACTTGCGCCTAAAATTCAGTGAATTCAAACCGTAGAGTGACAAGTTCAAATAATGATCCTTGGGAATGGAACAATTTGAAATCGGTCCTTTGCGGGTACAGAGAAATCCAGTCATGTAATGGTTTGAATCATGAAATGATTGCAAAGCCATCGTGGGACACATGTGAACTCTTATTCCACGATCTGTGTAATCATAATGAAATCTGGGTGGTGGGCGCATATTAAGGCATGATTATATTTTCGCTGCAGGAATAATGTTATTCCAATAGCGTTATTAATGAATTAGCATAATTTGAATTTGCAAAATTCAAACAGACATTGGAAGTGACACATCATTCAAACTATGTCTTAAAAATTCAAACTTGAAGAAATTGTCCAAAGAACTAAAATGCTAACCATAACAAATTGAAAACAATAAAAATGAAAGAAGTTGATTAAGTGCAGGTAGGAAGGGTTTAGGATTAGGGTTTCTCACTAGATCAAAGCAAAATTGGAGACTAACAGCATGGAAAGGCATGGCAAGGCAAGTGAAGGAAAGGCAAGGCAAGGTAAGTGAAGCCATGAAAAGACATGGCATGGAATGTCAAGGCATGGAAAGTAAAGGCATGGCATGGCAAGGCAAGGCCATGGCATGGCATGGTATGACATGACATGGAAAGGAAAGGCATGGCATGAAATGACATGGTAACACATGGAAAGGAATGTTGTAGGAATGCATGTGCCATCCTAGCTTACTTGTTCTTCTCATGCATGTTGTAGGCATGCATGTGCCATCCTTAGGAGTTGAGTTATATTTAGTGGTTCTTCTATTTTTGCATGCATGTTCTATTGTTAGATGAGGGGATAGATCCCTAGGCTACTAGGGTTCACTACATGTGGATTGCATATTCTAGGAGGAGGGTGTAGGTCCCTAGGGGGTGCATGAATTCACATGCTGCAATCTTCTCTAGTTGGGTATGCATCATTCCTCGTACATCTATCCATGTAGGAAGGTACACTACTTAAGGTGATTAGAGTTAGGGTTTGACCTTGCTAGATGGATCTATCCCTTGCATGAATTTAGATACATTGTAACCCTAAGTATTCTTATTCTATAAAGGAGATGAAGGGCACACCACTATGTAGCTTAGTATAACTGAGTTTTGAGATATAATTATAACTCAATATAACTATGTTAGCAAGGAAAGTGAAGGCATGGAATGGAAAGGCATGGAAAATCAAGGAATGACAAGGCAAGTGAAGGCAACGAAAGGCAAGCCAAGGCAAGTGAAGGCAATACAAGGAAAGGAAAGGAAAGTGAAGGCAAGGAAAGGCTTGTAAAGTGAAGAAAAGGAAAGACAAGGCAATGCAAGGAATGGCAATGCATGGTAAGAAAAGACATGGTAAGGCATGACAAAGCAAGTGAAGCCATGGCAAGGTATGGCATGGCATGACAAGACATGGCAAGTGAATGCATGGAAAGGCATGGCATCGATTGAAAAGTGAAGGAATGGCATTACAAGGCAAGTCCATGGTATGGAATGACAAGGTAAGGCATGGCATGACATGGCTTGGATTTTATGCCCCTGGACCAAATTGGCCACATGTCCCTGAATGACTTGAGGAGGCGAGTTACAACTTGCGATAAAAATCAAACTGACACTCGGATCCATGAACCTTCAGTTTCATGGGATCCAAAGCACTGAGTTTCAGCTAGTGCCCCCGCCGGTATCATTTCATCGACCGAAAAATCATTTGTTGGAGTATCTACAACGCTAGGGTTTTGGTCAATGAGGCATAGTGCAATTTCTGAAGAGGAGGTTGATTTTCAAGAACATTGTATCAGGTATTTTTGGCTAGCATATTCGTGTGGGCCTTGGCCAAACAAACTTGTGGGAGCTTATGAAACTCCATTATGCTGCCCAGTTTGGATTTTATGCCCCCAGACCAAATTGGCCACATGTCCCTGAATAACTTGAGGAGGTGAGTTGCAAATTGTGATAAAACTCAAATCAAGACTCAAATGCATGAAACGTCAGTTGCATTGGATCTAGAGCACCGAGTTTCATCTAGTGAGGCTCCTACGCTATCATTCTGTTGACCAAAAAATCATTTTTTGGAGTATATCTAACACTAGGGTTTTGTTCAATAAGGAATAGTGTAATTTCTGAAGAGGAGATCAATTTTTAAGAACGATGTCTCAAGTATTTTTGGCTAGTTTAGTCATGAGGGACTTGACCAAACAAACTTGCAGGAGCTTATGAACCTTCATTATGCTGCTCGATTTGGATTTTATTCCCCCATACCAAATTGGCCACGTGTCCTTGAATGACTTGAGGAGGCGAGTTGCAACTCGCGATAAAAATAAAATCGAGACTTGGATGCATGAACCGTCAGTTGCATTGGATCTGGAGCACTGGGTTTCAACTAGTAGGGCCCCTACGCTATCATTTCATCGACCAGAAAACCGTTTGTTGGAGTATCTCCGACACTAGGGTTTTGCTCAATGCTTATTACATATGTTTGAAAATTTAACAACTTTTTAGGATAGACATGGCATGGGAAGTGAAGGCATGGAAATGCAAGGCAAACGAATGCATGGAAAGTGAAGGTTTGACATGAAAATGCATGGAAAGTTAAGGCATGGCACAACATTGTTGGTTGTGGAGCTTGATTATCTTCCTGATTCATAGGCTTGTTTCAGGCATGCTTGGACCCCAGTCCCTAACAGGGGGTGTGGGGGGTATCCCCCCTCACAAATGTTGTCAGGGGGGTCCAGGGGGTGTGGGGGGTATCCCCCCTCACAAATGTTTCCAGGGGGGTTCAGGGGGGTGGGCGACAATTTTTGTATCCCCCCCTCCCCGGTGGGGGATTCGGGGGTAGCACCCCCAAAGCAAAATATTGGGAAAAATTGCCTTGTAAAATATTGTAATTTTGTAGTCAATTTGGACTGTTCATTATAAGGTCGCAGATCTAATTGTAGAAGTTATTTTAAGGTTTTTTTCCCTAGAAGGAAACCCTCTTTTATGAGGGAATTTTATTGCGATTGTGTATTATTGCGAATATTGTATTCTGAGAGAGGATACTATGAGAGAAATAAGAGGAAGTTACAACGGATGTGTTGTAGCTTGTATCCCTTCATTTTGATGGATAATAATAAGGAAGGACCTTGCAATTTCTCTGGTTGACGTAGCCCACATTGGGTGAACCATGTATATCTGTGTCTCTATTGTATTGCATATCTTATGTGTTTTATTTCTGCATTTGTTTTATTTTATTGCTCCATGATCATGTTTTTCTAACAAGCATGCCATGTCACGACAAGTGAAGGCATGGGATGACAAGGCATGAAAAGGCATGGAAAGTCAAGGCATGGCAAGGCAAGTGAAGGCAAGGCAAGGATGTTTATTTTTCATAAGCTAGGTTAAGCATGGATTTTATTTCATTTTAGCATTTCACTTAACCATAAACAATAATGTTTCAGCAACCAAGATCACAAGAAGAAACACCATGCACAAGAACACAAGAAGTGTCTTGGGAAACCCTTCTCAAAAAGGGAAGAAACCCCAGCCAAATACTTTGCTATATTCTTTAAGAGAAAGACCTCCACCAAGATAAACCTTAGCACACAAGAGGGTACTTCAAACCCTAGAATACTAGCGCCCAAGAGAGGTGCACACCTTTTCCCAAGTAGAAGTGTTTGCTGAAATTTCCAAAATCACAAGGAATATATGATTCCACAATGGGGAATCACCCCTTACTTATATTAGAATTGTCCAATCAACAAAGGCGTCTATTGTCTCAACAGGGCCAACCTCTATAATTCACTATATAATTTATTATTATTATTACTATTATTATGATTAATATTAATATTAATTATCTTTTACATTTATTATTAAACATATTAAGGTGGGGCCTACATGTAACCTTTACATAACAATTAGGGTTACAGGTAGGTCTGACTCTTGAACAGTATATAGCAAATGATCTTATACACACACTAGTGGTCATCCACTAGGAGCACATCCATAGAGATAACATAGTTCTGATTCACTGCATTACACAAAAGAACCAGGTCTTCACACGTTCACCTGTGCTCGTCCATAGGCACGTCCACTCTACAGATCTTCTTTCCCACTGCCACTGACAGGAGAATCATCTGGAGTCTTCTCATCAACTCTGCTGCTCACAGGAGGCTAATACATCATCTTCATTTCTGTTCTCATGACGATTCACCCAATACTTTGGGATTTCACACGTTCACCTTGTGCTCAGCCACAGGCACGTCCTAACTCAATAGATCACTTTTCCACTGGATAATCATCTGGAGTTCTTCTCAACTCTTTGAATGGAGGAGGTCATCTCTATGTTCCCAGCTCTGTCTCAGGCAGGAACCACATACCCTTCTTAGGGGATTTCTCTTAGGGTTGTAAGCCAAGAGAAAGACTTCACATAGTTGCAATGATCCACACCTCACAAGTTTGTAAGCTGGAGAATGTCTCACATAGTTGCATTCATCAACACTCCCTCTCAGCTAGGGAGGCATTATTTATCATGCCAAGTCTCACACGGATGTATTTTGAATTTTGTCTTGGCTAGAGTTATCGACACTCTCTCTCAACTAGGGAGCCATTATTTAACTTGGTGAATATATCTACAATCTGCTCATGTGTAGGAAGGTACTGCATGTGTGCGATTTTCCTCTGCATCATATCTCTGGAATAAGGATATTTCATCTCATCGTATTTTGATCCATCGGGAAACACTGGGTTCTCAAGGAGATTTACTCATGGCTCTTGGTTATCATCATAGGATCCATCTCATGGTCAAGTACATTTGTCAGAATCTTGTGAAGCCACATTGCTTCACACACTTGATGCTTATATATTGTCTCTGTAGTACTCAAGGCTACAGAGTTTTGTTTATTGTTGCATTAGGAAACCATGGAAAACTTCATGATAGAACATCAGCCAGATGTGATTTTTTGGTTCACTGTACTTTCTACTCAATCTGAATCGGCATATCCTACAAACTCAAGGTTATACTAGAGGCATATTTTAGTCCATATCCAACTGTGCCTCGTATATATCTCAATACATGTTTTGTTTCTTTTCTAGTGAGTCTATCTCGGTTGACTCATGAAATGACTAGGTACATTCACTGCATGGCATGAATCAAGTTTGGTGTTGACTAGATACATTAGTGATCCAATCAGCTATGGATCAGTCTCATTTGAATCATCATCAATCTTCTTCTTTAAATCCATCACGGTGGATTTTTTTTTTTTTGCATTCTGTCATATTGAACTTCTTTAATATTTTCACTGTATATTTTTCCTTGACTCAAGAAAATCTTATCAGTCATCTGTCATACTTCTTGTCTCAAGAAGTAGTGCATCATACTAAGATTATTCATCTTAAATTAAGAAATCAAGGATTACTTGTAACAACAACGATTTTTGAATAAGTCATCAGGATTAGGCTCTCATCACCAACACTGTAATGATATAAGTTTAGATAAGCAACACTCTTGTTGAAATCCAAAATTATCAAGAATCCATCTATTTGATATAGTTTCCAGCTCATGGATGGAAGTGTATCTGGTTCACTGGATCAAGTGTCTCATCATAGACAACTCCCTTTGTTTGTGAGAAACCTCTGGCTATAGATCTCGTTTTGTATTTCTTGACATTTTCATCAGCGGCATGCTTTATCACAGACTTCCCTTTCTGGTCCCTGAATAATATCTTATGCATCATTCTTTTAAGATATACTAGTATTCTTTTGTTATGGAATTTTTCCATATTGGTTCTCTTGTTGCTTCTCTAAGACAAGAAGTCTCAGCATCAATGAAGTGGCTCATGACTGAAGGATAGCTCGAAAATCTCTTTGCTTTCTCGAAATGTGCCTTGAGAGGCTTGTATGCGTCTCTGCCTCTTGCAGAGTGAGTCTAGGTAGGCATTTTATGCCCTATTGCAATATCTTTGAACATATCAACTGGAGAAACTGGATAACCTGGAGTAATGTATGTCTCCCTCTGAATTTCTGAAGGGATAGAAGGTATTGTCTCACTGTCAATCTCCATCTGAGATTCTCTGGGTCTTTGAAAGACTATCTCTTTTTCATGGACAACATTTCTGCTTGTATCAATCTGTTTCTGACCAAGGATGTCGATCTGGAATGCCTTTGAAGATTCATTGTATCCTTGCATTCTAAAGGATCTAGCCTGGACTTCTTCTCTTTGGGTACATGAAAATACACCGGGCACCCAAATGACCTGAAGTGTTTGATCTCAGGATTCATTTTGGTGAGGACCTCTTTGGGAGTTATGTTTTTTCAAATTCTGGTGAAGACTCTTGTTCTTCACATATACTGTGTCATGCATGCTTCTTCCCATGGAATCCTAGAAAGATTCTAATCATGCATTGTAGCATTAGTTGTCTCAATGATGGTTCTTATTCTTCCTCTTTCTCAAATAGTTTTGGCTCCCTCTGAGGGATAACCATCTTATTTTCTTGTTAACCTATCTGGAACAAGAAAACAAAAATAACCAATACAAGAATATCTCCTAAAGGAGAATAATGAGTACATCTCTAGAATCAAAATAATTTAAGGAATGTTGTCACAACTACAACACCTTCTTGTAATGTAGAAAATTTTAGAAATATAGGTTAGAGGAATGCAAATTACAACAATCAAACATGGAGTCTTCACTTCAAGTGTGGTGTTCCTCTGAATGCACTGATATCCTTTTGGATCCACGATTTCAACAAAAGGTTCCTTCGTCCTGCAATTTCACTCATGACAATGATACAAATAATATATACAAGTGCATACCTGAGGATCCTGATTTGATTTCTCCAATGGTTCTTGGTTGATCTTTATCCTCTGAGATCTTTATGAAGAAGATGGTCACGGTGTCACCTTTTGTCATCTTTGTTATTTTGAAGCTGGCCCTTCAATGTAAGGGCTTGAGTAGGTGATTGGCTTCCTTGTCCTGACGTCATCTTCCTTCCATTCATTGATAATTGTCTCTGGTAACCCTTTACCCACAGTAAGTCTTCCTCTGAAGTCTTGTCTTTCAAGAACTTTGAAGTTTGCTTGATTCATCAAGCTTGTTTTCCATCATAGTTTTTGTTCATCATGATTTTAGATTCTTCGCAACCCTTTTGTCAACTAGACTAGAAAAACCTAACGGCTAGGCTAGGCTAGCACTTTTAGGTTTTATTGGACTATGACTACCAACAATAAGTCGTTGAAAGATAGGATAACACTGGTGAGCTGAAGATCTCCTTCAATGAGTTTACAGAAACCCTAATTCTGAAATTTCTGCAGAAATTAGCGAAACCCTAGGGACAAAAATTCAAAATGCTCGGAATGTCACTCTGAGAGTCTCCGAAGATGCGATGGAAGAGGTCGTACTCTTCTATGCCAAAATTATCCCCAGCATCCAATTATTAAGGGTTGAATCACCACTGAGGAGGCCGTATGGATTTTCTGGAAACCCTAGGAGGGTCGTACGGTTCTGCAGAAGAGGAGAGATGGCTGATAAAAGTTTATAGCTTGTGCAATGGGTTCTTCAAGACCTATGCTCTGATACCATGTTGATTTTTCATAAGCTAGGTTATGCATGAAGTTTATTTCATTTTATCAGTTCACTTAACCATAAACAATAATGTTTTAGCAACCAAGATCACAAGAAGAAACACCATGCACAAGAACACAAGAAGTATCCTGGGAAACCCTTCTCAACAAGGGAAGAAAACCCAACCAAATCCTTTTCTATATTCTTCAAGAGAAAGACCTCCACCAAGATAAACCTTAGCACACAAGAGGGTGCTTCAAACCTTAGAAGACTAGCACCCAAGAGATCAGGTGCACACCTTTTCCCAAGTAGAAGTGTTCGCCGAAATTTCCAAACTCATAAGGAAGATATGATTCCACAATGGGGAATCATCCCTTACTTATATTAGACTTGTCCAATCAACAAAGGTGTCTATTGGCTCAATAGGGCCGACCTCTCTAAGTCACTATATAATTTATTATTATTATTATTATTATTATTATTATAATTAATATTAATATTAATATTAATTATCTTTTACATTTATTATAAAACATATTAAGGTGGGGCCAACCTGTACCCTTTACATAACAATTAGGGTTAGAGGTAGGTTTGACTCTTGACTAGTATATAGCAAAGGATATGATACACCCATTAGTGCTCATCCACTAGGGGCACATCCATAGAGATGTCATAGCTCTGATTCACTGCATTACATAGAAGAACCAAGTCTTCACATGTTCACATGTGCTCATCCACAAGCACATCCACTCTACAGATCTGCTTTCCCACTGCCACCGATAGGAGAATCATCTGGAGTCTTCTCGTCAACTCTGCTGCTCAGAGGAGGCTAATACATCATCTTCATTTCTGTTCTCATGACGATGCACCCAACACTATGGGATTTCACACGTTCACCTTGTGCTCAGCCATAGGCATATCCTAACTCAACGGCTCGCTTTTCCACTCTCTGAATGGAGGAGGTCATCTATGAGTTCCCATTTTTGTCTCAGGCAGGAACCACATACCCTTCTTAGGGTATTTCTCTCAGGTTTATAAGCTGAGAGAAAGACTTCACATAGCTGCAATGATCCACACCTCACAAGTTTGTAAGCTAGAGAATGTCTCACATAGCTGCATTCATCAACAAAGGAAAGGCATGAAAAGTGAAGGCATGGCATGGCATGAAAAGGCATGGCATGGCATGGCATAGAATGGCATGGTAAGGCAAAGCATCGAATGGCAAGGCATGACAAGGCAAGGAATGGAAAGGAAAGTGAACACAAGTCAAGGAAAGGCATGGAAAGGCAAGGCAAGGAAAGGAAAGTGAAGGCAAGACAAGGCATGGCAAGTGAAGGCAAGGAATGGAAAGGAATGACAAGTGAAGGAAAGGAATAGCAAGGCATGGAAAGTGAAGGAAAGGAATAGCAAGGCATGGAAAGGAAAGGCATGGAAAGGCACGACAAGGCATGGAAAGGCAAGGAAAGTGAAGGCATGGCATGGCAAGGCATTGTAAGGAAAGTCATGGCAAGGCAAGTGAAGGAAAGGCATGGAAAGACAAGGCAATGCAAGGCATGGCAAGGCAAGTGAAGCCATGGCAATGCATGGCATGGCATGACAAGGTATGTCGAGTGAAGGAATCGCAAGGCATGGCATGGCATGACAAGTGAAGGCATGGCATGACAAGACAAGGCCATGGCATGACATGACAAGGTAAGGCATGGGAAGGCAAGGCATGGCATGGAATGACAAGTCATGGCGTGACAAGTCATGGCATGACAAGGTATGGAATGTCATGGCAAGGAAACACATGGTAGGGAAAGTTGTAGGCATGCATTTGCCATCCTAGCTCACTTGTTCTGCTCATGCATGTTGTAGGCATGCATGTGCCATCCTTAGGAGTTGAATTATATTAAGTGTTGCTTCTATTTGTGCATGCATTTTCTATTGTTAGATGAGGGGATAGATCCCTATGCTACTAGGGTTCACTACATGTGGATTGTATATTCTAGGATGAGGGCATAGGTCCCTAGGAGGTGCATGGATTCACATGTTGCAATATTCTCTAGTTGGGCATGCACCATTCCTCATACATCTATCCATGTAGGAAGGTACACTACTTAAGATGATTAGGATTATGATTTGACCTTTCCATATGGAGCTCTCCCTTGCATGAATTTAGATACATTGTAACCCTAAGTATTCCTATTCTATAAAGTGGATGAGGGGCGCACCACTATGTAGCTTAGTATAATTGAGTTTTGAGATATAATTATAACTCAATATAACTATGTTAGAAAGGAAAGTGAAGGCATTGCATGGAAAGGCATGGCAAGGTAAGGCATGACAAGGCAAGGCAAGGCAACACATGGAAAGGCAAGGCAAGCCAAAGAAATCCAAGGCAAGTGAAGGAAAGAAAAGGCAAGGCAAGGCAAGTTGATATAAAAAGGATCTAGAGAAGACTAAGGATAACTCAGAATTCACAGAAGTAACTTAGGAAGCTTAGAATGGCCTCAGCAGATAGAGAAAGGAAAAAATTCGAAGTCTTAAAAGCTTAGTGAAATTGGCATCATTGTGAAGATCACGTCGCAAGCTTTCCAATGACATAAACCACTCGTCAAATGGAGTTACAGATCAAAAGATATCCATGGTCAAAGTTTTGGTCAACCTAGCCCAGTCAACATGGATGAGTCAGCATTTGTACTGCTGACGTCAACATCAGTACTAATGATGTCATCATCTGTATAGTGTACTTGGCACACGCATAGGGAGACACATGTCATGCTGATGTCATCATGGTGACATGGCAGCACTAGAGGCTTCCACATGTCACTCATTTTTGGACTTTTCCGATCAAATCCGTGGACCAATGGGAAGGTGCCACATGGAAGACTGTACAACCACTCAGCAGGTGATGTGGCAGGCTAACATGGCAGAGGTGACGTGGTTTTCCGTGCAATGTGGTGACATGGGCCAATGAAAGGCCACCACGTGGCAGCGGGAAAAATCCCAAGGATGCCCAACAACTGAAATTTAAAAGGGGTAAAGGGGTTGGCTAGCACCAACCCCCAGTCCACTAAATTCATAATACAATCCACCACCAGATTTGGCGGGATCCACCAAAGACAAACCATACTCCAAAGTTAGTAGCAAGCCCAACAAACAACACATATATATACATGCCTTGTATTAAAATGGAGGTTCACAAGCTTGACCTTGGAACCTCCTCTAACCAAAGCGCTTTAAATATATCTACCAACCAACAAGCCAAACAGCTCTGTTGGTATATCTGCCGCTGAAATTACTTAAGAACTGATTCTTTTAGAGTTCGAGGGTCAGACCAGGGGGCACGCGATCATACAGATGGGCACGAAAAATGGGAAATTCCCCATGAATTTAATTGCAGGTGCAGGCACAGAAATCGAGAAGAATTTTCTCAAGGACATGAAAGTGCCAGACTCAGGGGTAATTCGATGCCACGAATTCAGTGGTGTTGTTTGTTTTATGATCTGAGCAAATCTTTTGCAACTTAACTCCAGAATGAGGTATACTTATGCATTTTTCCAAATTCTTTTGTTGAGTTAATAAAAAGGCCTACCCATTTGAGAGCAGGACCCGAAGACGTAGTCCACCAGGGATGAACTCCATTATCAAGTTTTTATGTTCAGATCTGATGAATATGTCTCTTCATTATTGAGTTATTCCTTCTTTATGGTGCACTTCAATTTATGCTCATTTAATACAATCATTTAATAAGTCACATTGATGAAAAGATCCCAGATCATGTTGGTATTGGAGCAATCATCTTTGACTTGAATTGTTGAGTGTGAATGCTTACTAGGGCCAAGCATAAGTAGGGTGAAGGAACTCTTAAGACTTTCAATGATCCGAATTATTTTGAGAACAACATGAAGGAAGAAATATAACCGAGATATAACAATGAAATACAGAAAAATATAGAAAAAAACACATAAATATAGTGAAACCCAACTTCTATTACTGAATAAGATAGAAAAACATTGTAGAACACAAACTGGAAAAATGGGGTAGCTTATCTCTAAAAAGAAAGAGATGTTAGCTACGCTTCATTCACAAGAAGATTTACATCACACTCCATTGCATGCTTAAAGGGCCTCCTTCACCTTCATTATATATGAGAGAGTGAGAGGAGAATGATTCCCATGATGCATGTGGGATAAATTGGACTAAGTTTATAAAATTCCATAGGCATGTAAAATACTAGGACTTCCCGAACGCTCACCCATCCCAGTACTACTCTAGCCTGAGCGTGCTTAACTGTAGAGTTCTAATGGGATTTGGTGCATTAACACTATGTTATAGGCATGTACATAAAACCACTAGGAAATCATTGCAAGATGTCTGTAATTAACAAATGAAGATGACATTACATTCCATTCCCCATCAAAAGGGTGAATATCATGGTTTATCAAAACCACAGGCTCAAAATGGTGATTCAGTGAAAAAGGTGGATGGCACCGAGATCCATTTGGATCATTCCTCCTCCCTTAGGAAGCAATGGTCCCCATTGCATCAAGTTACCTTGGGAAATGGGAGACTTCTGCTAAATTTGAAGCTTTGTGCGTTGTTTTCCTTGATGAAGAAGTTGTCCTGCTTAGCTTGTTGAAGGTTGTCATGAACCTGTTGCTAGAGGGGTTGGATCCATTCAACCAATCTAGCTGCATGATCTACTTGAGTGTGGGAGGACTCTGTCGATGAAGATGCAACATGATCTACTAGGGCTTCCCAGACAATCACCCATCCCAATACTACTCTAGCCTAAGCACGCTTAACTGTAGAGTTTTATGGGATCTGGTGCATTAACGCTATGTTGTAGGCATGTACAAAAAACCACTAGGAAATCATTACATGATGTCTATAATTAACAAATGAAGATGACATTACATTCCATTCCCCATCAAAAGGGTGAATATCATGGTTTATCAAAACCACAGGCTCAAAATGGTGATTCAGTGAAAAAGGTGGATGGCCACCGAGATCCATCTGGATCATTCAATCCCGAAGTTGGTCATGGATCCTGAAGGAATAAAATGGTTGAAGAGGACAAGTGTGATGAACAAGAGAAGAACTTTCACATGGTATATTATCGCATGTCAGAAATGGTCGAGCGAATGTATGGAGACTATGAGAAGAGGATGAAGAATAAAGGGAAGAAAAAGGAAGCAAAAGCATACGATAATGCTTCAGTGAATCAAGTGGCTGGAGGAGACCCTCATGAGCCTCCATCTTCACCATCAAGTTCTAGCTCTTCTTCCTCTAAGCATTCTCATCATTCTCATCATTCTAGCCATAAAGCTTCTTTTAAGAAACCATTGTTAAAGCTTGATGTAAAATTTTATTTACGTATGTTTAATGGAGATGATAATCCTGAAAAGCTAGATAATTTGATCCAACAGGTTGAAGTATATTTCCGTGTTCAACAGATTAATGAAGAGGAATTTAAAGTGCAATTGGCCTCTCTTTGGTTGGAAGGCACCACTCTCGTATGGCAGGAGAGAAAACTTCAGGACATAAGTAAGTGTGGTAATCTTCTTTCCTCATGGTCGGAATTTAAATCAGCGATAAGGAAGCAATTTTATCCATTGGGTTATTTACATAAAGCAATGATGGAATGGAAAACTTCAAGACAAACTAAAGGTCAAATTGTACAAAATTTCACGGAAGAATTTAGGAAGAAAGCTCTTGCATTAAACATTCCTTTGGATTCTTATGAAACTTTAATGAAGTATATTGGCACACTTCACAGTTATATTCGTCATACTTCACTATTGCTTAACCCCACCAGTCTTGATGAAGTTTGTGTGCAAACCACTCACCTTGAAAACAGGGGAAAGAATGTTCAAGAAGATCCCACAAAGAAACCTTCCAATCTCCCACATAAGCAGTTTAAGAAGTTTAAAAGGAAGGACAAAAAGACCACCACTGTAAAGAGGGAAGAAGAAAATCACTAATGTAGGAAGTTTATGGTTAGCTGAAACCACTAATGTAATGAAAGCAATGAGAGAAAATTTGCTCAATAGTGGCCAAAACGACCGACTTGGGGCAGTCCACATTTGATAGAAACGTTGATGTGAGGCAATCAACGGGATTTCAAGTCATGAAAAAGGGGCTTGTGTAGTTGAACATGAAAAGGATATTGCAAGTCATGTAAAAGAAGCTTGCGTTGAAAACTATGAAACAAAATTTTGTGAGATGATAGGGAAAACATGGATAGGAGTCCATGAAGAGTTTTTTTTCCTTGGGAATCTAATGCAGGAGCATCGAGAGCATGGCTATAGGTATGTCAAAAAAACCCAAGATGAGGATGAATATGATGGTGATGTATGGGGAATAAAGCTACATGTATGCAGATCATGACAGAAAAATGAATGACGAACCATGTACGAAAAATAGTTTCCTAGTGAATTGACAAATACAGCGGTCGATGACCCATGTATTCCAGTGGATGGCTACTCTTTGATATGGAATTCAATAAACATTTTTTATGGTTGTAGGCACAATAATATCACATACAAATAAGGAAGAATACAAAAGATCGAAAAAGACAGAAGATGTGAGCAGAGATAAAGGTGAAGGAATTAGTTCAAAGGACCAATGAAAGAGAGAAAGGGGGGGTATGATAAATAATTCCTACTTGATGAATACCCATACTTGTAATGTTTAAATGAATAAATTATATGGTTTGTAATGAGGTAGACTAAATTCTAGAAAGTCTACGTAGGAATGAGATATGGAGAGAAATGAGTAGACGTAGGGATGAAGATTGTTGAGAGAATCATGGAGATATTGTGGAGAGATCATAGGGGTTAATTATGGATATAGTTGTGTATTCCTTTGAAATAATTAGCTAATTATGAAATAATTTTTATGGTCACCTATAGTTATATAAGGGACCATTTGTACACTAGGTATACATATGGGAATGATTAATTAATAAAATTTCCCCTTTGGGGGATTTGGGACCATATTTCTCAGTCTCCCTTGCTTTGCATAAAGTAGTGTCTATGTGTGTATTTTATTTTCGTTGTGGCTCTGATAACATCATTAACAAATTATGAAGTATATAAGATTACTTTAGATCATATGACCCATTCCTACTACACAAAATCTATTAATGATGCCCATATCCCACCAAGAGGTGAATGATTCATGTTTGTGTGGTTGTTTGAGGCCTAGTTCAAGGAACACGACCCTAGAATATTCATTTTAGGCCAAAGTACCAAGACCCATTTCTTGTGTGAAAAACCTTCTAATGTTTCTGATATCCCACTCAAGGATAAAACTAATTTCTAGAGGGTGTTTGTGGTGGTTCGAGGAATTTTTTATGTCCCATAAAACTAGTAAGATTTTTTTATGGATTAAGGACTTCATTTTCCTCACCCTATCATGGTCAAGGTTCTTAGACTCATCTCTACTAAAAAAAACTCCTAATGACATCTATCCCACTCATATGCAAAAGATACCTTTTAGAGGGATCGTGTTGTAGTCTAAGGCCTTGATCATGGCCCATTAACCCTAGAGTCTTTGTTTAGAGTCTAATTCTCTATGTTTCTCCCTCAATGATGGTTAATACCTCAAGACCCATCGAGGACCCATCCCCTATGCACAAAATGTTGTAATGGAATCCATATCTCACTAAGAGGACAATTATCCCTATAGAGGAAATGCTATGTGGTGTTTGGTGTTGTTTATGGTCCTTGATACCTAAATGTTTCATCCAAGTCCCAAGGGACTTATTTTCCTTCCTTGACGATGTCCAATAACTTAATACACATCTCTAATGCATAAGAGCTCATAATGGTACATGCATTCCACTTGAAGGCCAAATATCACCTATAAAGGGCCTATGTTGTGGTTTGAGGTCATATTCATGGCTAATGAGTCCTAAATATCCATTTTTGGTGTAATAACCTTGTTTTCCGCCATTTACTATGGTCAATATCTTAAGGCCCATCCCGACTACCCAAAAACTCTTGATTGTGTCCATATCTCACTTGTATGCCAAATATCCACTTTGATGGGTCTATGTTGTGGTTTGATTCCTTGATCATGATCCATTAAATCAAGAATATTATTAGGTCCTAATTCCCTTGATTTATCCCCCAATAATGGCCTCACTGATCCCTAGTGCATAAAACCTCATATTTTTGCCCATGTTCCACTCTAAGGAAAATTATCTACTATACACAACACATTTTCTAGTTTGTGGCCTTGTTCATGGCCCTTGGTCCCTAGAAGCTTCATATAGGCCCTAAGGGCCTTATTTTCCTCCCTTTCCCATTATCAAGGCATTAAGACCCATCCTTATTGTCCAAGGCATTATAATAACAACCATATTCCACCTACAAGTTGAATATCCCCTTTAGAGGGCTTGTGTTCTAGTTTGAAGCCATTTTTATGGCCCATGAGCCTTAAAAGACTCAATTAGAGACTTTTCCCTTGTCCCCCCACCTTACAGTGGTCAAGTCATCAAGCCCCATCCCTCATGTGCAAAACCTCCTAAGAGAACCCATATTACGAGTGGAAGCTTAATATCCCCATTAGAGGGACTACACAATGGTTTAGGGTATTGATCATGGCCCATAGATTCATTTTTTACTCTTCTAAAAATATGAAATTATTTATGTAGAATGATAAAAAATCATAACATAAACATTGTGGAGTTCATCAAGACCTTTCCAATGAATCCCAAAAATGGATGTCAAGATAAAACATTATGGTAAAATTACTAAAATACAT
>ML805228.1:91284-107679 GCA_009831015.1 Picea engelmannii
GTGTGGGGGTGGGGGAATAATAGAGAAAACTTATTTCTCTATTATTCTCCCCACCCCCACCCCCATATGAGGATGGGGGTGCGGGGAATAATAGAGAAAAATTATGTGAGGGTGGGGGTGAGGAGAATAATAGAGAAAACTTATCCTCATAGGAGGGTGAGGGTGAGGGTGGAGGTGGGGAGAATAAATATTAACTCTTATCTAAGTTTTCTCTATTATTCTCCCCACCCCCACTCTCATGTGGATAAAATTAATAAATAATATTAGAATATTTGTTTATTAGTATTATAGTATTGAGATAAATAATATTTTGATAATTTATTTATGTATTTAATTATTATATTCATTATTCTTGTAATAATAAGATAAATGATATTTTGATAATTTCTTTATAAAATGAAATATTATAAAAAAAATTGAAGAAAAAAATTACAATTTTTATTTAAATGACAACTTATTTTCTAGGTGAGGCTCAAAGAGTCTAGTATCTAAAACTTATAATAAGAATTTAAATCCATAAAACCATACATAAAATCAATAAAGCAATAAGAAGGACACATAAAGAGATGACACATAACACAAGAGTTGGAATAMGACTCAAGGMTAGCTTATTTTCRTTAATTSGGTAAATGTTTTTTATATAGTAAGATAAAAAAATGTTCTCAAGTACCAAGTTAACTTTAACCCTAACAAAAAGTGTATGGAGATTTTCAATATGCTTTATTTAATATTATATTTAAGTTAGCTACTTCTAGGAGAAGTGTCTCTAGTGAAATTAGAGAGAGAGGTGTTCATGATTTATCTACCTTAGTTTTTATTGATATAGTTTGAAAGCATCTACACTTTCATCCCAGTGTAGGACTAACCAGATAGAAGAAAGTGAGATGGAATGCATTAATGACTTGGGTAGCCAAAACTGGATATAGTGGAACTGTGGAAAGCTCAAAGAGAACTCATGATGAGTTGGGGGAATGGCGAGAGTTGTTGTGGCTAAAAATTGTGCCCGAAAAGAGATGTTGTAGTCCACTAATGCCTCTTGGTTTAGGAATGGTGCTAGGGAGGGATCTGGATGACTATGAGAACAATCCTTGTCGATGAGTGATCCTCTAGATCTATAGTTGTAATTACTAGAAGGAGTTTGCTTGTGCTGGTAGATGGTGTTGGGCCACTGCTATTGCTATGTTGTAGAATGAATACCCTCGGAATACTGCATATACTTATGGTTAATGTTTCATCTGCTTGCTAGAGCAAGGTTTCCACTTCACTTTGGGAGTGAAGCATGGGTTGTGTTGCATGAGTATATCACTGTGGAAGGGAACACTCCAAGAAGCAAAATATGAACTACTACTACTGAATTTGTGTAGCCCATGTGGGGCACAGAGCCAAGAAACCAAAGCTACAAATATCTTCTTGCTAGAGCAAGACTTCCACATCAAGTTTAGACGTAACATAGGGGAATAAATAAAAGCAAGCTCTTTTCTTAGATCTAGGTGTGATGACACACTCCAAAGAACCAAATTTGAACTACCGTTGTTGAGTATGAGTAGTCTAGGTGAGGCAAGGAAACAAGAAACCAGATCTACCGGATATGAATGTAGATATAAATACATCTACTGCCATGTGGAAAAGAAAAAGAAATCTCAGTGTATTCCATAGTGATATCCCATACCTCCATGTTGCATCCTAAGAGCATGTGCAACTACAAACAATCCAACCTTAAGAGTCATGAATCATGTACTATGAGGGAGCGATATCTAGTGATTGTTGAAGCCAAAGGTACACACTGTTAAGTGTAGAACAAGACCATGTTGTAAAGTGTATATACATTGTCATGATTAGTGCATGGTCTAAAAATTCCCTAAATCATTTTAGAAAAGAAAAAACACTTTGTTTGGAATATATAATTGATTTGATCGATAATGTTGATTAAGAAAATTCTTGTTAGAGAACTGTTAAATCTTGGTTTTATTAAATGATCTGATAACATCATGGCTAAGACCTTAAAGCTAATAGAAGAAAAGATTAGCTCACCATGTACATTACAATTTTCATAAAAAATAAAAACCACTCTAAATACAAATGATAAATAACACTATAAATGTAAATGACAAATAGAAGAATAGAAGGTTCGTGAACATTCTTATAACAAAATATTTAAGACATGCCCAAAGTTATATAATACATGAGTTTTATCATTCCCATGAATAGATCCCAAAATGAGAATATCAAGCATGAAGAAGCAATGGTACGGTATCTTGATTGCAATGTGGATGGTACTAATATATCCCATAGAAGTTTGGTAAGAAAAGAGGGGAAACCCCACCAACGATGATACACTATGGTGTTATGGAACAATAAGGCTCGAGGTAAAAACCAGTAAACAACAAATATCCATTGAACAATGTTATTTAGATAAGATGTGCAAGGTACAAAGAATAAAAGGATTGACCTGTACAATACGGCCACAATGAATGAGCGGAATATCTCCTCTAAAGAGATTTGAACTGCGCAACTAGGGTTTCAAGAAACCCTAAAAAGAAGAAGAAGCACGCCCAATGTTGACCGAAATAATACCAAGTCCAATGTTCTTACAATTTGGCAAGCACTCACTTGCACGTTGTTTCAAATCAATTGCGAACATGAGACTTTAGTTACAATGTTGAATTGAATCAATACCCTACAATTTTGGCATATGCACATATATTACAAAAGCAGATAAGATTTCAAAAAAGTTGACCGTTAAGAGGAGCGGGAAAAGATGTCATGGTTCACTCTATATAACTCTTGACCCAATTTCATTAACGTTCATTTCGCTTTTCTCCGATCTCCTCTCAGGCGTTGGTAGTCTGGCGTGCATGATTGAATGTGCGGAGCGCTCCCCTTTTTTCTTTCTGTGTGTTCGTTCTTTTCTCTGTGTGTGGGTATGCCTCGTTGTTTGTGTTGATGCCTGCTTGTTTGTGCTGTATGTCATTGTTATTGTTGTGATTATGCGTGTGCGTGATGTGTATGAGAAACTAATGTCTGAGAACGAGAGCCCGAGAGAGCGCAGAGCAAAGAGGAAAAGATCCGATCGCTGAACCAAACTGGCCAACACAATCTCCACTCCTCTTCTTGTTGGATGGATGAGGTGAGAGAAATCTAGGTCTATTTCTTTAATTTTATTCGATTTCTTTGTATCAACAACAATTGCCCTATCTAATTCTCTAGTTTTCGTTTTAGTAACTTTAATTATTTCTAGACTTTCTGGGTTAACGGTGTTTTGTTTGTTTACTTATTTCCTGTTTCGAGATCTTCTTCGATTATATAGAAATTGCATAGTGCTGAGTGCAAAGGGAGGAATAATCTTCTACCTACTTTGCTTATTTGTGGTGTTATTCTGATTTGATTTCTTTAAACTAACAACAAATGCAATCTGTAGTTAAGTCATTAATTTATTTCTGGATTTATCTCGGCTAATATTACTTTGTTTATTTATTTCTGCGTTCAGCTTCTCTGCTAGCATAGGAGTAGTGCAAAGGGCCGAGTGAGCAGCACTTACATCGAGCAATATTCCTAAGGTAACCCGCAGTTCCTTCTCAATATCTTCTTGCTCAATTTGTTTTTGTAGATATAAGAATTTGCCTTTAAAATTACAAAAGCTACTCTAAATTTCGCAGTCATTATAGAAATAGTTACTAAGATTGTGATTCCACTCTAAAATTAATCATAATGAAACATAAACTCAGTTAGGCGCGTGCCTGTTCATAATACTGTATTATTATTATAATGATTTTTTAATTTTTATTAATATATAATTAAGATATTATAATTACATTTAGGTCACCGTAGTAGAGATATTATCACCTTATATAATTTTACAGAAATAAAAATTATTTTAAAAATTTAATATAAATATTTTATATTAAATATTTGTGTTATATTATTATTAATAATATAATTTATTTAATAAATTTAATTAATAAAAATAACATATAAAATTTAAAGAAAAATATCAAATTTATATATAAATAAAATGAATGTATATTAATTTTATTATTAATAAGAACTTTGTTAATAATTATAATTTATTTTTGTTATATTATTATGATTATTATAATTTATTTAATATAAAAAGTTAATGATGATGATGATAATTAATGTTTACTAAGATCGAATTGGTATATGAGATCTTAATAAGTAATTATTTGTGATTTTTTAGAATTTTGTTTTTGTGCTAGAAAAACATTAAGAGAAGCTTTACAAAATCAACATGTCTATTTATTTAATATAAAAAATTAATACATTCAACATGTCAATTTCCATGGAATATAATACATGAAATTAAAATATATTTCTATTAATATTATTAATAATTATTAATATAAGATGAATATTAGATGGTTTCATATGTATTTATACCATAAAAAAATTTAAAGAAGTTGTTAAGTTCTTTTAGGTAATGAAATAACAAAAAAATATATATATTGTTAAAAAAATAAAAATATTATCATATTAAATAATATTTAAATAAATACTATAATAAAATTAATTAATATTAAAAATTAATAGTAAACTTAATATAATAAAATTAAATTCGTCCAAAGAGGTTGGATCTAATGGTGGAAAGCTAGGAGTTTTAATCGCGTAGCCAACAGGTTCCGCACAAATTAACAAACAAAAAAAAATATAATAAAATTAAATCCATTTTATAATATATAAAAATTAACAAACCACACAAAAGTTTGATTACCACAATTTAATTTAATGAAATTATGAGTTAATAAGTCACAAATTCAATATGAATTTAACTTGAGGAGAAGTTTCAATTCTCACTTATAATTATAACATGTATGCTATTTGTCTATTTATTAATTAACTCTTCTTCATAAATAAGAAATAAATATTTTATAAATATTCAAGAAATATTTTTTTTAATATTAAATAATTATTATAATAAAATTAATTTATATTATAAAAAAATAATAAACTTGAAATAATAAAATTAAAAATTCATTTTACTTACTCTTTTATATTTAATATATATGAATATCCTCATTATTAAGTTCTAACCACAATCAAGTACCTTTACTACTAATTATATTTAATATTATTCTATTTCATTCAATCAATACAATTGGAAATTGATTATATATATAATCTATTTTAATATTATTATTAATAATAAAATTTACAAAATAATAAGGAAAAAGGTTATTTTTTTTTATATATTTTAAAATACAGAAATGTGTTATTAAAAAACTTATAATAACAAGTAAAAAACCCTTAAGCAACTATAATTTTTAAAGTTTTGCTATACTTACAAAGAAAATGTACAACAGTGTCATATAAACCCATAACGTCCTAGCACATTGAATTAACCTCTCCATTGTTTATGTCATCATCAGTTGAGATTATCCGCCTATAAACGCCTCTTTTCTACATTTCATATTCCGTCATCAGTTATATTTATTCCGCCATATTTATGTTATCATCAGTTGAGTTTATTCCGTCTTTTCTGAGACTTCCGGGTAGGCTGAGACAAGAAATTAGCATATTCCGTCTTCGGGTACGCTGAGACAAGAACTTTGCATAAATAAGACTTGTTTCATGTCAAAATTATGATGAGTATACTCTCTGCCTGCTTGTTTGCTATTGTGTTTATGTGGGGTGTAGGTGTGAAATTAACGGCCGAGTTCGAGAGAGAACGCACAGCAGAGAGGGAAAAGTTCCAGAAGAAGCCCAAGAGGTATTTCTGGACTGTTCCATTTATCTTCTGGATGGATGGATGAGGTAAGAGAGAATTGATTTATTTATATGAACAGCCAATGCAATATCTAATTCTGTTTTTCATTGTAGTAATTTTAATTATTTCTGGACTTTTTGGGTTAATGATGTTTGTTTTGGTTACTTATTTCCTGTTTCCAGCTTTCTTGACACTATATAGAAATTGGATAGCTTAATATACAGAAATTGGAGTGCAGAGGGCAGAATAATATTCTACAAGGTACATTATAGCTCCTCCGCAGTACCTCCCTGCGTCTGCTGATTTGTGACAAGGTACATTATAGCTCCTCCGCAGTACCTCCTTGCTTCTGCTGATTTGTGGTGTTATTTTTATTATATTTCTTTAAATTAACATTGATTGCAATTTGTATATATTTCATTAACTTATTTCTTAATTAACTTATTTCTTAATTTTTAAAGACAGAGCTAGCATTACTGCAAAGTGGGGAGTGAGCATACTTTCATGGAGCATTAGCAATATCTTTAAGGTACACTGTACCTCCTCCTCGGATTTTCTTGATTTTATTGTTTTGCTTGTGTTGTAGTTCATAGCATTTATGATGTTATTCTAAATTTATAGCTAAGTGAAGAAATAACTACTAGGATAAGATTAGCTTATGATTTTTCTTCAAAATCAATCAAATTGAAGCATAGACTCAATAGAAATTTCAGACAAAAAACAATCATAATAAATAAGGAGTGTTCCACGTTTAGAGACGGGTTTATAAAATCTTCGAGGTACAGAAAAATAAGTGATACAATGTAATTAATTTGTGATTAAATTAATTTGTAATTTGAGAGAAATATAAACTTTAAACTGTAAAAGAGAAGATTTAATATTGAATATTTCTTTGAATGCGAATGAAATATTTATATCTTTTTTTATTTGGGTAAATAATTAAGTTGGATTTAGGATTTGTAAGCTGAGGTGTATGTATGTGAAATAATAGTGAAATATAAGTATCTTGTAAAGTTTTGGAATAAGTTTTAAGATTATAAAAAGCATTTTCTAATAGAAAGGTAACACATATATTCTTTATTATTTGTCTTAGATATAAAGTGCTAATAAAAAAAAATTAAGTGCTCTTCAACTTCTATCTCCTTATTATAGAACTAACATATCCAATGTTTGCAAGGTATGTGATGACTAATTTGTCGTCTTAAACACCCACAACAAAGATTGAATTCCTTTAATAAAAATAAAGTCTATAAGAGAGTTGGTCCTAGGGAAATTAAGAAAAATGTAAAATTATTCTCAATCTGAGATAAGTGTGGAAATGTAAAGTCATGAATGCCTCCTCTATAATATCCATATACAAGATTTATTCTCATTCTTCTTTAAAATCAAATCATTATTAAATGAAACTCTTAACAAACAAAAAAAATAGAATAAGTAAGACATTTGATGTCATGATTTTGATTGATTTTGATAAGTGTTTTGTTGTACATACTCACATTAGTTATCATAATCCTAAATAAAATAATATATATCCTATTAAATTAGGGATTAAGGCTTGGCTTGTGAGACACATATAAAAATAAATAAATGATATGGTAATGAGAAACAATTGGATAGATTTAATTTATATTTATAAATTTGTAAATATAATTTAAAGAAGAATTTTAGTTTCAATTTTGAGATTCATTTATGTTTTATTTTTATTTTTTTAATTCAAATTTATTTATTTATGCTGAATTTTTATGTATTGAATGTACTCACCATAAGATGAATGAATAAATTGGAACATATATTTTTTTTTCATTTTCAAAGAATTTTATCATTTATGATTTTAATAAATTATTAGTTATCTAATTATTAAATTGAATTTATTTTTCTGATCAATTATCATTTTAATAAATAATTAGTCATTTAATTATTAGATTGCATTTGTGCAAGAGTTGCCTTCACATTATATCTATCTTTCCCATTATCAATAAGAAGTGTCAATAATTATACTTTATATTAGATTTTTTTTATTATAATATTATTGATAACTACAACTTATTATATATAATAAATTAATAAATAAATACACTTAATGCAATTTCCACTTATAACATTATATATGAAATTAAAATAAATCTATATTAATATTATTAATAATATTAACTATCAATATAGAGTGAACATTAAATGGTTTCATATGTACTTATAAAATATGTCTAACTATTAATATAGAATGAACATTAAATAGTTCCATATATACTTATAAAATATGTTTAGAAGTATAAAGAAAATTGTTTAATTCTTTTATATAACTATAACATGAATAAAATAACAAAAAATAGATATCTTATTAATATTAATAAGTAAAAAATAAAAATAATATTAGATACTAAATAATATTTAAATAATTATTATAATAAAATTAATTTATATTAGAAATTAATAGTGAACTTAGCATAATAAAATTAAAATCATATAAAAATTAACAAACCACATGAGAGTTTGGTTACTATCATTTATTTAATGAAATAAATTAATAAATAAACAAATTTAAAATAAAAAATAATCACAAGTAAAAGATTTATCCTATTCACTTTTAATTCTTACTCATAATACTCCAGTTCCACTATTCATAACATATATATTTTTTATCCACTTATTAACTCAACCTTAAACAATTATATAAATAAATAAAATAAAATAAAAATAAAAATGTTATTAATATCTAAAAAAAAAATAATATTAAATCATAATTATAATAAAATTAATACATATTAAAAAGAATAATAAAATTATTAGATAATAGATATAATAAAATTAATTCATATTAAAAATAAATCCAACATACTTACTTATATACTTATTTAATATATTTCACGTGTTATATAATTATTATAATTATTTAGAGATATAAAGTTAAAATAAATATATTTAATAAATAAACAACTTAATAACTATAAATATAAATATAAATATACACTTTTTTATAATTATAGAAATAACTTGCATCGTCCCTTCTAAAATTTGAAACATTTTGCCTTGGTAGCCGGTCATACGGATAACTACACCCTTCACCCACGTAATCAATATGATAGCAGTGATAAAAGAGAAACAGAAGTACCTCGATCATCCCGCTACACCACTTACCTTCGTGACGAAAAGATATCTACTTGGGGCCTATTGATGGGGACTATTAAGAAAAAATTGTTTTATTTTTTTTATATATCAGATATATTAAATAAAAATATAACAAATATGATATTAATACACCTATAATAACACATAAAAGTTACAATAATGATTTTAGAATGATTATTTTTTAAGCCTTACAATACTTACAAAAGAAAATGTATAACACAGTGTCATATAAACTTATAATTTCTAGTACATTGAATTCCCCCTCTCCATTGTTTCTGTTAGTGAACTTGCTGTCAAAAGTTGAGATTATTTGCTATTATTTCATTCTGTCTTCTTTGATATCAATCATAATGATAAAGGATTTAATAAAGGACTTAAAAGAGACTTTTGGGTACGCTGACACAAGAAGTTAGCATAAATAAGCCCTGTTTCATGTAAAGATTATGATTGATTCTACAGTGTCTGGGTATGCTTGGTTGTTTGTTTTTGTTATTGGTTGTTTGATTTTGTTATTATTGTGTTTGTGTGATGTCGATGTAAAATTAACGTTCGAAATCGAGAAAGAACACATACCAGAAAGGGAAAAGTTCTTTAAAAAAAAAAAAAAAAGCAAAAGGGAAAATTCCTGAAGCGGAGATATTTTTGAGCCATTCGATAGCTGAAGCAAACCGGCCAACACAACCTCCATTCCTCTTTTGGATGGATGAGGTGAGGGAGATTTGATTTTTGTATAGTAGCAATTGCCATATTTAATTCTCTGCTTTTCATTGCAGTAACCTTTCTTGTGTTTGTGTTAGCTGAGTGTACAGGGCGAAATAATATTCTACAAGGTGCACTGTAGCTCCTTCCCCATACCTCTCCGCTTGTGCTTATTTGTGACGTGTTATTCTTATTTGATTTCTTTAAATTAAAAGAAATTACAATATGTAGGTAATTAATTTATTTCTAGTTTTTTTATTGGCTAATAGTGCTTTGTTTATTTATTTATGCTTCCAACAGAAGGATAGAAGTCGCTACTACTGCAAAGGGCGGAGTGAGCCACCACTACTATGGAGCAAGATTATTGAGGTACTCTAGAGCTCCTTCTCAATATCTTCTTGCTTGCTTGTAGTTCATAATATTTATGATATCAATTTGTTTTTTAATTTAAATTATGGGATTAATAATATAAAACTTATTCTAAATTTCTAACCATGTGATTATAAATTTAAATTATGGAGTTAATAATATAAAAATTATTCTAAATTTCTAGCCATGTGATTATAGAAATAGCGATGAGGATTAGGTTAACGTGAGATTCCTCTTTAAATCAACCATAGTCTTAGGCTTCCTCAACCATCTACACATATTTTAATGCAGATCTAGAACCGTCTTATTTCCTCCCTCCATCAGAGCCGTGGCGACCGAGGATTGAACTTTGAAGCTTCTTCCTCTCTCAAAAACCACCCTCCCCTGTTCGTCAAAACCATTCTTCGTCCTTTTCAAAACCTCTGTCGTTGTACGCACCGAAGTTCGTCCACATATGTAGTATGTGACGTGGACGGCGTGTGCAGTTTATTCATTTTATCTGACGTGTACGGTGCGTTGGGTTTATTTATTTTATCTGACATGTACGTGGGACCCGATTACCACTTAACTTGTTTAATCACTTCTGAGCTAGGGCTGGATGATTATTCATAGTTCCTGGGACGCGATAATTTTTAATGGTAAATTAAAAATGCAGTTGTTTTAAGTTTTGTTTATTTTTAATTGTTGTTTTAAGTTTTGTTTATTTTTAATGGTAATTTAAAAATGTGTTTTAAATGTTTTAAGTTTTATTTATTTTTCACTTATAGTATTTGTCAAATATTGGAAATTTGATTAAAAAATTGTTGAATTTATAAATTTGAATAGTTAAAATTATATAATTTTATTGTTCTAATTATTTTTCAACACATTGAACTTATTTATACATTCAGAAATAAAATTTAAACAATAAAAAAAATAAAAATTAATAAGATTTATATTTACCCAAATTCCAACTAAAACCTAAAACGTTAAACTTTTAAAAATACTTAATATACTCTTAAAATTAGTATTTAATCATCATATTACTAAATCCAAATGCAAATATGGTATTTACTAGATTAGTTATTAAGTAATTTGGGTTTGGAATAAAAAAATTTAATTTATATTTATTATTTATTAAGTAATTTGGGTTTGGAATAAAAAATAATAATTTATATTAATATATAGCAATAAACAATATCGGCTACTCGTACACCTCTCGCTACACGATGAGTTGGAGAAAGATGAAGACCGATGAGAGAACATTACAATATATCTTATTAATATTTAACAAATAAAAAATAAAAATAATATTAAGATTTTATTAATATTTAAATAATCATTATAATAAAATTAATTTATATTAAAAATTAATAATGAAATTAATATAATAAAATAGATTTTATTTTATATGTATAAAAATTAATAAATTATATAAAAGTTTAATTATCTTAATTTATTTAATGAACTAACTTAATAAATAGATAAATTCAACTTGTAAATTTGGATTATTGGTTTTTGTTTAAATGGTAAGGGGAGAAGATTTATCCTACTCACCTGGTTTCAATTTCTACATATAACATGTATGTTTTTTGTCCACTTGTTAACTCACTTCTTGTCTATACTGGTTGTCTAACTGTTCTAAGAAAATGTTTTTTTGGTCAGAATTGGTGACAGAAATCTGCACCAAATCACTATTTTTTTGTTGTTTAAAATCCAATTTTGAATGTAGAAATTGATTCAACATGCAGAAAAACCCTGGGCAATCCAATAATACCGAAATAATCACACAAATCTGCTGATCTAACAATTTCCTGCCTAATTTCAAGCAAATATCCCAAGAAAGAATAAAGAAAGAACATTCATTTAATTTAATAGAACATTTAGACTATAGCTATATATTATAACTTGATTAAAATAATAAAAAATATATATACTATGAAATTAAGTAATTTGTTTAAATAATTGTTATAATAAAATTAATTTATAATAAAAATGATAGTAAAATTAAGACAATAAAATTAAATCCATCTTATAATGTAAAAAAAATAACAAACCAAATGAGAGTTGGGTGATCATTAATGAAGAGTTGGGTGATAGTAATATGTGTATTTTTTGTCTACTTGTTAATTAGTTTCTTATATAATTATTTATTATACATGAAATTAAAATAAATCAATTTTAATATTATTGTTAATTAAAATTATAATAAAAAAAATTACTAAATATATTTCAAAATATAAAAATAAAATGTTTAATTTTTTTATAACATAAATAAAATAAAAATTAAAAAATATATTTCAGAATATAAAAATAAATTATTTTTCAGCCACTAGTCCCCCGCGATAAAATTAATTTATATTAAAATTTAAAAATAAATTTAAATTAATAAAATAAAATCCATCTTATAATGTATAAAAAAATAATGAATCACTCCACGATAATCTAAAACTAATATTATCAATAATATATTTGGGAGTAAGTTAGAGAAACAATCAAATAGTTGTGTAAGTTAAAGAAACAATCAAATAGTTGTGTAACTAGTTGTATAAGTTAAAGAAGCAATTAAATAGTTGTGTAAAGAAGTTCCTTATTCACAAACAAAAAGTTTCATGCACCAATTTAATGTTTAACTTGTCAATAATCTTAAAATTAGATTATTATTATTATTATTATTATTATTATTACTAAATTATAAACACTTTATATTTAAATTTTTTCATTATTATTTCCCCACGTTATTTGGCAAATTTTTACCATACTATGTTTTATGAAACAAAGATATTAAATGTTTTAACTTGTATAAGGTAAAAACTATTAAGAACACTAGAGAAACTATCATTTTTTAAGCTTTAGTATACTTACGTAACAACTTCTAGGACATTGAATTTCTCCCCTTCTTGATCATGAGTGAACCTCCTTTGAAAAGTTGAGATTCCTCCTCTGCCTATGAACACCTCTTTTTGTATATGAAAGATTTTATTTTGTCTTCTTTGGGATCAATCATAATGATAATCGAACTTCACTTAGAATAAATAAGGCTTGTTCAATGTCAACATTATGATTGATTCTCCTATGCGTGGGTATGTTTGTTTGTTTGTCATTGTTATTGTGTTTATGTGTGGTGTCTTGTGTGAAATTAACGTCTAAGAACGAGAGAGAGCACATAACAGAGAGGAAAAAGTTCTCGAAAAAGAATGGAGAGGGAGATATTTTTAGGTTGTTTAGTAACTGAAGCAAACCTGCCAACACAATCTCCATTCCTCTTCTGGATGGATGGATGAGGTGAGGGAGATTTGATTTCTTTATAACAGTAGAAATTGCTATATCTAATTCTTTGGTTTTCATTTTAGTAACCTTAATTATTTTAGACTTTTGTGTTAATGGTGTTTGGTTTGTTTATTTATTTCCTATTTCCATCTTTTCTTCGACTATATAGAAATTGCATGGAGCTTTTCTACAAGGTAAATTGTAGCTCCTTTCCAATACCTCCGTCCTTTTGCTTATTTGTGGTGTTATTCTGATTTGATTTCTTTAGATTAACAACTATTGCAATTTGTAGTCCACTAAATTGCAATTTGTAGTCCATTAAACTGTGCTCGGAAAGAGATGTTGTAGTCCACTAATGCCTCTTGGTTTAGGAATGGTGCTAGGAAGGAATGGTGCTAGGGAGGGATCTGGATGACTATGAGAACAATCCTTGTCGATGAGTGATCCTCTAGATCTATAGTTGTAATTACTAGAAGGAGTTTGCTTGTGCTGGTAGATGGTGTTGGGCCTCTGCTATTGCTATGTTGTAGAATGAATACCCTCGGAACACTGCATATACTTATGGTTAATGTTGCATCTACTTGCTAGAGCAAGGTTTCCACTTCACTTTGGGAGTGAAGCATGGGTTGTGTTGCATGAGTATATCACTGTGGAAGGGAACACTCCAAGAAGAAAAATATGAACTACTACTATTGAATTTGTGTAGCCCATGTGGGGCACAGAGCCAAGAAACCAAAGCTACAAATATCTTCTTGCTAGAGCAAGACTTCCACTTCAAGTTCGAAAGTAACATAGGGGAATAACTAAAAGCAAGTTCCTTTCTTAGATCTAGGTGTGATGGCACACTCCAAAGAACCAAATTTGAACTCTTGTTGTTGAGTAGTCTAGGTGAGGCAAGGAAGCAAGAAACCAGATATACTAGATATGAATGTAGATATAAATACATCTATTGCCATGCGGAAAAGAAAAAGAAATCTCAGTGTATTCCATAGTGATAGTCCATACCTCCATGTTGCATCGTGAGAGCATGTGCAACTACAAATAATCCAACCTCAAGAATCATTAATCATGTACTATGAGGGAGCAATACCCAGTGATTGTCAAAGCCTGAGGTACACACTGTTAAGTGTAGAACAAGACCATGTTGTAAAGTGTATATACATTGTCATGATTAGTGCATGGTCTAAAAATTCCCTAAATCATTTTAGAAAAGAAAAAACACTTTGTTTGGAATATATAATTTATCTGATCGATAGAAAATTCTTGTTACAGAACTTTGAAATATGTTTTATTATTAAATGATCTGATAAGATCATGGCTAAAACCTTAAAGCTAATAGAAGAAAAGATTAACTCACCATGTACATTACAATTTTCATAAAAAATAAAAAAATAAAAACCATTCTAAATGCAAATGATAAATAGCACTATAGATGTAAATGATAAATAGAAAAATAGAAGATTTGTAAGCATTCTTATAACAAAATATTCAAGACACACCCAAGTTATATAATAAACCCAAATTATATAATAAATGAGTTTTAGCATTTCCATGAATAAATTCCAAAATGAGAATATCAAGCATAAAGAAGTAATGGTGCTGGTATCTTGGTTGCAATGTGGATGGTACTAATATATCCCATAGAAGTTTGGTAAGAAAAGAGGGGAAACCCACCAACGATGATACACTATGGTGTTATGGAGCAATAGGACTAGGTAAAAACCCGTAAACACCAAATATCTATTGAACAATGTTTCAAGTGGTGTGAAACTCTATTTTGATAAGATGTGCAAGGTACACAGAATAAAAGGACTGACTTGTAGAATACGACCACAATGAATGAGCCAGTGAATGAGCGGAATAGCGCAACTAGGGTTTCAAGAAACCCTAAAAAAAAGAAGAGGCACGTCCAATGTTGACCACTTACTTGACCGAAATAATACCTTACAGTTTGGCAAGCACTCACTTGCACGTTGTTTCTTACGAACATGAAACTTTAGTTAAATTTTGGCATATGCACATATATTACAGACGCAGATAAGATTTCAAAAAAGTTTACCGTTAAGAGGAGCGGGAAAATATGTCATGGTTCACTCTATATAACTCATGACCTAATTTCATTAACGTTCATTTAGCTTTTGTCCGATCTCTTCTCAGGCGTTGGTAGTCTGGCGTGCATGATTGAATGTGCGGAGCGCTCCCCTTTTTTCTTTTTGTGTGTTTGTTTTTTCTCTGTGTGTGGGTATGCCTGGTTGTTTGTGCTGTATGTCATTGTTATTGTTGTGAGAAATTAATGTCTGAGAATGAGAGCCTGAGAGAGCGCAGAGCAGAGAAGGAGAACCGATCCTATCGCTGAACCAAACTGGCCAACACAATCTCCACTCCTCTTCTTGTTGGATGGATGAGGTGAGGGAAATCTGGGTTTATTTGTTTTATTTTATTCGGTTTTTTTTTATCAACAACAATTGCCCTATCTAATTCTCTAGTTTTCGTTTTAGTAACCTTAAACTTTCTGGGTTATCTGTATTTTGTTTGTTTACTTATTTCCTGTTTTCGGATCTTCTTTGATTATATAGAAATTGCATAGAGCTGAGTGCAAAGGGCGGAATAATCTTCTACCTGCTTTGCTTATTTGTGGTGTTATTTAGATTTGATTTCTTTAAACTAACAACAATTGCAATATGTAGGTAAGTCATTAAATTATTTCTAGATTTGTCTCGACTAATAGTACTTTGTTTATTTATTTCTGCGTTCAGCTTCTCTGCGAGCAAGGGAGTAGTGCAAAGGGCCGAATGAGCAGCACTGACATCGACCAATATTCCTAAGGTAACCTGCAGTTCCTTCTCAATATCTTCTTGCTCAATTTGTGATTCCACTCTAAATTTCTTAGTCATTAGAGAAATAGTTATGAAGATTGTGATTCCACTCTAAAATCATCATAATGAAATATAGATTCAGTTATCAATCATAATGAAACATAGACTCAAATCTGCGTGCGTGTTTATAATGTATTATTGTAATGATTTTTTAATGTTTATTAATATATACTTAAGATATTATAATTACATTTAACTCACGGTAGTAGAAATATTATCACCTTATATAATGTTACAGAAATAAAAAATTATCATAAAAATTTAATATTAAAGTTAAAAACTACATATTACAAGTAAATAAAAATGCACAGCAGAGATTATGATTCATTATACTCCGGGTATTCTATGTCAAAA
>ML805229.1:8550-26395 GCA_009831015.1 Picea engelmannii
AATAAGAATCTGCAAAGGTTAAGAAACATTCTAAAAGATTTCACCTCCTTCAAGTGCTACCATATTCTCAGAGATTCAAATAAAGAAGAAGACAAACTAGCCAACGAAGGCTGCCTTTTGCCCCAAGGAGAACTCAGCGTAAATGGTGGGGACCCAGTTAAAAAATGTATTCCTTGAAAAGGACAGCAGCTTGCAAAAGAATGTAGAAGGCAACAAACGCTTGAGAAAGACAGCTGGAACAGAAGATGAAACATAGTGCTGAAACACAGATGCTGGAACATAGATGCTGGAACACAGATGTTGGGACACAGAAGCTGAAACACAGTGCTGAAAGTGATGGATCTTATGCTGAAACACGGTGTTGCAGCAGCTGAAATTAAGTGCTGTTACATATGCTGAAACACAGTGCTGGAACAGTTGCTGAAACACAGTTTGTCACATATGCTGAAACACAGTTTTGTCACATATGCTGAAGCACAGTTTTGTTAAATATGCTGAAACACAGCGTTGGAACAGATGCTGAAACTCAGTGTTGGAAATTATGCTGAAACAACGATGAATCTTATGCTGAAACAATGATGCATCACAATTTGTAACTGAATTTGTGGCTTTTCCACCCCTCTAATAAAAACTATAACCGTTTTCGTTAAAAAAAAAAAAAATCATAACTTAATTAAAATATATTTTAAAATATAGAATGAGAACCTATTCATAGTTTAATACGAGTGTTCAATTCAAAATCAAATGTGTTGGTTTCATAGTTTAATACGAGTGTTCAATTCAAAATCAAATGTGTTGGTTTCAAGGAGCGGCTGTCGGGGACGGAAAAAATAGTGGGGTAAGTGGAATTCTTTCTATTGTTCATAACCATTTTATTAAGTGGACTTTTAGTTTAGGTAGGGGCATCAATAATCGGGCGGAGTTGCTGGGTGTATGGACCACATTTTATTTGGCAAAGTTTCTAAGTTTTCAGACTCTTGTTATCTTTGGGGATTCAAAGCTGGTGATAAATTGGTGTAATGGCAAGGGTAGTCTTCCTTCTGTAGCGTTGGAGGGATGGAAGGCCCGGATTCAAGAGATTCGTTGTCATTTAATAGCTTATCTTTCCACAATACATACATGGACTTTAACAAGGCTGTAGACACTCTCTCAAAAAAGGCATGTCAGATCGATCCTTTATACATCATGGGTTGACAACAATCCCAACTTAACAAAAACCATTAATGTTTTTTGAACCTCCTTCTGATCTTGGCCCTCCTTTCCAAGCTGCATGCGATCTTCTCAGTTTTTTCTTTGGACCATGTGTCGGGACATTCTATGAACTTTTTGATTTTTAAGCAGTCATGCAAGCTTGTTGGTTACATTTATTTTGATGTTCCTCAAGCCAATGAGGATCAATTTTTTATGTAATGAACATAAATGTTTATTTTTATATATTTAATATAAAAGGGAAATTTCTTTGAGTGGTAAAAGAGTGTCCATAATCTTTATTTAAGGTATTATGGTGTCCATAATGGTGTCCACTACCTAATAAAAGATATTATGTGTAAGAAATTCAAGTATGATTGTATAATGATTTTTAGGTTTTATCTTTGTAGATATTCATAATAAATTAAGGTATGAATTAATTTTTTTAATCATTTTAAAGATTATTGGGGAATAATAAAGAAAATTTAATCTTTGTTATTTTTCCATCCTCATTCTCATATATAAGGGTGAGAGGATAATAGAGAAAACTTATATGAGGGTGGACATGGGTGGGGGAATAATAGATTTATCTTATCTATTATTCCCCCTACCTCCATCCACCCTCATAAATCTATTATTCCCCACCCCCATCCACTCTCATATAAGTTTTATCTATTATTCCCCACACCCTCACCCTCACCCTCATATTAAGTTTTCTCTATTATTCCCCCACCCTATATGATAGGAGGGTGAGGATAAAGGGAATAATAGAGAAAACTTATTAAGTTTTCTCTATTAATAATATATAATTTCAATAAATTTAATATTATTTATAATTTGTAATTTAATTTTACTTGTAAAAGAATTTATATTATTTTTGTTATATATATATATATATATATATATATATCATTTTTATAATAAAAAATAAATAAATAAATTGTAAATTCAATAAAAATTAATATTATATATACTTAGTAATTTCAATTATAATTTACATATTATAAAATTTTATGTATAAACATTCATATAAAAGAAAATTTGCCATATTTCAATTATAATTTACATTTTATAAAATTTTATTTGTAAACATTCATATAAAAGAAAATTGACACACACACACACACACACACACACACACATATATATATATCATGCTATATTATATTATAAGAGCTAATGTTGTTATTTAAAATCCTAAATATATTTGTTATGTTCTAAGTAAATCTCAAAAATAAATTATAGTAAATCTTGAGGCATTTATAAAAGGATGATTTTTTTTTTTTTATCAAAACAATGTGAAATCAATGAAGAAAAATGTATTTGCTTTACAGAACCTTTAAAAACATGCAAATCTAGCATCTAGCATGATTGCATCAATGGTTTATAGAAAATATATTAAAAAAAATGTTGGAATCTATGGAAAGCTTGTAGTTATTACAAATGAAGAATAAGAATGTAGAAATGCATCTAGGGCTTTGTGTAGAGATGGAATTTCAGATGAGTAGCAAAAGGAAATGAGGCTTGAGGTATTGGTTTCGAAAGGATCCAAAAAGTGTATTTCAACCTTGTTTGTTCCACTTAATTTTCAAACTGTAGGTCTATGATTTGCACATTTTCACCAAAGCTGAAGTTATGTGGAATAACTCAAATGAGGTCTCTGCAATTAAAAATAGGCTAAGATCAGGTCTCTTCAATTGTTGTTTGTTCACTGGTTACAAAGATTAGTTCAAAAATCCAACAAATAAAATGTGGACCAATTGAATGTCAACCAATGGAAAGCAAGTCTACTCTGTTTCATATTTGGTTCAAGGGATGTATATAGTCATTTGGATAGCCAAGGATAACCTATAATTCTAGAAACACCAAATTGTCCACCAAACTCAATTAAACGAATTTGCAAACCTCCTACAAAAGTGCAACGACTCTCATATGACAACCATTGATATTCAATCTATGAGTATAATGGACGAAGGAGAATAGAGAGTTGTAGACATTCATTAAGTACTAATGGAAATTAGTTTTTAAGTGAATTAAGAAAATTACAAGATGTAACTCTTTATCATAACCATGTGTGCAACCAACAATAACAATACACCATAAATGACAACGATAATCTCATCCAAAACACTTTACAATACATTAAAATTCACACAAAGAAATCGATATGTTCTTGGAAACCCAACTGGGAAGAAAGGTAGGTTGATTGGTGAGATTATTAGGTAGAAAATTGATTACAAAAGAGTACAAGCTATACACATGTTTAGTGTATTATTACTCAATGGTAGGAAATTTTCAGATGGCCACGACTCAACAACAATCTTTACTCATCATGGGACAGAGTTGATGTCTTCTTCTCCTCTGATCATCAAGCAAGCCACTTCCTTGAGTTGTCACCTCTATTACTTCCCTTCTTCATTTCCACCTCTTTGTTCTATTCAATCTCTTCTTCATCACAACCTTCATTTTTAATGGATTTCCTTGAAAGGCCAAACATTACAATGGTTCATTTCAATTTCCAAGGAAATTTTGAACATTTTTCTCAACTTTGTCAACAACAATTAAATGTTATTTTTGGGATTAACTGCGTAGTGTAAGTCATTAATCTATGACCCATATCCATGAGTATTAGTCGCAATTGACCAATAATTCTCATGATTTGAATAGTCCACTTAGCAATGAGTGCTAAGTGGACTATTCAAATCATGAGAATTATTGGTCAGTTGTGACTAACACTCATGGATATGGGTCATAGATTAATGACTTACACTATGTAGTTAATCCCAAAAGTAATATCTAATATGTTGCACTGTGGAAGCCCATCTATTCTTAAACAATTAAATGCTTATTACAAAGTTTAAAAAAAGATTTTGGTGAGGCTCCAATTCATATCACATCTTCCCATTTGTATGATTTTGGTCCCTAAACGCTTCAACTCCCTTTGATATTCTTCTTCCGTTCCTTCAAGCATCCTTTAGCAAATCTCCAAGAAAGGGTGCCTCTGCTATAATATGGAACATAAGAGATGAATATGTGTTTCCTTGGGTGTAACATTGTTATCCATCTCATGGCTAGAGATGAATTTCGCTGCTACAATAGGTCATTGGACAATCACTACTCCTTGTGTTGTGAGTGCAAGCAAATCCTCTTTCCCTTGACCTTCACTCTCCAAGATTTCTTGTTGGTTGTTCAATTCTTAGGATGGAGTTTTGGGTTCCCACATAGGATGCTAAGCCTTCTAGAGTTCCAACAATTGCTAGCTTTGTGACCCTTTTTCTTGCAACATAAACAAACCAAATATATTATGCCATACATTTTGGTTTGTGGTGATGCTTTCCAGCGTGGTTTCTTAGTCCCCCGAAAGTTGGAATAGATCTAGATGGTGGAATCATCTCGTTGATGCCCTCTTCTGAGCCTCTACAAGAAAATTTGAGTGGCTTGTTGCACACTACTTTTCCAACTACCTTTTCCTCCATGGGAATGACTTCTTTTCTAGTTCTTCTTTCCTTGACAAAGGTGATTTGAGCTGAACTTGTGCTCACTTATTTTTCACTAAATCCTAGGGTGTCATGCTTGGGCCTATGTTGAGCTACAAAAAAAATCAGAATCCCTTGGCTTTCCTTGCTCTCCCTTTGCTATCATACCCCATTTGCCTCATGAGATTGTAATTGATGCCTTTAGTGTGATTTTCAAGTCACCGAAGGTCTCTTGAGCAAAGGTATTATAAGGTGAGTTTACCACGCTTGACTATGTCATGGTGTTGGTTTTTTCACTGGCAATGAAAGAGGCTTGATTGGTCTCTTGGATAGCTACTTGTAGCTTCTTCAAGGAATCTTCCTTCATTACCAAATCTTGGTATAAATAAGCAGTCACTTTGGTGAACCTTTGTTCTTGCCAATTATCTAGTTGAGTGAATTTCTCACCCAACTGTAAGAGCTACAATATACTCATGTCTAATTCCACCTTCATGGTGTTGAAGGAGTCCTATCATTTAGCAAGTTCCTTTTCTAGCTCATTTACTTTCCTCCTCCAATACTGACTTTCCTCTTGGATTTGCTTATTGCAGTTTCTCAATTGTTTTATCTTCTCCATCTTCAAGGTTTTTCCCATGGCAACTTCTTTAGAGTCTCTTATGAACTTATTCTCATAGCATATGATCCACAAATGGTAGGCCTATGGCATGTCCATTTCACCAACACAGTTACTATACATAATAAAATTGATTAATGTCTCTACAATCAAGAACATGTTGAGATCATGCCTATTCAAATATTGTTTGTTAACTGGTTACGATGCTTAGTTCGAAAATCCAACAAATAAAATATGGGCCAATTGAATGTCGACCAATGGAAAGAAAGTGTACTTTGTTTCATATTTGGTTTAGGGGATGCATACAAGCCCTTGGATAGCCAAGGCTAACCCCAAATTCATCCAACAAAAATAAATTAAAAAAACAATACTTGGAGGAGAGGGGAATGACCTATGAAAAAAGAAAAATGCCCAACAATACTAGAAATGTCGAACAATACACCATACTCAATTAAACCAATTTGAAAACCTCCTACAAAAGTACAACAATTTTGAGATGAAAACCATTGATATTTAATCTTCGAGTATAATGGACAGAGGAGAATAGAGAGCTATTGGTGTTCATTAAATACTATGGAAATTGGTTTTTAAGTGAATTAAGAGAGTTACAAGATGGAACTGTTTGTCATAACCATGTGTACAACTAGCCATAATAATACACCATAAATGTAACAACCCAAATAGATTAATTTTATCATAGTTTTTTTTTTAATTTAAATTAAATTAATTATTAAAATATATTAATGAGTCTTTTATTATTTTATTATTAAAAGGTGGGTGAAATAATTAATGGGGAGGATAAAGATGTTGGGGGATTAATGGGGGGTAAGGTTGTTGGAAATTAATGAGGGGGATTTGAGAGAGGAGGATAATGAAGAAGGGGAGGACTTGGAAGAGGGATCTCATTTCTGTTTAAGGATTTCTGAATTTATGAAAATAGAGAAGGAGGAGGAAATTGGAAGAATTGCTTTGGGGAACTCTCACATGGCACTGTTGTTGTTGGGAATTTTTGGCTCAGGGGCCAAGAAACTGCAAGGATTCCTGGAGCTAGGGAGTCAGAAAGGTTGTTCCTAGTTGGCTCAGAGATTAATATTCAGTCTAGGCAAGAACAATAACAAGATCAGATAGAAAATGGACTAGATAAACCAACGTGCAGGTGGATGTATGTATTATGCTAATGTTATCATTATTCTGCTGTTGCTGCTGATATTATTATGTTATTATCATTATTATGTTGTTACCCTCTATTCATTATGTTGTTACCCTCTATTCCCGGCTTATTCCAAGTATAAAAAAATCATGAAAGAAATTCTAAATTATATTTTAGTCATTAAAATAGATGATTTTAGAAAAACTTTTAATTAGTTTGAAGTCCCGAAAATAACGAGGCTTTACAATAAATGAAAACAATAATTTCACCCAGAGTAGTCTACAAAACATTAAAAATCACATAGAGAAACCGAGATATTCCTGGAAACGCAATTGGAAAGAAAACCAAGTTGGTTAGGGAGTTCATTAAGCAAGAAATTAGTTACAAAAGGGTGAGCTATACATAGATTTAGTGTATTGGCTCATCATGAGATAGAGTCAATGTCTTCTTCTCCTCCAATCATCAAGTAGAATGCTTCCTTTAGCTCTCACCTCTACTACTACCCTTTTTCATTTCCTCCTCTTTGTTCCATTCAATCTTTTCTTGATCACGACTTTCATTTTTAACAGATTTCCTTGGAAAGCCAACCATCACAATGATACATTTCAACAATTAGGAGGATTTTGAACATTTTCTCAATATTGCCAAGATACAATTAAATGGTTGTGACAAAGTTTACCAAGAGATTTTAGCTAGAATTCAATTATGGTCATCGGGTCAATTATTCAACAATCATGCACTGTACATCATCATGATGATGGCATCTATCAGGCGGTGTACATCACTACAACATGTACATACCATGTAGTGTATATCACTGCGAGATACAAATCCAATATATTGTCGTATATCATGTAATGTACATCTTTACGATTTGCACATCCAAAGGAACATAAATGCTTATTGCTAGATTTTCAATACCCTACCTTAGGGGTTTTGCCCCATTTTAAACCAACCCAAATACTTAGAAAATCAATCAGAGTTCTGGATTGACCAGAAATTTAAAAACAAGTCATCTGAGAACCTACCGAAAAAGTAACTTGAAAAGAAAAATTGCTTGTGAGTTAGTCCACTCCCTTGCTTATTATTCAACCACATAAACAGCTCGACGAGAAAGTCAATCACATGCAGGGTACTAAGAGAATCTACCCACGACGTTAGGCACGGGCATTGGCACAGCGACGAAATCTCCATCAAGTTACCCTTAACGTATCGATACGATTTTTTCCCATGTTTTGTAGCCGGCATTTTGTTTGTCTGTCGTTGTGGACTACAGCTTCCGCTTGATTTATTTATGGTTTTCCTTTCAAAGGAGTGTACGGTTCGAATATCCGTGGAAGATTCTATACAGTGTTTAATGGCCTTTGTTTTATATATCACATTATTAGTTGTATTGTCTAGATGCCGCTTATTTTCCCATACATTCTTCCACGGATTTAACGATTTCTTCTGCCCGAAGGCATCGGGAGATTCCCATTTCATATCTCATGATGTGCCCCTCATGTGATGAGCACAAGTTGCAACCTCAGAGGCGTCGTTTCGTCAAACTCTCTTGCAACCTGCTCTGATTTGTAGGATTCCGGAATTTAGTGGTAGTTGAAGTCAGAAACTAACTCCTGCAGTTAATCCATGTGTTTTATGCTACATTTGACCGGACACTATGCCAAAAGTAGAATGCTTTTGGTAACGCAAAGTGGGCTATGAAATCCAGTTCCGACTTTAAAAAATAAACACATATCTAATTCATTTCAAAGATGGTGTACGGTTGGAAAGACATGGCTGCTGAAATAAACCGAATTCTTACATGATCTACATATATAATATTTGTTATGCCCCTCCAACATTACATGTTACACACAAATGTCTTAATCGTTTATCGATTCCGGCATCTCTAATGCCTTGAAATTTCAATTGTTGACAACAGTGATGTCAACAATCAACGGAGATTTTGTCGGCCAAAGGATGTTATTTGACGGGGCTTTTTCTTTGGCATGCAGATTAGAAACTGCGGCTGGCATGTAGTGAACGCAAGGGCTCCTTAAAACTGCATAGGCTTGTATTATATCTTCCACAGAGTAGGAGGCACAAACGGAATTTTTTTATTATTTAAATCGTTTGACAAATTATACAGCAAAATTTCCAAATTTGATCTTCCCAACTGAACGCCTAACAAATTTCAATATCTTTAAATTGAATTATAGAGATGGTTATAATACCGGGACGAATTTACAGATTATATCGTCTCTATTCGCAAAATCCTCAATGTAGCAATGGGCAAAGGTTCGCTGGTTTATCAGCATTCAAATGATTTAAAGCGACCCACTCACTGTTTTTCCATCCTTTTTATTGCAAGGAAATTTTGTGAACGCTTTCCGTTCCAAATAAAGTGTTAAATAATGGATCCAGTGAAAACTACCCACCCCTACGGTCAAAGATGACGCCTTCACTAATTTAACCATGGTTCATAATCCCTACGAATTTAATGCGGCCTACTGAAAATTATTTAACCCCATTTTAAAAAATATCCCAAGCTTGGGCCTCCATTAATTTGACTATTTGACTATTTTTATTATTATTAATAACCGAGAAGAATTTAATGAGATACAGTCAAAAGTATTCACCCATAACTTTGACTTTTGTTAAGAACATCCTCATTAACATGTATTGAGGATGCTCCAAAATATTTCATTGAACTCGATATTACAATTTTCTTTAATAACTGGGGCCATTTTCATCTTTAAGAAGTTAACAAGTGCTGCATGATAGTTTAGTCCCTACCTAAAAGTTAATTTACCTGGAAAATTAAAAAGCTAATTTGTTGAGTTAATTAAAAGTAAATTAAAAGTTAATTTACCACAAACAACTTAATTGTTGGTACAATTATTTGGTGATACCATCTTGATACAACTAGTAGAAATTAATGTGAAGAGAGTTGAACCAAGAAGATGGAAGATTGTACAATCTTACCATGAATGTATTATGGAGACTTGAATTCTTATAACCTACTAGCTAGATCAGTAAATTGTAGGCCAATTTTGAGATCAATGGTTGGTGCACTAACTTATTTAGAATGAGTTAATGCATTGTTTGATACATTAATCAGATCAATGGTTGGTGCACTAACTTATTTAGAATGAGTTAATGCATTGTTTGATACATTAATCATCTGTTTGTTTCAAATTTATTTTCCTCCTTTGTTCGATCACATTTTTCTTTTTGTGTTTTTTTGAAATTATATTACAAAATTGAAAGAACATCAAAGTGGCATAGCAAAAGTACAGTGGGCCCACAACCCATAGGCCCGGTTTCAAATCACGTCTCTCATAAATTTAACCATAAACACTCATTAAGAACATGCATCTCACTATTTCTCCTACATAGTCTCCCTCAAGTTGGTTTGGAGTGAAAACATGTTTTTTTTGTCATTTTGTGCCCAAGGTTTCTCAAAAAAATGCTCTTTTATTTAGGCTCACCTTGTGTTAGTGAATTTCAATCTTTCTAGGCTTATCCATGGGGTAATAACATTGTAATATATGAATCCTTTGGTTTTGCTATGTATTATATGTTAAATTTGGCAGCATCGACAATCATTCTCCAATGAAAGGCCATATGGTCCACCCCGAGGCTAGCTAGGGAGATTTGGAGAATCAACTAGTCTTGTGAGGTATTGACAAAAGCCAGGGGGAACATACAACCTTTGTGAGTCAAACCAAAAGTCAGGCCAAACGAGATGCTATGTAAGTTTAATGCAAAAGTCAGGGGGAACGTACAACCTTTGTGAGCATAGACAGTCTAGTGCAAAAGTCAAGGGGAACATACAACCTCTGTGAGCATAGACAAGCTAGTGCAAAAGTCAGGGGGAACGTTCAACCTCTGTGAGCCTAGTCAAGCCTTGTGAGCCATGAAAAAAAGTCAAGGCATCTAGCAAAATTTAGGTTGAATATAAAATTCCTATGAGCTAGAAACAAACGATATTCCTAATATTGCAAATGATATAAATGTATTGATCTAGTGCGTTGGCACGTGTAACATTATCCACCATGAAGAGAATTTCGAATTGCCTTGTAATTTTGAGTTGTAACTGAAGTCTTAAGTCTAAGTTCTATTTTAGAACTAAAGTGTAATGTTGAGTTGTAAATAAAGTCTTAAGTCTAGTTCTATTCTAGAACTAAATTGTAATGCTAAGTTGTAACCGAAGTCTTAAGTCTAGTTCTATTTTAGAACTAAAGTGTAATGTTGATTTGTAACTGAAGTCTCAGGTCTAGTTCTATTTTCGAACTAAAGTATAGCAGTCTCAAGTCTAGTTTTATTTTCGAACTAAAGAGTAATGCTGAGTTGTAACTGAAGTCTCAAGTCTTGTTCTATTTTCGAACTAGAGTATACCAGTCTCAAGTCTAGTTTGAACTAAAGTATGAAGTTGAGTTATGATTAAAGCATGCAAACAAGTTACTATTTCGAGCCTCTCCTCTTCAGCCTATATAAGAAAAGGTCGATCCCTCTCTTTAACACGGTTTTTGATATGCAGGTTAAGGGAGAAGCAATAGAGGAGCATATCAGTGATAAAGAGGAAGAATAGAAAAGCAACATATCAGTGCTATATATCAACAATATAGGTTGCATATCAGAGGCATATATCAACAACATATCAGTGCTGTATATCAACAATAGAGGCAACATATCAGAGGTGTATTTCAGCAAGGTCTCTTAGGTCTTTGTCAGGTCAGAGTAATCTTGGCAAGCTCTTTAAGAGAAGAACATTCATGGTGGATATTTGTAAGTGATCATACATTATTAATGCAATAAAGGAATATCGTTTGCTGGGGTTTTTCTCCCTGTACAGGGTTTCCTAGGGTATATGTGTTGTTGATGTGCATTCTTACTTATCTACATAGTTATTGCTATTCGGTTATGATTTGGTATTGTTGAAGTGTATTAAGCTGGAATCAAAGTGTTGAAAAAAATAAAAGAATTAATCCGCATAAGAAATCAAGCTCATAATTTAACATGGTATCAGAGCTTATGGTGTGTTAAACGTGTTGAAGTGCAACAACAGGCACACATAGATCCAAGCTAGCTTGATTAAGTTTCCAGTGTGAGGTCCATGGCATCCTCCATTTCAGTCAGGGCCGAGGATAGGCTCGAAGGAGCTACCAAATTCAATGTGTGGAAGCTTCGGATAACAAATATCTTGCAAGAGCATGATCTTGAGAAGTATGTGACCATAGTGGTGAATGAACCCACGAATAATGCAGGAAGAGCGACCTTCAGGAAGAGTCAAGCAAAGGCCAAGAAAATCATCTTTAACTCATTCAAAGACAATATAATGCCTGCAATGAATTCCTTAATGAATGCCAAGGATTGTATGGATACCTTGGTGAATCTATACGAGAAACAGGCTCCAAGTCAGAAGAGGACACTTAAGCAAATGCTTAAGTATTTAAAGATAGAGAAAGGTGAATCAATGGCATCTTTCTGTTCCAAGATAGCCCATATCAGAGATCAAATTTTGGTCACAGGGGTGACAGTGAATGATGATGATTTAGTGCAGGCCATTTTTGACGTTCTTCCTTCTTCATGGGAGACCTTCTTATCCAGTGTAAGTGGGAGAGAGATTCATCCCACATTTGTGAGGTTATGGCATGATTGGATCTAGGAGGAGAGTCACACAACTACCAGAAGCGAGTAAATGAAAGAAGAACACTCAACTTTAGCATCAAAATTCAAGGGAAAGAAGAAAGGCTCTCAGAGGAAGCCAAACACCAAAGGTACATTTAAAGGAAATAATATTGATACATCTAAGATTAAATGCTTTAGTTGTAATAAGTTGGGTCATTTTGCTAAAGATTGTTGATTTAGAAAGAAATATCCAAGGAAAGGGAAACATTATGCCTCAACTGCTGAGGATGATGAATCCAAAAGAAATCAGAAAAGTCCTTCTAATGAGAAAAAAAATAGAAAAGAATATTACTTGGTTTCTTCCTTATCCAGTTCAGTTTTCACGGGGACGAAAAACTTGGTTTGTAGACAGTGGTGCATCAAAGCACATGACAGGGTATAAGGAAATCCTCTTAGATTTCGAGACAAAATATTTTGCAGAGCATGTTGAGCTTGGGGATGACATATGTTACAAGATAGAGGGAGTAGGCTCTATCTCCTTCAAATTGGAATTTGGGGCTAGACTTCATATTGATGAAGTATTATATGTTCCAGGGCTCACGAAAAATCTACTATCAGTTGCAACCCTTGAGGACAAGGGATATTGGGTGATCTTCAAGGACAGGAGGGCACTACTATGGGCTAAAGGTAGCCACTTAAGTACAACATAACCCATTGGAACTTGCAGTGGAAGATTGTATGTCGTGTCAAGACATTCAGTTCAAGCATTGGCTCATGATGCGACTAGCTGTCACACACCCACTATGGCATAATAGGTTTTTTTTTCGCCTTTTTCTCCTTTCTTTCTCGAGGGACAGAATCCATGAGTTTCTACAAGGTCCTAGCGTAGGCTAGCTCTTCCTGTCGGAACATTCACTAAACCAATCCGCCGGTTCTTTCATTGAAAACCCATCGTATACAACTCAAGCACCAAGTGCGGGCTTCGACTCCATGTGATCATTGGTTATGACCCCGGGCCAAGCCAAGAGCCGCCTTTCACATTTTGTGACTCAGCGATGCCCGAGAGTCTAGTCTTTCGACTCTTCAAACCCCGAAACCCGAAATCGTCCTTTCGTTGAGATTGACGGTTCCAAATCTCCTCCCTGATCCGATGGTCCTCGCCGTTTTGGGACTTCGGTAACCAGGAGTTTGAAATGCAAGCGAGTCGAGTCTTTCGACTCTTCAAACCCTGAAACCCGAAATCCGATAAGCGAGTTCTTGCAAGAGATATGATGGTCCTCGATGATATGGATCCAATAGTCCAGATCTCTTCGGAGTTTTGTGAATAGGGAGTTCACGATGCAACGACTCCAGAACTCCTGTCACTCAAATCCCCGAATTTCGATATGGGAATTTGTGTAGGAGATCAATGAACCTTGTTGATCTATATCTGACGGTCACCATCCCTCCTGAGCTTAAGGGCGTTGAAGGACACTCAGCCTTGACCCCCTTGTTGTCCTATGAGATCCAATGGCTTACGGGGTTTCAGAGCTTTCCCCAAACTCTGACCGCTCACCACGCGTCTCCTTCGATGGATGGTCCAGATCCTCTCGGAGTTTCATGAACTGGGATTTCACAAATTGCGAAGACGAGGGGTCTTCCCCTTTGGTCTCCCAGGTGCCGAAACGTCGAAATGCCGAAACCTATTCACACTAAGCTAATTTGTAGTTTCGCATACCGGGACTTCGTGACTTATGACGACGAAGGGTCTTGCCCTTTGGTTTTCCGGGTGTCGAAACGCCGAAATGCCGAAACCTATTCAGACTAAGCTAATTCGGAGTTTCACATATCGGGACTTCACGACTTGCGACGACGAAGGGTCTTACCCTTTGGTTTCCCGAATGTTGAAACGCCGAAATGCCGAAATCTATTCACACTAAGCTAATTCAGAGTTTTGCATACCGGGACTTCACGACTTGCAATGACGAAGGGTCTTTCCCTTTGGTTTCCCGGGTTCTGAAACTCCGAAATGCCAAAATCTATTCACACTAAGCTAATTCGGAATTTCGTATACTGGGACTTCATGACTTGCGACGACGAAGGGTATTTCCCTTTAGTTTTCCAGGTGCCTAAACATCAAAATGTCGATGAATGGGCCCGAATACTCTGGGACTTTCAGGATGTTGCCAAGTCCACCCTCCTGCTTATGCAAAGGTTAGGGTCGACGGGCAATAGAGATACGATAGATATTTCAGAGGGTTCTTGGGTAAATTATCCCTAGGCTTGGTGACTTGAGTAAAAGTCTTCCTAGTTCGCCAAGCTATAGATTCGGTGGTAGGGGTAAAGTAAACTTGTGGGTTTACTATCATGGTAGTCCTTTCGAGGGACTCACTCCGACTTTGGAGTGCGAGAAAACTTCTCGAGAGAAGTGCCTTCGGGAAATTAAACCAGGGCATACCGCGAGCCAAGTAGATAGGACAATTCTCAAGGGAACGGACTTGTATTCTAAACCTACTCATTCTATACATACACTGATTATGATCATATAAGTATAAGCATGTATCCCTTGTCTCCAAATCAAAACATAGGCAAACACTTCCATACATAAACCATTTATGAGTGTGTAAACATGAGCATGCATTCAATTCAAAAATACAAGACATAACACTTATCAGAAAACACTAGGTGGGACGCAACTACTGAGAGGGGTGCTCTTTTCCACCCAACCGTAGGCTCAGTGACTCCAAACGAATTTACCACTAGCCACCCCTAAGCTAGACCACGATGTTGGAGGTTCAATTTTCTACTTCCAGCTCAATGGAAGTTAAGGACGAAGATTACTCTCCTTCTCCTCTATTCAGAACTCCCTGTGTTTTCGGAGTTTCTCCAGTTCTTCCCCGTGATCCCTGTCACATGCGTTCTCTTTTCCCCTTTTACCACACTTCCTCTCTTGCCTTTTCTTTGCAAGATTGCGTGTGGCGCGAATTTCCTCGTCCACGGCCAGGTCTGGGAGATATTACGGATGGGAGGTTCACCCCCATCCCCTCATTAACTCTTGAGGAGCCTCCCCACCTACCAATTTGACGAGAAATCCATTTCAGGGTCAGAGAGTTGCTTTGGTCTTTGAGCAAGTAAAACCTATATAGTATTGGCTCGGTGGAAGTTAACGCAACCATTCCAGGTCCCTTCCACCACCTCTCATTAGCTATCGTGGTCTATTTTAGCACATCCCCCTCCCAACAACCATGCCACACATATTCATAACATAATTTACATTCATTGACCTTTCATAAAAAGGTCCGTCAAATCAAACATTCACATATTTGAGTTTGCCATAGTTCTTGGCCAATATAGTTATTTTTACAGACTGGGGGAAGCAAGGTGTTACAATTCCCTCCCCCTTAAAGGAACATCGTCCTTGATGTTCTATCTATCAATATGACGTGTATGTACAGAAGTAAACAAAATCAGATATGTCTGTTTCATGGCATCTTCCATTTCCCAGGTAGCCTCATCTGGGCCAAAATGTTTCCACTGCACCTTGACCTGTGCAATGGTTCGGTTCCTGAGTGGGGTTTCCTTTCTGTCCAGTATGCATTGAGGTTCTGGCAGGAATTCTCCCTCTGGTTCCACCTATATCACAGACCAGTCAATTATATGATTAGAATTATGTACATATTTCTTCAATAATGAAACATGGAAAACATTATGTGCTTTTACTGTGGGAGGAAGTGCTAGCTTATAGGCTATAGGTCCCACTCTATCTAGAACTTCAAAGGGTCCGCAATACTGAGGTGGTAATTTGGCACAAGTGCCCATCCTCAGGGAACTCTTCCTGGGCCTAACTCTGAGATATACGTGGTCTTCCATCTTGAATTCTCTTGAAGTTCTCTTTCGGTCGGCGTAACTTTTCTGTTTGTTCTAAGCGACCTTCAGATTTTGTTTTATCTGAATCACTTGTTGTTCCATTTCTTTCATCATGTTAGGTCCAATAGTAATTTTGTTTACGGGATTACTCCAACTGAATGGAGTGTTGCATGATCTACCATAGAGGACTTCGAAAGGACTCGTCTTCAGGGATTCTTGGTAGCCGTTGTTGTAGGCGAATTCCACCAGTGGCAGGTAATCTTCCCACTTCTTGGGTTGATGCTTTACATGCATTCTTAGCATGTCTTCCAATATTTGGTTCAATCTTTTCATATGTCCATCGGTTTGAGGATGATACGCTGTTCTAAACAGTAATTTGGTCTCCAGACCAACCATCAAGGATTTCCAAAAGTTGGAAGTAAATTTCCTGTCTCTGTCATACACGATCTCTTTAGGCATACGATGTAGTCTGAATATCTCCTTCATGAATATGCTGGCGATATCTATTTCCTTGCAAGTTGATTTGACAGGGATAAAATGGGCAGGCTTGCTCAATTTATCCACCACTACCATGATGGCGTCATTCTGTTTGGTCGATGTTGTTAATCCGGTGATGAAGTCCATGGAAATGGTTTCCCACTTCCATTCCGGGATGGGTAGAGGTTGTAATAATCCTGTTGGGTGCCAGTGTTTTTCTTTAACATGTTGGCATTCTAGGCACTTAACTAAATAGTTAGCTATGTCTTTCTTTAACCCAGGCCAATATAATTGTTTCCTAGTGGCCGTGATCATCTTTTGATATCCTGGGTGACTAGTATATGGTCTTTTATGTAGTTCATCTATAAGTTATCAGACCTCCATCTATCATCTGGTAGCCTTCATACTTTATTCCTATGGGTTCTTTCTCTAGGTACGAGGTCACGGTCTGGAAGAATGTGTCTGTTTCTTATGCATTCCTGACTCTTTCTTTGACATTCGTCTCATAGGTGCTCACCGTTGCCAGGCAAATTGTTTTCATACTTTTGCTAAGGGCATTAGCCACCTTATTTTCCTTTCCTTTAACATGTTTGATTTCAAAATCAAACTCACTAAGGAGGGCCATCCACCTAGTTTGTTTGGCATTGAGCTTCGGTTGGTCAAAAAGATATCGCAATCCACAGTGGTCTGTCATGAGTACAAATTTCCTTCTCAGGAGGTAACGTCTCTACATTTTTAAGGTGTGCACTATGGCGTCTAGATCTAGATCATGGGTCACATAGTTGACTTCGTGCTCATTCAATTTTCGGGATTCATTGTAGACTACATTTCCTCCTTGCATAAGGACTCCTCCGAGCCCTTCCTTACATGCATCTTTGCACAGGAAGAAGTCATTTTCAGGATCAATGATCTTTAGCACGGGTGCATGGGTCAGAAGGTGTTTCAGGGATTGAAATCTTTCTTCACATTCTTGTATCCATGTGAATTTAGCTCCCTCCTTTTGGAGGACAGTGATTGGACAACCAATCTTGGAGAATCCTTTTATAAATCTCCTATAGTATCTTGCTAAGCCCATAAAGGATATGATATCTGAAACATCCTTTGGGGTAGGCCATTCCATGATAGACCTGATCTTGTCAGGATCTACTACTACTCCCTCTTCAAATATGACATGGCCCAAGTAATGTATTTGCTTTTGGAAAAAGTCGCACTTGATAAATTTGGCATAGAGCTGATGTTCTCTTAGCAATTGAAGCACAAGTCTAAGATGTTCTCATGTTCCTCTCTATTCTTGGAGTAAATTAATATATCGTCAATAAAAACTAGTACAATTTTGTTTAGGAATTTGCTGAGCACATTGTTCATCAAGCACATAAAAGTGGCAGGGGCATTGGTCAATCCAAATGGTACTACCACAAACTCATAGTGACCATATCTCGTCCTGAAGGCAGTTTTGTGGATGTCTTCACCCTTGATTCG
>ML805229.1:41568-52214 GCA_009831015.1 Picea engelmannii
GTCATTTTTTTTTGTGATATTTCACTAAACTTGGCACCTTTATGATTAAATATTATTTTTATAATATCCTTTTTTCCGATAACTGACTTTTATAATAATATATTCACTTTTGTCACCTTTCCTTTTTTTTATTCTTTTCCTTAAAGGTTATATCACTAACTTTAAAAATATATCGACTTTTAAAAGAATAATAACCTTATATTTCACTTTAAAAGTACTTTAATACTTATTTGAACCTTTAATATTTTAAATCCCTTGACTACTTTAATACGTATTTACTACTTTGGCTTATAAAGTAGAACATTTACTTTAATTGAACCTTATATGTCCAAATGAAACTAATATTAGTCATATTTGTATGTTTCACTTTTTATTTTTACATAAAAAATTTCACTGGTACACAACCTTTTTCTCACCGGTACATAACCTTAGGTAGAGTCATGACCTTTAATGTGAAATTGATTAAGTTGATCATTCAATTGAAAAATGAATAGATCGGTGTTTGTACAGATGCACAAATGCGAATTTGTATGGTTTTGGCTGCTGGGATTGGATAAAGATGATTGTACGAAAGATTGTACGGAGGAACAATGACTGCAAATAGAAATTATCGGCGGTTTTACGACGCATGTAGAATAATGACAGTACATATGAAAGTACAACTGAAAAAATAACTGTGGCTGGTACAGAGTACAGCAGTAGTGAATGCAGACTACTAACTGTGGTTGTTAGTGAATGTTGACTACTAACTGCACAGATTGAAAAAATGGTGGGTGTGTAGGGCAATTTGTTGTTGCTGGTAAATTTTTCTTATGGTTACATCTCACGCTTTTCTTATGTGCATTAAATTACGATAATTTTGATATTTATCATAACTATGCAGTAACAGTGATTTTACATAAAACTAACAATTCTTTCTTCTTTTTTTTTTTTGCACTGATTGCTTTGCAACATAATGGTTTAGTTCTGCTCCCTTTTTTGGTTTTTTTTTTTTTTTTATCTCTCTTATTTTATTTGCAGTGGAGTAATTCTTTCTCCAATAGAATTCTGAATTTTTAATAGCCAGAGGCTTGATTTTGGTCAAAGACCAAAGTTCAGAGAATTCTGAATAATGGGGTGGGGCCAAAGGCTAGATCAGACAAAATCTGATAAGGAAAATGGTCAAAGGTTGGATCATCGGAAGTGCCCGAGCAGCGAACTGATCTTTTTCTCCACTATAATTTCTGATTTTCGAATTTGATATTTCTCTAATTTGCAACGGAATAGTTTATTTCCTCAACAAAATGGTTAGGACCAGCAAAACGAATGCTCTGATACCACTATGGTGAACCAACCTGGTTCACTGTGTAAATATCCAGTATAAATAGGACAGTACGCAATAATCCATTTAAGGATAGTAAATATATTTAATAATAAATGTATACGAATGAATAAGATGATCTTACAAATGAGGAATGACGGCTTGTGTATATACCCACGCAGGGGTGACCTTTACCAATAGACATGTCCTTTGAGACATGTCCTTCATTATTAATAATTATTATTTAATCATTATTATTTAATCATTATCTTATTAATATCTACTTTATATGTATATTTATGTTCATAACAGTCTTTGAGTTGAAGATCAAGTCTTCAGACTCCGTCGAAAGATAGTTTGATTAACCTTTTTCACTTTACATTACGAAAGTGTACACATTTGTTCCAGTAGTTTATATAGGAGCTGGATCTCTTCTTGGCCATACTTGTGAATGACAGTCAACGGAATTTGAACCACTTGTCCCTGACAAGGGGGAAATCTAAAGTTTTCAATCAGGTTCCAAGTTAAGTTTGATTTAGAGCCTGTGAACAGATGATCAAGTATGCAACCTAGTTCCTGGTATGCAGTCTTGTTCCTGAACATATTATTGTTGATATTCTTTGTGGTCAACTTAAAACCACCAATTGAGTAGAAGACATGAAGTTCTGCTTGTTACATTTTCAGATTTTTTATCCTTGAGCTCTTGTTAGTTTATGGTCAACTTAAACCATACCATTTAGTAGAAGATGTCATCTTCTACTAGACATTCAGTTTGTGGTCATCCTGAAACCACCAAATGGGTTTTTGGTCACCCTTAAACCACCAATTTAGTAGAATACATCAGCTTCTGTTATTTTTTTCAGAGTTCAAAGAGCATCTTCAGCCAACCCTCTGAATATTCGCTTGACACATAGTTGATTGTCAAGTAGTGGCAGTTTTTCAAGCAAGAACAAACTTATGATTAAGGGGTGATGTTAAAACTCTAATCATAAGTTAGTTAGTTTACCTAACTTTTATACAGTTACATGACAGTTATGGTCTTTTTGCTCATTGATGAATATAGAGTATGCCTTTTCTGTTGGTATTTATTTATCTCTGTTCATCATGGTTTCTTGATTGTTTGAGTTATTTTCATTATGTTTCTGTTGTTTTCTTCATTATGAATCTAGCACTTGGACTTAAACAGGGCCAAAAAATTTTGCTTAGTACATGCTTTATGTTCAATGAAAAAACTAACAAAACATTTACTATTACAAACAGAAAAGTGTTATTTTTGTTGTGATAATGGCAGCACAGAATGAAGAGGAGATCAGGCTTGAGGATAATACTGAGCAAGGACCTAATAGAGAGCTTGGACAGAACAGTGAAGGAAGTTTCGCGACCCAGGTTTTGGAAACCATGAGAAACCTCATTGTGGAACTGCAAGTTTTCAAGGCAGACAATGAGAAATTGAAAAAGGCACAACAAGAATAGCAAGAAATAAATGAAGTACTGTTGCAAAGCATAGTAACAAAGAAGAGCCCAAAATACAATAACCAGGTAGAAGAGGTCAGTAAAAGGGCCTCCAAGAATTCTGGTCCTGAAGTAGAAAAAGGGGGCAACTCTTCTAAAGGTACACCATCAGTAGAAGATAAAACAACCACATCAAGAAAAAGGAAACAGGTGGACCACCTGGAAGGAGAATTTAAGAAAATCAAATCGTCCACCTTTGACGGGGAATCTAGAACAGGGGAGGAGGCTGAAGCATGGTTACTGGACATAAAAAAGTATTTCCAAATCCACAATTATTCCAGCAACATGAAGGTCAGAATGGCCATATACAACCTAAAAGGAAAAGCAAGTATATGATGGTAAGACCTGAAGTTAGCCAAGGGCCTAAAGAAAAAACAGATGAATTGGTCGGACTTCAAGAAATACTTTAAGAAACGGTATTTATCTTAAAGTTACTATGAAAGAAAAACCAATGAGTTTTATGAGCGACGACTCGGTCAAATGACTATGGATGACTTGATAAAGAAATACTTGGAATTATTAACGTGTGTACCTTATATCTGGGAGGACAAATTAAAAATGCAATGGTTCCTAATATGTTTACCACAGTCCTATAAGGACAGGATCGAATTTGACAACCCCAAGACCTTAAGTGAATTTTTCGAGAAGGCATGAATGTGTTACGACCAATACAAATAGCGGTCAGAATTCCCCAAGGCTTGGAAAGACAAGAAACAAGACAGAATGAACCAGCGGAAGAAGGGATATCAACCATCCCCTTTCCAGAATGCAGCAAAGACCTTTCCAAGGAAATATTTTCACTCCAATAACCAAAACACCCAAGGAGGAGGTAAACCAGTTAATCTAGGAACCAAGAAGTTTGGGGACAGTCCCAAGGAACCGCTAAAATGCTGGGAATGTGGAAAGCCTCACTTAAGGACGAATTGTCCACGTTTAACTTATGCATCCAGGACTATGGTTCACAACCTTCAGGAAGCCTCTACAGTGGGAGATGTGGGTAGAAGCTTACACGGGATAAATGCAGCCGTGGATGGCCGACAAGTTGATGACCAATCCATTGTAGTGGAAGTCGAAGGTAAATTTAAAAATAATCATGTTTATGTTTTAATTGATCCAGGGGATACCTTGATTTATGTCGCTCCTGGTGTAGTGGATTCAAATAAACTTAAGAATTTAAGACATGCAAAATCTTGGCTAGTCCAACTAGCAAAAGGAACAAAAATAAAAGTAAATGATTTTATTTATGACTATGAGTTCAGTTTAGGAGGTCAAAACACAAAGATAAATCTGAATATTCTACCATTAGGGTCTTATGATATAATTATTGGAATGGATTGGTTAGAGAGGCATAAAGAATTTTTGGATTGTTATGATAAATCACTCACTTAAAAAGACGAAAATAACATTGTTAGGACAGTACAAGGAATACGAAAAGAAGTCTCAGTTAGGTAGATTTCAGCAATGCAATTTAAGAAGTGCATGAGAAAAGGTTTTCAGATTTATGCTATACAAGTGACAAATTTGTTGGAAAAAGAAAATAAACCTAGCCTGGAATATTTTGTCATCTTACATGATTTTAGAGATGTGTTTGTTTATGAAATACCTGAACTGCCCCCAAGAAGAGAGATAGACTTCTCTATCGATCTGTTGTATGGTTCAGCCCCTATATCTAAGGCACCCTACAGGTTGAGTTTACCCGAGTTAACAGAGTTAAAAATTCAACTACAAGAACTGTTGGACAAAGAATACATCAAGCCAAGTGTCTCGCCATGGGGAGCACCAGTCCTATTTGTTAAAAAGAAAGATGAAACTCTAAGATTATGCATTGATTACAAACAGCTAAACAAAATGATTGTTAAGAACAAATACCCCCTACCTAGAATCAATGATCTGTTTGATCAAGTAGGTGGGGCAAAGATTTTTTCTAAGTTGGATTTAAGATCTGATTATCACCAGGTTAGAATAAAGGATGAGGACATAAGTAAAACAACATTCAGGATGAGATATGGACATTATGAATTTGTTGTTATACCGTTTGGTCTCACTAACACACCAGCAACATTTACGTGTTTAATGAACAACATTTTCAATTAGTACTTGGATAAGTTTTTTTTGGTATTTATCGACGATATCCTAGTGTATTCTAAAACAAAAGAAGAACACGAAGAACATCTAAGGATAGTATTGCAAACTTTAAGAAAACACAAATTGTATGCTAAATTTGACAAATGTGACTTTTATCAAAAGAAAATACAATACCTATGACATGTAATATCTAAAGAAGGTATTATCGTCGACCTAGAGAAAATAAGAGCCAGCATGGAATGGCCTATCCCTAAGGATGTAGAAAACATCCAGTCATTCATGGGAATCATCGGGTACTACCACAGATTTATAGAGGGATTTTCTAAGATTGCATACCCTATCACATCCCTATAGAAGAAGGGTACCAAGTTCAATTGGTCATAGAAGTTTCAGGACAGTTTGAATAAGTTAAAGGAATTGTTAACAACTGCACCAATTCTAAGGGTAGCAGACCTAGATAAATACTTCACAGATTGCGTGGATGTGAGCAAAGAAGGTTTGGGAGGTTTCCTAACTCAAGACGGGCACGTTATTTGTTATGAGTCCTGAAAACTAAAAGAGCACGAATGAAACTATGTCACTCACGACTTGGAGTTAGAATCTTTCATCCATGCATTAAAGATGTGGCAACACTATATCATGGGCAGAAAATTTATGTTGTTGACTGATAAAAATGGTGTGAAATTTGTGTTTAGTCAACTAGACCTTAACGTAAGGCAAGCAAGATGGCTAGCCTTCTTGAGCGAATTTGATTTCGAGGTAAGACATGTCAAGGGTAAGGAAACCAAGGTGGAAAATGCTTTAAGTAGAAGAATTCATGGGCTGTTTGAGATAAATATTAGCAGGGAAGAAAGTGGCATTGAGCAAAGGATAAAGGCTGCAATAAATAATGATGAAAAATACATTAAAACAGTGGCATATTTACAAAATAACGTAGAAAATTTAGATAAGGAAGATCTAAGTTTGGACAGAAATGGTCTACTAAGATTCAAAAATAGATTATATATACCAGATTCTGTTGAATTAAAGTTAACAATTTTGGACGAAGTACATAAGAAACCATATCCTGGTCATCCAGGATACCAGGAAACGGTAAAAACACTAAGGAAGATATTTTTAGACTGCATGGTATTCCTAAAATGGTGATTTCGGATAGAGACGTAAAATTCACATCTACATTTTGGAAAGAATTGTTTGCAGGGTTAAATACTAACTTGAATTTAAGCACAAGCTATCATCCACAAACGGATGGGCAGACTGAACGAACAAACCAAATCGTGGAAGATATGCTACAAATGTACGTAAGGAAGAAACCAAGTGGAAAGACTACTTGCACTTGGTGGAATTTGCATACAATAATGGTTACTAGGCATCGACTAAGATGAGCCCCTTCGAAGTACTGTATGGCAGAAAGTGTACAACTCCAATTGGATGGGACAACCCAGTTGACAGAATCATGGTTGGACCAAAAATGCTCCAGGGAATGGAGAATAAGGTAAGAAAAGTACAGCAGAATTTAATGGAGGCACAGGACAAACAAAAAAGTTACGTAGACATGAAAAGAAGACACCTGGAATTTCAAGTTGGAGACCACGTGTATTTAAAATTCAAAGTAAGAAGAAGTTCCTTAAAGCTAGGAAACTGTTCCAAGTTGTCACTCAGGTTTTGTGTCCCTTTTGAGATCTTAGCTCAAATTGGACTGGTGGCATACCAACTTGCACTTCCTGCAAATCTGAAAATTCATAATGTATTTCATGTTTCTTTGTTAAAAAAATTATGTTCATGATCCTACTTACATGATTGATTGGAACATGGTGCAGGTGGAACCAAAAGACGAGTTCCAAGAGGAACCCCTACACATTCTGGACAAGAGAGAAATAGCACTACGGAACAAAGTCATCGCCCATGTAAAAGTGCAATGGAAGAACTTTAGTCTTGAGGAGGCCACTTGGGAATTGGAGGAAGATTTGCAGAAATATTATCCAACCTTGTTCAGAGAAATGAATGAACATTGAGGACATTGTTGTACTAAAGGGGGAAAGGATGTAATATCCCCAAAAATAAATTATTAGTGAAGTCTGAATATACATAGGAATTTATTTCCATTTTTGGTAAATTCGAATTTGGAAAATTATTACCATTTATGGCAATTCCAAATTTGGAATTTAGTTCATTGTAATTTATTATTATCACTGTTGGGAAAAGATTTGATTTGTCCAGCCAATTCTTTAACGATGACACTTGTAAGAAACAAATATTTTTATATTTATTGCTGAGAGACAAATGGAACGGCCAGGTTGAAATCAGCTAACCATGACTCCATGAGTGGGGAACGTGTTGGAACTACCTCAGGGTTGAATGTTACAAGTGGAAAATTAGGAATTTGGCCATTGGCAGCCCCTGAAAATCAGGGATTTGTAAAGCTGCGAAAATTCCCAAGGGGGGGAAGACCTAGGCACAAGATGATTTTACATATATAACATATGGGAGGAGGTAGGACGTTGCCTAGTATGCTGGGAAAAGAAATATCACTTGTTGTTATGAGAACTTCTTTCTTAGTGTGAGGCAAGGAGAAGTTTTCTGAACTTAAGGAGGACTATAGAAAAGGAGTAGTTCTGGAGTTTGCCCACATGGATTCATGGTCGGGATAAGGGGTGAACGGAGCAAGTAGATTATTTTTTCTGTTCTATGGTTGGGAGGAACTTGGTTGTTCCATTTTTTGTCCAGCTACTTGTTCAGATATGTCCATCTACTCTTTCCCTGGTTGAATGTTCTTTTGATTAAATAGTTGATAGAATGCATCTATTTAATTCTGGACTAATATTTTGTTGATTAAATTACTGGTGGAATGAAACAAATTGTGGAATAAATCCTTACAGTTTGATTGTATTCGTTGAGTAGAATTTTTGTGTGTGCTAACTGTTGATGGAGCTGAAATATGTAAACATATTGGAATATGCATCTAAGCTAAGTAGAATTATTACTATATTAATTCTAACATTCCAGACATATGATTATGTACAAATAAGAAATCAAATTAAGGAATATTAGCCGGTTGAAGAAGGCTAATTGAAATTATAGAAGTGAACTTGAGATTTAGATATATGTATATATATTGTTGTAGGTTGAATACACGGGGCTGTATTAAATAGTTAAGAACATCAGACTGTGCAAATGACAAAATGAGACTTATATATATTTAAGTAGTTCTAAGGTTTTACATATATAGGCACAAGATGCTTTTACATATATAACATATGGGAGGAGGTAGGACGTTGCCTAGTATGTTGGGAAAAGAAATATCACTTGTTGTTATGAGAACTACTTAAACACCTAATTACTCATACGAAAAGATTAACAATGCTTGGACACGTGAGAAAATTCAAGTAAACCTTCTATGGTTAAGACTATGCCAATGGCACTAAATGTACAGTTCAATTATTCCACAATAAACCATAAATGAAGTTTTTTTTTTTTTCAAAGTTATACAATCCATAGTGTAGAGACTACTCAGATTAAGTAACATTTTTCGTAGGGTTGAAGAAACATGTGTACATCCTATTAATAAAAAGAATAAATGATTTGTATAGCCGTAGGCTTGAATCCAAATAATTACAAATACAATGCCCTGGGTATGTACCCAGTATCACTGGAAACCCGAATCTGAATCCTCCAAACCTAAACATTAAAATCAGAACTCGAATACCTTTTTTGACTAAGGAGTTGTCCTTATCCATTGATTGTGACTGTGTAAGTCCTGCAGGAAATAGAGAAGGACAATTAGTGTCAAAACAGAAGAAAGTAAATCTAAATATTGTAGATAAATTAATCAAGACAACGAAGGTTCCCACATAGGATTAGCACTTAGCTTGAGGTTCGCGCGGTTACGCTTTCAGTCGATGTCATTGAAGCAATCTATCCACTGGCCCAAAGGGGAGAAGTGGACTTGGAAAGGTCTGATGGGTACCCTCCCAATGCAAACAGGGGTCCCATCATTAGACTAGTAACCGAGAGTATTAACAAAACTTAAATTCTGGAATATAAACAAGCAACCTATGCTAAACATTTTATATTTTCGATAATCCGATTAATTCTTCAGAACCATACATTTCTTACAGAGGCGTCTGTCGCCTTCTGATTCACCTATAATATTTATTTATGTTGATGGAATCGTGACAGTCAAAGTTTCAAAACACAGAATGTAGGAACAGAGAAATTATAAGTAACTAAACCACAGATTTATGTTAAAGGAAATGCAATTAAGAAAAGAGTTCGAATTACTTAGAATTTCCTTCCTTACGCTAACAAAGTGAAATTTAACCAGTTAATCAGAATTCCAAAATGGTAAGGTTTGCACAGGGTAGAGAATATCCCACAGAGGTATTATCTTTTCCAGCTCAAATGTACAGATAGGGTTACGGGACACCAAAAGCATATTCTTAATACTTACAAGTTACTGATTGAAAACTCAGACAAGTGGCATACAGTTTCAATCATACAGATCTTGAGGGGAATTATATATATAAACTTATCGGGATAAAGTGTATATGTAACTTATTGTATCCATGGAGAACTATCTCACGATTCTTAACCCTTTTACCGTGAAATTGTATGGAACACAATGGGAAAGTTATAGGCCGGATGTTAAAAGCATATATTCAGGCAAGAAAAATGCCCTATACACACAATGGACAGTGTTATAATATATATCGTGCCCCCTTTAAACAAATTTGAACCCTGGCAAGTATTAAAATGTATACTCTCAAAATTTAAGAGATCGAAAAGTCATAAGACTTCAATAAAGATACAGAATTGTTAAGCCATGCCACCGAGATGAATAGCAACATGGTTAACATTGCAACGTTTTGCAAATACACAGAGCCAAGGAAGAAGAATGAACAATAACTTTAGAAAAACCTTCTCCGAATAGATTAATGGTGGTAGTTACAAATTGTACCTAGGCCATGTGAATAATGCAAGGTGGCAGAGACACAATGGGTATGAAGGTTGAGTGATGCCCCAAAGGTGTACGCTACAGGATATCATAAATTTCATAGGTAGGGTTATTTAAGTCAAGACAGTGTTACCTCTGCAGTTTCCTTATCAACTTTTATGGTGAAGTGCGATGACAATCCATTTAGGGTTACAGTTTCATTTTCCTACTCATCTGGTCATGGTTTGACTCTTACCTATAGGATTTGTTAGCCTTATTCCAAAGTTGGTTATCATGGGGTCGTTAAACGACAAGAAACAAATAGTTTGCGCCAACTGTTAGTCATAACCACCCTGAGTATTAACGCCTATGCACACTGGTGTTATAGCATTGTATAAAATACTATAAATTACTAAATCTCATGTTGTGGTCGGTCGGACTCGTGATACATAAGCATGACTATAAATGTGAACCCGTGAGTATGCCAACCCACAATTCCGCCAAACCGAGCACATGTCACATCTATTTTATCCTACTATATTTTTATACGTGCATTTCATTTCCTTTGTTGCAATAGCTTAATATATATAGTTTTATGTGTATTTATCATCTTATAAAGGTAGGGGTGAAACTTATCAAAAGCATGCCATGTTAAAATAATAGTTTGATTATCTTCAAAAGATGATAAAGCTATGCAAACAAGACTCATAATTAAACCAGAAAAGAATGGTCCCAATAATATCATCTAATCTATTTTTTTGATGATTATTTTCAAAATATGGAAAAGAAATGCATACAAGACAAATGGTTAGCCTT
>ML805229.1:67097-79155 GCA_009831015.1 Picea engelmannii
CCAATCATGCCATAACCTCACAAATGTGGGATGAATCTCTCTCCCACTTACACTGGATAAGAAGGTCTCCCATGAAGAAGGAAGAACGTCAAAAATGGCCTGCACTAAATCATCATCATTCACTGTCACCCCTGTGACCAAAATTTGATCTCTGATATGGGCTATCTTGGAACAGAAAGATGCCATTGATTCACCTTTCTCTATCTTTAAATACTTAAGCATTTGCTTAAGTGTCCTCTTCTGACTTGGAGCCTGTTTCTCGTATAGATTCACCAAGGTATCCATACAATCCTTGGCATTCATTAAGGAATTCATTGCAGGCATTATATTGTCTTTGAATGAGTTAAAGATGATTTTCTTGGCCTTTGCTTGACTCTTCCTGAAGGTCGCTCTTCCTGCATTATTCGTGGGTTCATTCACCACTATGGTCACATACTTCTCAAGATCATGCTCTTGCAAGATATTTGTTATCCGAAGCTTCCACGCATTGAATTCGGTAGCTCCTTCGAGCCTATCCTCGACCCTGACTAAAATGGAGGATGCCATGGACCTCACACTGGAAACTTAATCAAGCTAGCTTGGATCTATGTGTGCCTGTTGTTGCACTTCAACACGTTTAACACACCATAAGCTCTGATACCATGTTAAATTATGAGCTTGATTTCTTATGCGGATTAATTCTTTTATTTTTTTCAACACTTTGATTCCAGCTTAATACACTTCAACAATACCAAATCATAACCGAATAGCAATAACTATGTAGATAAGTAAGAATGCACATCAACAACACATATACCCTAGGAAACCCTGTACAGGGAGAAAAACCCCAGCAAACGATATTCCTTTATTGCATTAATAATGTATGATCACTTACAAATATCCACCATGAATGTTCTTCTCTTAAAGAGCTTGCCAAGATTACTCTGACCTGACAAAGACCTAAGAGACCTTGCTGAAATACACCTCTGATATGTTGCCTCTATTGTTGATATACAGCACTGATATGTTGTTGATATATGCCTCTGATATGCAACCTATATTGTTGATATATAGCACTGATATGTTGCTTTTCTATTCTTCCTCTTTATCACTGATATGCTCCTCTATTGCTTCTCCCTTAACCTGCATATCAAAAACCGTGTTAAAGAGAGGGATCGACCTTTTCTTATATAGGCTGAAGAGGAGAGGCTCGAAATAGTAACTTGTTTGCATGCTTTAATCATAACTCAACTTCATACTTTAGTTCAAACTAGACTTGAGACTGGTATACTCTAGTTCGAAAATAGAACAAGACTTGAGACTTCAGTTACAACTCAGCATTACTCTTTAGTTCGAAAATAAAACTAGACTTGAGACTGCTATACTTTAGTTCGAAAATAGAACTAGACCTGAGACTTCAGTTACAAATCAACATTACACTTTAGTTCTAAAATAGAACTAGACTTAAGACTTCGGTTACAACTTAGCATTACAATTTAGTTCTAGAATAGAACTAGACTTAAGACTTTATTTACAACTCAACATTACACTTTAGTTCTAAAATAGAACTTAGACTTAAGACTTCAGTTACAACTCAAAATTACAAGGCAATTCGAAATTCTCTTCATGGTGGATAATGTTACACGTGCCAACGCACTAGATCAATACATTTATATCATTTGCAATATTAGGAATATCGTTTGTTTCTAGCTCATAGGAATTTTATATTCAACCTAAATTTTGCTAGATGCCTTGACTTTTTTTCATGGCTCACAAGGCTTGACTAGGCTCACAGAGGTTGAACGTTCCCCCTGACTTTTGCACTAGCTTGTCTATGCTCACAGAGGTTGTATGTTCCCCTTGACTTTTGCACTAGACTGTCTATGCTCACAAAGGTTGTACGTTCCCCCTGACTTTTGCATTAAACTTACATAGCATCTCGTTTGGCCTGACTTTTGGTTTGACTCACAAAGGTTGTATGTTCCCCCTGGCTTTTGTCAATACCTCACAAGACTAGTTGATTCTCCAAATCTCCCTAGCTAGCCTCGGGGTGGACCATATGGCCTTTCATTGGAGAATGATTGTCGATGCTGCCAAATTTAACATATAATACATAGCAAAACCAAAGGATTCATATATTACAATGTTATTACCCCATGGATAAGCCTAGAAAGATTGAAATTCACTAACACAAGGTGAGCCTAAATAAAAGAGCATTTTTTTGAGAAACCTTGGGCACAAAATGACAAAAAAAACATGTTTTCACTCCAAACCAACTTGAGGGAGACTATGTAGGAGAAATAGTGAGATGCATGTTCTTAATGAGTGTTTATGGTTAAATTTATGAGAGACGTGATTTGAAACCGGGCCTATGGGTTGTGGGCCCACTGTACTTTTGCTATGCCACTTTGATGTTCTTTCAATTTTGTAATATAATTTCAAAAAAACACAAAAAGAAAAATGTGATCGAACAAAGGAGGAAAATAAATTTGAAACAAACAGATGATTAATGTATCAAACAATGCATTAACTCATTCTAAATAAGTTAGTGCACCAACCATTGATCTGATTAATGTATCAAACAATGCATTAACTCATTCTAAATAAGTTAGTGCACCAACCATTGATCTCAAAATTGGCCTACAATTTACTGATCTAGCTAGTAGGTTATAAGAATTCAAGTCTCCATAATACATTCATGGTAAGATTGTACAATCTTCCATCTTCTTGGTTCAACTCTCTTCACATTAATTTCTACTAGTTGTATCAAGATGGTATCACCAAATAATTGTACCAACAATTAAGTTGTTTGTGGTAAATTAACTTTTAATTTACTTTTAATTAACTCAACAAATTAGCTTTTTAATTTTCCAGGTAAATTAACTTTTAGGTAGGGACTAAACTATCATGCAGCACTTGTTAACTTCTTAAAGATGAAAATGGCCCCAGTTATTAAAGAAAATTGTAATATCGAGTTCAATGAAATATTTTGGAGCATCCTCAATACATGTTAATGAGGATGTTCTTAACAAAAGTCAAAGTTATGGGTGAATACTTTTGACTGTATCTCATTAAATTCTTCTCGGTTATTAATAATAATAAAAATAGTCAAATAGTCAAATTAATGGAGGCCCAAGCTTGGGATATTTTTTAAAATGGGGTTAAATAATTTTCAGTAGGCCGCATTAAATTCGTAGGGATTATGAACCATGGTTAAATTAGTGAAGGCGTCATCTTTGACCGTAGGGGTGGGTAGTTTTCACTGGATCCATTATTTAACACTTTATTTGGAACGGAAAGCGTTCACAAAATTTCCTTGCAATAAAAAGGATGGAAAAACAGTGAGTGGGTCGCTTTAAATCATTTGAATGCTGATAAACCAGCGAACCTTTGCCCATTGCTACATTGAGGATTTTGCGAATAGAGACGATATAATCTGTAAATTCGTCCCGGTATTATAACCATCTCTATAATTCAATTTAAAGATATTGAAATTTGTTAGGCGTTCAGTTGGGAAGATCAAATTTGGAAATTTTGCTGTATAATTTGTCAAACGATTTAAATAATAAAAAAATTCCGTTTGTGCCTCCTACTCTGTGGAAGATATAATACAAGCCTATGCAGTTTTAAGGAGCCCTTGCGTTCACTACATGCCAGCCGCAGTTTCTAATCTGCATGCCAAAGAAAAAGCCCCGTCAAATAACATCCTTTGGCCGACAAAATCTCCGTTGATTGTTGACATCACTGTTGTCAACAATTGAAATTTCAAGGCATTAGAGATGCCGGAATCGATAAACGATTAAGACATTTGTGTGTAACATGTAATGTTGGAGGGGCATAACAAATATTATATATGTAGATCATGTAAGAATTCGGTTTATTTCAGCAGCCATGTCTTTCCAACCGTACACCATCTTTGAAATGAATTAGATATGTGTTTATTTTTTAAAGTCGGAACTGGATTTCATAGCCCACTTTGCGTTACCAAAAGCATTCTACTTTTGGCATAGTGTCCGGTCAAATGTAGCATAAAACACATGGATTAACTGCAGGAGTTAGTTTCTGACTTCAACTACCACTAAATTCCGGAATCCTACAAATCAGAGCAGGTTGCAAGAGAGTTTGACGAAACGACGCCTCTGAGGTTGCAACTTGTGCTCATCACATGAGGGGCACATCATGAGATATGAAATGGGAATCTCCCGATGCCTTCGGGCAGAAGAAATCGTTAAATCCGTGGAAGAATGTATGGGAAAATAAGCGGCATCTAGACAATACAACTAATAATGTGATATATAAAACAAAGGCCATTAAACACTGTATAGAATCTTCCACGGATATTCGAACCGTACACTCCTTTGAAAGGAAAACCATAAATAAATCAAGCGGAAGCTGTAGTCCACAACGACAGACAAACAAAATGCCGGCTACAAAACATGGGAAAAAATCGTATCGATACGTTAAGGGTAACTTGATGGAGATTTCGTCGCTGTGCCAATGCCCGTGCCTAACGTCGTGGGTAGATTCTCTTAGTACCCTGCATGTGATTGACTTTCTCGTCGAGCTGTTTATGTGGTTGAATAATAAGCAAGGGAGTGGACTAACTCACAAGCAATTTTTCTTTTCAAGTTACTTTTTCGGTAGGTTCTCAGATGACTTGTTTTTAAATTTCTGGTCAATCCAGAACTCTGATTGATTTTCTAAGTATTTGGGTTGGTTTAAAATGGGGCAAAACCCCTAAGGTAGGGTATTGAAAATCTAGCAATAAGCATTTATGTTCCTTTGGATGTGCAAATCGTAAAGATGTACATTACATGATATACGACAATATATTGGATTTGTATCTCGCAGTGATATACACTACATGGTATGTACATGTTGTAGTGATGTACACCGCCTGATAGATGCCATCATCATGATGATGTACAGTGCATGATTGTTGAATAATTGACCCGATGACCATAATTGAATTCTAGCTAAAATCTCTTGGTAAACTTTGTCACAACCATTTAATTGTATCTTGGCAATATTGAGAAAATGTTCAAAATCCTCCTAATTGTTGAAATGTATCATTGTGATGGTTGGCTTTCCAAGGAAATCTGTTAAAAATGAAAGTCGTGATCAAGAAAAGATTGAATGGAACAAAGAGGAGGAAATGAAAAAGGGTAGTAGTAGAGGTGAGAGCTAAAGGAAGCATTCTACTTGATGATTGGAGGAGAAGAAGACATTGACTCTATCTCATGATGAGCCAATACACTAAATCTATGTATAGCTCACCCTTTTGTAACTAATTTCTTGCTTAATGAACTCCCTAACCAACTTGGTTTTCTTTCCAATTGCGTTTCCAGGAATATCTCGGTTTCTCTATGTGATTTTTAATGTTTTGTAGACTACTCTGGGTGAAATTATTGTTTTCATTTATTGTAAAGCCTCGTTATTTTCGGGACTTCAAACTAATTAAAAGTTTTTCTAAAATCATCTATTTTAATGACTAAAATATAATTTAGAATTTCTTTCATGATTTTTTTATACTTGGAATAAGCCGGGAATAGAGGGTAACAACATAATGAATAGAGGGTAACAACATAATAATGATAATAACATAATAATATCAGCAGCAACAGCAGAATAATGATAACATTAGCATAATACATACATCCACCTGCACGTTGGTTTATCTAGTCCATTTTCTATCTGATCTTGTTATTGTTCTTGCCTAGACTGAATATTAATCTCTGAGCCAACTAGGAACAACCTTTCTGACTCCCTAGCTCCAGGAATCCTTGCAGTTTCTTGGCCCCTGAGCCAAAAATTCCCAACAACAACAGTGCCATGTGAGAGTTCCCCAAAGCAATTCTTCCAATTTCCTCCTCCTTCTCTATTTTCATAAATTCAGAAATCCTTAAACAGAAATGAGATCCCTCTTCCAAGTCCTCCCCTTCTTCATTATCCTCCTCTCTCAAATCCCCCTCATTAATTTCCAACAACCTTACCCCCCATTAATCCCCCAACATCTTTATCCTCCCCATTAATTATTTCACCCACCTTTTAATAATAAAATAATAAAAGACTCATTAATATATTTTAATAATTAATTTAATTTAAATTAAAAAAAAAACTATGATAAAATTAATCTATTTGGGTTGTTACATTTATGGTGTATTATTATGGCTAGTTGTACACATGGTTATGACAAACAGTTCCATCTTGTAACTCTCTTAATTCACTTAAAAACCAATTTCCATAGTATTTAATGAACACCAATAGCTCTCTATTCTCCTCTGTCCATTATACTCGAAGATTAAATATCAATGGTTTTCATCTCAAAATTGTTGTACTTTTGTAGGAGGTTTTCAAATTGGTTTAATTGAGTATGGTGTATTGTTCGACATTTCTAGTATTGTTGGGCATTTTTCTTTTTTCATAGGTCATTCCCCTCTCCTCCAAGTATTGTTTTTTTAATTTATTTTTGTTGGATGAATTTGGGGTTAGCCTTGGCTATCCAAGGGCTTGTATGCATCCCCTAAACCAAATATGAAACAAAGTACACTTTCTTTCCATTGGTCGACATTCAATTGGCCCATATTTTATTTGTTGGATTTTCGAACTAAGCATCGTAACCAGTTAACAAACAATATTTGAATAGGCATGATCTCAACATGTTCTTGATTGTAGAGACATTAATCAATTTTATTATGTATAGTAACTGTGTTGGTGAAATGGACATGCCATAGGCCTACCATTTGTGGATCATATGCTATGAGAATAAGTTCATAAGAGACTCTAAAGAAGTTGCCATGGGAAAAACCTTGAAGATGGAGAAGATAAAACAATTGAGAAACTGCAATAAGCAAATCCAAGAGGAAAGTCAGTATTGGAGGAGGAAAGTAAATGAGCTAGAAAAGGAACTTGCTAAATGATAGGACTCCTTCAACACCATGAAGGTGGAATTAGACATGAGTATATTGTAGCTCTTACAGTTGGGTGAGAAATTCACTCAACTAGATAATTGGCAAGAACAAAGGTTCACCAAAGTGACTGCTTATTTATACCAAGATTTGGTAATGAAGGAAGATTCCTTGAAGAAGCTACAAGTAGCTATCCAAGAGACCAATCAAGCCTCTTTCATTGCCAGTGAAAAAACCAACACCATGACATAGTCAAGCGTGGTAAACTCACCTTATAATACCTTTGCTCAAGAGACCTTCGGTGACTTGAAAATCACACTAAAGGCATCAATTACAATCTCATGAGGCAAATGGGGTATGATAGCAAAGGGAGAGCAAGGAAAGCCAAGGGATTCTGATTTTTTTTGTAGCTCAACATAGGCCCAAGCATGACACCCTAGGATTTAGTGAAAAATAAGTGAGCACAAGTTCAGCTCAAATCACCTTTGTCAAGGAAAGAAGAACTAGAAAAGAAGTCATTCCCATGGAGGAAAAGGTAGTTGGAAAAGTAGTGTGCAACAAGCCACTCAAATTTTCTTGTAGAGGCTCAGAAGAGGGCATCAACGAGATGATTCCACCATCTAGATCTATTCCAACTTTCGGGGGACTAAGAAACCACGCTGGAAAGCATCACCACAAACCAAAATGTATGGCATAATATATTTGGTTTGTTTATGTTGCAAGAAAAAGGGTCACAAAGCTAGCAATTGTTGGAACTCTAGAAGGCTTAGCATCCTATGTGGGAACCCAAAACTCCATCCTAAGAATTGAACAACCAACAAGAAATCTTGGAGAGTGAAGGTCAAGGGAAAGAGGATTTGCTTGCACTCACAACACAAGGAGTAGTGATTGTCCAATGACCTATTGTAGCAGCGAAATTCATCTCTAGCCATGAGATGGATAACAATGTTACACCCAAGGAAACACATATTCATCTCTTATGTTCCATATTATAGCAGAGGCACCCTTTCTTGGAGATTTGCTAAAGGATGCTTGAAGGAACGGAAGAAGAATATCAAAGGGAGTTGAAGCGTTTAGGGACCAAAATCATACAAATGGGAAGATGTGATATGAATTGGAGCCTCACCAAAATCTTTTTTTAAACTTTGTAATAAGCATTTAATTGTTTAAGAATAGATGGGCTTCCACAGTGCAACATATTAGATATTACTTTTGGGATTAACTACATAGTGTAAGTCATTAATCTATGACCCATATCCATGAGTGTTAGTCACAACTGACCAATAATTCTCATGATTTGAATAGTCCACTTAGCACTCATTGCTAAGTGGACTATTCAAATCATGAGAATTATTGGTCAATTGCGACTAATACTCATGGATATGGGTCATAGATTAATGACTTACACTACGCAGTTAATCCCAAAAATAACATTTAATTGTTGTTGACAAAGTTGAGAAAAATGTTCAAAATTTCCTTGGAAATTGAAATGAACCATTGTAATGTTTGGCCTTTCAAGGAAATCCATTAAAAATGAAGGTTGTGATGAAGAAGAGATTGAATAGAACAAAGAGGTGGAAATGAAGAAGGGAAGTAATAGAGGTGACAACTCAAGGAAGTGGCTTGCTTGATGATCAGAGGAGAAGAAGACATCAACTCTGTCCCATGATGAGTAAAGATTGTTGTTGAGTCGTGGCCATCTGAAAATTTCCTACCATTGAGTAATAATACACTAAACATGTGTATAGCTTGTACTCTTTTGTAATCAATTTTCTACCTAATAATCTCACCAATCAACCTACCTTTCTTCCCAGTTGGGTTTCCAAGAACATATCGATTTCTTTGTGTGAATTTTAATGTATTGTAAAGTGTTTTGGATGAGATTATCGTTGTCATTTATGGTGTATTGTTATTGTTGGTTGCACACATGGTTATGATAAAGAGTTACATCTTGTAATTTTCTTAATTCACTTAAAAACTAATTTCCATTAGTACTTAATGAATGTCTACAACTCTCTATTCTCCTTCGTCCATTATACTCATAGATTGAATATCAATGGTTGTCATATGAGAGTCGTTGCACTTTTGTAGGAGGTTTGCAAATTCGTTTAATTGAGTTTGGTGGACAATTTGGTGTTTCTAGAATTATAGGTTATCCTTGGCTATCCAAATGACTATATACATCCCTTGAACCAAATATGAAACAGAGTAGACTTGCTTTCCATTGGTTGACATTCAATTGGTCCACATTTTATTTGTTGGATTTTTGAACTAATCTTTGTAACCAGTGAACAAACAACAATTGAAGAGACCTGATCTTAGCCTATTTTTAATTGCAGAGACCTCATTTGAGTTATTCCACATAACTTCAGCTTTGGTGAAAATGTGCAAATCATAGACCTACAGTTTGAAAATTAAGTGGAACAAACAAGGTTGAAATACACTTTTTGGATCCTTTCGAAACCAATACCTCAAGCCTCATTTCCTTTTGCTACTCATCTGAAATTCCATCTCTACACAAAGCCCTAGATGCATTTCTACATTCTTATTCTTCATTTGTAATAACTACAAGCTTTCCATAGATTCCAACATTTTTTTTAATATATTTTCTATAAACCATTGATGCAATCATGCTAGATGCTAGATTTGCATGTTTTTAAAGGTTCTGTAAAGCAAATACATTTTTCTTCATTGATTTCACATTGTTTTGATAAAAAAAAAAAAATCATCCTTTTATAAATGCCTCAAGATTTACTATAATTTATTTTTGAGATTTACTTAGAACATAACAAATATATTTAGGATTTTAAATAACAACATTAGCTCTTATAATATAATATAGCATGATATATATATATGTGTGTGTGTGTGTGTGTGTGTGTGTGTGTCAATTTTCTTTTATATGAATGTTTACAAATAAAATTTTATAAAATGTAAATTATAATTGAAATATGGCAAATTTTCTTTTATATGAATGTTTATACATAAAATTTTATAATATGTAAATTATAATTGAAATTACTAAGTATATATAATATTAATTTTTATTGAATTTACAATTTATTTATTTATTTTTTATTATAAAAATGATATATATATATATATATATATATATATAACAAAAATAATATAAATTCTTTTACAAGTAAAATTAAATTACAAATTATAAATAATATTAAATTTATTGAAATTATATATTATTAATAGAGAAAACTTAATAAGTTTTCTCTATTATTCCCTTTATCCTCACCCTCCTATCATATAGGGTGGGGGAATAATAGAGAAAACTTAATATGAGGGTGAGGGTGAGGGTGTGGGGAATAATAGATAAAACTTATATGAGAGTGGATGGGGGTGGGGAATAATAGATTTATGAGGGTGGATGGAGGTAGGGGGAATAATAGATAAGATAAATCTATTATTCCCCCACCCATGTCCACCCTCATATAAGTTTTCTCTATTATCCTCTCACCCTTATATATGAGAATGAGGATGGAAAAATAACAAAGATTAAATTTTCTTTATTATTCCCCAATAATCTTTAAAATGATTAAAAAAATTAATTCATACCTTAATTTATTATGAATATCTACAAAGATAAAACCTAAAAATCATTATACAATCATACTTGAATTTCTTACACATAATATCTTTTATTAGGTAGTGGACACCATTATGGACACCATAATACCTTAAATAAAGATTATGGACACTCTTTTACCACTCAAAGAAATTTCCCTTTTATATTAAATATATAAAAATAAACATTTATGTTCATTACATAAAAAATTGATCCTCATTGGCTTGAGGAACATCAAAATAAATGTAACCAACAAGCTTGCATGACTGCTTAAAAATCAAAAAGTTCATAGAATGTCCCGACACATGGTCCAAAGAAAAAACTGAGAAGATCGCATGCAGCTTGGAAAGGAGGGCCAAGATCAGAAGGAGGTTCAAAAAACATTAATGGTTTTTGTTAAGTTGGGATTGTTGTCAACCCATGATGTATAAAGGATCGATCTGACATGCCTTTTTTGAGAGAGTGTCTACAGCCTTGTTAAAGTCCATGTATGTATTGTGGAAAGATAAGCTATTAAATGACAACGAATCTCTTGAATCCGGGCCTTCCATCCCTCCAACGCTACAGAAGGAAGACTACCCTTGCCATTACACCAATTTATCACCAGCTTTGAATCCCCAAAGATAACAAGAGTCTGAAAACTTAGAAACTTTGCCAAATAAAATGTGGTCCATACACCCAGCAACTCCGCCCGATTATTGATGCCCCTACCTAAACTAAAAGTCCACTTAATAAAATGGTTATGAACAATAGAAAGAATTCCACTTACCCCACTATTTTTTCCGTCCCCGACAGCCGCTCCTTGAAACCAACACATTTGATTTTGAATTGAACACTCGTATTAAACTATGAAACCAACACATTTGATTTTGAATTGAACACTCGTATTAAACTATGAATAGGTTCTCATTCTATATTTTAAAATATATTTTAATTAAGTTATGATTTTTTTTTTTTTTAACGAAAACGGTTATAGTTTTTATTAGAGGGGTGGAAAAGCCACAAATTCAGTTACAAATTGTGATGCATCATTGTTTCAGCATAAGATTCATCGTTGTTTCAGCATAATTTCCAACACTGAGTTTCAGCATCTGTTCCAACGCTGTGTTTCAGCATATTTAACAAAACTGTGCTTCAGCATATGTGACAAAACTGTGTTTCAGCATATGTGACAAACTGTGTTTCAGCAACTGTTCCAGCACTGTGTTTCAGCATATGTAACAGCACTTAATTTCAGCTGCTGCAACACCGTGTTTCAGCATAAGATCCATCACTTTCAGCACTGTGTTTCAGCTTCTGTGTCCCAACATCTGTGTTCCAGCATCTATGTTCCAGCATCTGTGTTTCAGCACTATGTTTCATCTTCTGTTCCAGCTGTCTTTCTCAAGCGTTTGTTGCCTTCTACATTCTTTTGCAAGCTGCTGTCCTTTTCAAGGAATACATTTTTTAACTGGGTCCCCACCATTTACGCTGAGTTCTCCTTGGGGCAAAAGGCAGCCTTCGTTGGCTAGTTTGTCTTCTTCTTTATTTGAATCTCTGAGAATATGGTAGCACTTGAAGGAGGTGAAATCTTTTAGAATGTTTCTTAACC
>ML805229.1:92912-109583 GCA_009831015.1 Picea engelmannii
CAGGATTGTCAAAGACGAATACAAAATATCCTTTCCCTACGAAGTGGCTCTTTATTCCTTCTGTTATGAGCGGATTCCAGTTCCTCTGCACCCATGCGTCTACGGATTTGGGGGAGGGCCAGAGGCCGGTAAATTGCCCAATAGGTCCCCTGTCTGCTAAGTTGACTGTCGTTCTGCAAGTTTCTTCCAAAGGCAATTCAACACTGGGAATGTTGTCCAGTTTCTTCACGAATTTCTGTTGCACTGCTGACGACGGTCTCTTGGAGGCTGCAGCGACCAGCTTCCTGAATGCTTCCAGTTCTGGTAATGGGGGAGGGTTAGGGATGGCGCCCCCACCAGCGTCCATGGCTGGAGATGCCCTAAACGTTGCAGAGAGCCCGAACTGGATCGCGTCCTCACGCCCCTGCGTGCTAGGTCGCGATTTTTGTGAAGCCTAACTCAAATAAAGGCTCAGGCCACGCAGGAATACTCTGAGGATGCCGAGTCGCGGCTTTGTATGCACCAGGGGCCGCTCTGATCCGAGGAAGCACTGTTGTCAACGAGCGACCTGGAGCAGGAGATGGAGGTGTCGGCCAAGCTAAGCCTAGCCGCCGAGAGGGTCGAGGTTGCCTGTGCGCGCGGCTAGGGTTCCAAGTTCCCTAGCTCGGGCCATTGATGACTTTTGTATTTGGTTCGGTTAATTAAGTTATGATTTAATATTCATTTGTCATTAAAAAAAATTAAACTACAATCTTTTATTTAATATGATTAAAATATATATTAATTTATATATTAATTAAAATATAATTATTATCTTTTATTTAATATGATTAAAATATAATTATTATTGTAATTTTAAAATATCAATTTATACTTTTTAAATTAAAATTAAATATTGTAAAATTTAATTATTCATAAATATTTTAAAGTTTATAAAATATTAAAAATATATTTTAAAAAATATTAGATATTTAAGATTGTTTACCTAGTTTTCAATGATATTATATTAAAATTTTAAGATGCACTTACAAATATGCAAATACTTTATTTCTTTTGAATTCTAACCTATACATTTTAAAAAATAAATACGTATTTTTTACCATTCAATCGATTGAAATTAAATTCAAATTATATCATATAAACAATTTTAAAATTAAATTATCTAAAATATTTATCCCATTTCATTTTAAGTGTTATTCAATCCACTTCAATTTTATCCTTTCGTATGAAAATTAAAGCTGTTTATAGTTTGTTAGTGGTTGAAAAGATAGAAACGAGTTTGTTAGTGGACCCCTTAAGCGTGTCTGCCATGTGACCATGACATAATCTCCCCCGCCCCCCAAAAAAATTATTGACTACTTATTTTGAAAGTAAGATGAGAATGGGCCTTCCTCTCTTCATTCATTAAAGAAAAATGTAATGAAATATTCGGGTATTATTTTTGAAAATTGGGATTAGGAATGGAATTTGGAGAAATTTGTTTCTCAAATATGTTTAAAAATTTGTCTAATTTTATTTTGTCTAATTATTTTTTAGATGTCAACTTACTTTCTTAGTTAAAGCCTGCAAAATGAATATTAGAATTGTCAAAATTTGGGTGGGACAATTTCATTGGATGAGACTCTAAGATAAGTAGAGATTATCGTGATCAAACTATAAGATTTTGAGATTCCCACTTCGGATATAAGTATAGACTATGTCCATGAGACCTTGAAATGAGATTGTGATATATGTGAGATGACACTGTTAGATATGCATATATTGTGTTCATAATGGATTTTTTGGCATACTAGAAAAAAAAAACATTTCCATTGCAATTCACATTATGCAAATTGAGATCTTACACTTTGCATGTTGAAATTTGAAGCTTAAAGGTTGAGAATCACATCATGCAAATTGCAATCCAAGACTGTGCACATTGAACATAAAATACCAACCTTTGGGAAAGAACACTAAGGTAAAACAAGCCATCATTAAAGAGTAAGACAAGACAAGAGCATTTATCCTAATTGTTGAAGGTTTTAAATGGAATCTACCTAGAAGCACATGGCCTACTACCTACTTTGAGAGATTAGCTACACATAAATCAGAGAGTGATGGTGAAGATAGTAGACCATATGTGAGACTATTTGGAATCTAACCAAAATGTTTCATTCTTGATTGTTATGACCATTGACCAAACTACCTTTATATCTTTGGACATGTACCTGTATTAAAATATTATAAAATTAATAAAAGCATGACTATTTCAGTATATTTATGTTCCTTACATGCAACAAGTTCTCAATATTTGTTTTTATTAATTTTAATTGTTGATGGATTTTGGGGTTTCATAGTTTGAATGTCCCCTCTTACATCTCCCCTTTCACAACAAAATTTGCTCTTATATTCATATAAAAATAAAAATTAAGTGAAACACATATAATACATAATATAAAAAGTGATGAGAAAGACCATTTAAAAAAAAACACGTGATAATTAGAAGTGATGGTCAAATTTATACACTTAGCGCAATGGTGTCATTTTTTTGGTTCAGTCCTATATAGAAAGACTTGATAGGAGGAGAATTTTCACGTCATGAGAGCGGTAACAGAGTTATCTGGAGTTTTATTTAATCCTGATTTGAGCCCCGAGAAGAAGCAGGGCTGGGTTCAGGGATTAGGAGAGTGCGCGATCACTAGAGGATTTTTCCGTGTGTAGACATCCCAAGTTATTACTCGACTTCTGGATGACGGTTGTAATGTATTCCTCGACGCAAAATATATGTATTACACTGCTCGCTATAAATTTCTCGGCAGATTTTAATGGTTATTGCTGATCTCAGTCGGAGTCCCTAATTGTTGAAGTAGGCACAACATATTCGAAACGTAAAGACTCCATGTCTTCCTTATCTTTGAAAAAACCTTTGGGATTTTGATTTGTTAGTTGTTTATCGGAGTTTCTTGTTCTATAAACAAGGAGGTTTTATATATTAATTTGATGTGCTGATTTGATCGTGACTTAAAAATAGATTATTATTATTATTAATTAAATAATTTAATTACTAAAATCATGTAATTTGTTTATAACTTAATAATTTATTTTACCTAAATGAATATGTAATGATCCACATTAAATTAAGTTTTTTTGAGAATTTGGTATTAATAAAGATCATATAATTGACATTGTATGCATATAACTGCTGTCCACATTTGGATTTTCGAGGAATTAGAAATTCTGGAAGCTAAAGTCCAAATGAGGGGTATAACAAATATTATATCTGTAAATCATGTAAGAATTCAGTTTATTTTAGCGGCCATGTTTTTCCGACAGCACAGCATCTATTACATGAATTATATATAAAAGAAGGAACTGGATTTCATGACCCCACTTTGCTTTACAAATTCAAAGCATAACTTAAGAGTAAAATAGAAAAACGTGTGGGACATGAACGGGCATTTTAGACCAGCGAACTACTAATTTGCAATAATTCTCACAAGTTATTGACCAACTAACCACTAATTTGCAATAATTTGCAAATTGAAAGGGAAGAGGATAAGATATTTGTAGTTGGTGTCAGGGTTGGAATTTGAATTCGTTTTTCTCGGTCAAACAAATCAACAATGAAGTTTTAAGATTAATAAGAAATTGACTCTTTAAAACTAGAGTTTATGTTAAAGTTTTTAGTTCTTGACCCTATTTTTGCAAGATGTACCTATTTCTATGGACTTAAGGTGCATGAGATTCTTCCTCCCTATCCTCCTAATTATAAATTGTCTCAAAGTGCCTCCTCCACTTTTACTCAACTTTTACATCAAAGAGTTTGTCAAGGGCTAAAAGATTAATTTTTATATTCCCTCGAGTTAATTAACAAAACATTCACGAAATTTTCATTTGTATTCAAAGAACAATAAAGTTCAGTCATATGAAAAAACAAATAAAGAAGAGTACATGAACAGAAGAGAAAAGAGACCACTACAATCAACTCCCAAATTTAAAACCTGACCTTAGCTTCCATGGCCTCCAAAAGGAAAGTCTGACCTTAGCTTCCATGGCCTCCAAAAGGAAAGTCTCCAGTTGTGTTTAAAGATCAAGTAAAGAGATTATGTGCCTTTCTTATTACCGGATTTCTTATTACGTTCTCCAAAAGGAAAGTCTCCAGTATGTGCCTTTCTTATTACCGGATTTCTTATTACGTTCTCCCATCCAACCGACCAAACGAAGTGGGTGGGAATATAAAGATGAGGAGTCACTGCTCCTTACCTACATGTTACCTCCCCTACCTGGAAACACATAACCAAACTAAAATTAATGATGTTTTGTACCATTGTTAAGTCGTAATAAATATGTTGTCTTGATTTTTATGACCGTTTAGACAGACGTGGAGGCCATAAATTTAAACGTAAAATACGGGCAAAATGACCGGTGACTGGCATTTTGCCTGTCAAATTCCAAAGCCTGGTTGGTGTGAATGAGGCAAGCATACAATTGAAGCCTGTCAACACGCAAGAGAGTTGATTGCCCGGTCTAAGATGAAGTGGAATTTGGGACCCACAAACTGAAGCTATTGTCCGGTCTAATACAGCTTAACACACATGTATTAACTGCAACAGTTAGTTAGATGTTGACAAAGAGTCTATTAATTGAAACGACCCATTTGATGTTGCAACTTTCCATTGGAGCAGGTTAATGGGGAGCAAATAGATTTGTTTTTCAAACAAAAAAATGGGGTTGAATCTTTAAGAATAGTCTGAGTTTTGCATGGATCAAAATTTTATGCATTTCAAAACCTTACTCAAGGGTTTTATTCCATTTTAAACCAACTCAAATGCTCAAAAAATCAATCAAAATTCTGAATTGACCAAAAATTTAAAACCACACTACCAAAAAAAACTTGTTCAAATTCTTGTAAAGAGAAAAGATTGATCCGGAGTCAAGACCACTCCCTTTCCCTTGAAACGTGAGGGGCACATCTCATGATGGAAATCGCGGCAGCTAGACAATAGGACTAATAAATGTGGTATATAAAACAAGGCCATTAAAGGTGGCATAGGATCACCCAAAGAGACACGCCCTTCAAAGAAAATCGATCACTAAAAAGCGGTCCTCCTCAAGGACACGCAAACAAAATACCGGCTACAAGATATGGAAAAATATCATATTGAAAGTCAAGGGTAAGGTCATATAGAATTTTTCAATAAAAAAATTCATCACATTTTAATATTCTTTTATTATAATTTATGTACATAAATTGTAATAATTTATATGGTATGAATTTATTAAAAAAAAATAAAATTTAATAATTTATATTAAAAAATCATTGAGTTCAGAATATAAGATTAAGTGATAATTGTTGAAAGAAAGGGAAAAGAGTAGTGGTGAATAAATACTTGTAATTCAAAATACAAAATGATTTTAATTTTATATTAAACAAAATTAAAATAACAATAAAAGATTATTAAATAATCAATTATTTAATTAAATAAGTTAGTAACAAAAAGATAATTAAATAATTAGTTATTTAATCAAATAATAGATTAAATAAGATATGGTCGGGGGTGTTAGTCCCTTCATTGTTTTTACAACTTAAGCACCTTGTGTATGGCCTAGGAAGCATTAGTCTTGAAATTTTTGTTTCCATAAATCTAGGACAAATTAACGCTTATGTAACTGAGCTCAGGGAGCGTTAGGGCATAAAATAACATCAACTACTCTGAATTCTCCTTCTTTTTTCCATCTTCAACAACTTCAATGAAAAACTCTAGCTTGAATATCTATTTGCTCCACAAACAACAGCTCTGATACCACTTGTTGTGCAACGAAAACATGAACACAACAAGATTCAATGGCAAATAAATAAAACCAACAATAAGAGATCACAACAAACAGACAATGAAAGCCATCCCACAGTGAACACAACATTTACATGGAAAAACCCTTCTAAGGGAAAAAACCATGGGGTAATGATAATCAATATTCTTATTATTCAAGGGAGAATTACACCAGTGAAATTGCATGCTTACAATCTTCCTCACACTCTCATCCCACACACTACACTACACTACATTTCTTTTGTTACACCTCTACGGGTATGCATAGATATATAGTATCTATTAGACAGTTAGACTAATTGATTCCAACCTAATCCAGTTACAAAAACTGATCATTGTAGTGTGCATGCATGCACATTCTATTTTTAGCTGATATGGTGTGCATGCATCGTCATGGAAAACTAGTTGACAAATTCAACATATACAACATTAATTGCTTTACTATAAGATGAATATTATTAACTTGTGACAAAGGTGAAGCCTTGTGACGATGCTTGATTTGGAAACATGGTGTGGTTTGGTGCAATCGAATCTAAGTAGGTTGTTCTCTATCTAGGATCGCTTTTGAGACACACTAAAGGACCCTATGTATGGTTAGATATTCTCTAGATAGAAGGAAAAGCGAGAGTAGTTTTTTTAGTTAGGACCATAACACTGTAACACTTTGTTTAGTGTTGGTTTTATTGTTAATGCAATTTGAATAATTGGCTCTCCTCTTTGCAAGCAGAAGAAGCAATGTCCTTGTTGAGGGAATACACTTGTTGGATCTTTTGAAAACCAATCCCTCAACCCTCAATTTTTTGGTCAATTCATCTAGAATTCCACTTCTTTTTTTCCAAAGAATAAATGCAAGTAATTTTATTTACTATTTAAAAAAAATTACATCAGTATTTGCCATAGGCATTCCGTCATCTACGTTTAGGAGGAAGTAAGATATTGTTGAAGAGATCTGAAGTCTTCCAGAAGGAATAAGGCCTATCCTCTAAGTTGTCCATCATTTATCAAATATTTCATATCTTTTACATCAAAATATTCAACATCCAAAGTCTTCCATAAGGAGATAAAGGCCTATCCTATACTATGTCCATCATATACCATATATTGTCATATACTTTACATCAAAATTTCATCAAAATATATCAAAATATTTGGTTGTTCGAGTTGTCCATAGCTGCAAAAAAGGAGGTCTGTACAGATTTAATCAAAGATCGAACCAAGGGTTGTGAAGATGTTCGAAGGTGTTGTTCGAGCCTTCTCCTTTGACATTCTAGTGTCCTTTATCCAAGTCTAGGACAATTTTGGAGACTTGGTCCACTTTCTGGTTATGAGTCCTGTATACATGTGTAAAAGAGATGTGAGTAAATTATTCAAAGCATCTTTTTATTTCCTCATGAACTGGAAGAAGAGCGTAAGATCTCAGAATGTGTGTGCATTTCATGACTTATATTGCAAACATAGAATCACCATATGTGTTCAGTTGTCCGATATTTTTTTCAAGGGCCAAGAGAAGAAGCAAGTGGAGTGCCATAAGTTCACTGTAGTTATTTGTGGTTTGTCTAAAACCTCCAGAGAAGGAGAGGAAGTGATTGTCTGAAAGATGGAGGATTCCACCAACAGCTCCCATGGAGGGAGTGCCTTGAGAAACCCCGTCAAAATAGCCTAAGTGGTGTCTTTGTTTATTTCTGGAGGCTATGAAGTTCTTGGCTGTGTTGAGATTGTTCTTTTTTTAGGGAGAGCAGAGAATATTTTTACACTAGAGATAACAGTGAAGGAGGTAGAACCATTTATGTCTTCAAAGATGGTATGGTTGTGGGCCAACCAAATTCCCCAACAAACAATTAGGGGGAGGGATTTAGAATTCTGATTGTGTTGATCTGTTAGGAAATTTTGAAGTGCCTCTAAAATGTGTGTCCTATTCCAATTTAGCATAGGCTTGGGCAGTGAGCGATTGATCTCACTCCATACCGATTTTGTAAATGAACAATTTAGGAAAATATGTAAGCTTGTTTCTTCATCTGATTTATATAGGGCACATATACTTGGACCTATGAAAGATTGTTTTCGAATATTCGCCTAGGTTGGAGCCTTATTCGTGAGAAGAAGCCACATGAATAAATTTGTTTTGGGTGGATTGTTTAACTTCAAGAGGGATTTACCCCACCACAAGGGGGGGATCCAAATTAGCAACTTGGAGCTGGGTTAAATATCCAAGTCTGAGAGAGTATTTCCCTCCTAGGCTGAAAGACTAGATTAGTTCATCTTTTGTATCTAAGATCCTGGAAAGAGAGTTGTTTAAGATGTGTATATAATCAATCCATGCTGGAATCTATTGGGCCTTCAAGTTCAATTCCTCCCCTGAAAGCCATCTCGTAGCTCCAGTGGTGTAATATTTGTGCCCAACTTGGTTTAAGAAGAAAAACACCCCCTCTAGTTGAGGGAAAGAATGAGAGCCTCTGGCAACATGTGTTTGTTTGAACAACCTATCCAAGGGTCTTTCCCTATCAATATTTTGGATCCTTTTCCAACCTTCCAAATGATCCAGTCTCCTATACTAGGAACGAATCAATGAGGGCTTTCCAAATGATAGTTTTGTTCTGATAAGATTTTTTTGTGGAGCGAATTCATTCCAAGAGGGATATTGATGGGATATATTTTTCTTTCATAATACTATGTCATAGTATTGTCCCCTCCACCAGACTTTGGGCATTTTTTATGCTAGGGCTTTTGCAAATGTAAATATGTCTTTTAGGCCCTAGCCTCCATTTCCCTTTGGCTTGAGATGATTTTTTTTTATGCTAGTACCAAAGGATGTGATTCATCTTTTCCTGCTCAGAAGATCTGAAAAGCCAATTGGTTGAATTTATGTAGGAATCCTTTTGGAACCCATGTTAGAGAAGTCCAATAGACCGGAATTGCTTCTATAACTGATTTGAGTAGGACTAGATAGCCATATGTCACACCAAGAATACATATTTTTTTCCACTTTGGAAAGAAGCCATGACCAATCTGTCTTTTTGTACACAATGTCCTTGATGATGAATCCTAGGTACTTGAGGCCATTAGATGGATTTTTAATCTGTATTCCAAAAAGAGTTGAATTAGAATATTTTTCTTGGTTACTTAATCCCCAGGCCATAATAGATGATTTTTCCATGTTGATTTGTATCCCAATTGAGAGACAAAAGGAATTTAGAATGCTTTTTAGGCTTTCAAAGAATAATTTATTTCCTTTGCGAAAATTGAGGATGTCATCCACAAAGAGAAGATGTGTGAGGTAACATGATGTGGAGATCTGTATGCCTTTGTAGAGACCCTGTGAGACTGCATTTGTGATGAGTCTGCATAAAATTTCTGCCACCAGAAGAAAGAGTAGAGGAGAAGGGGGGCATCCTTGTTTGAGTCCTCTTTCCGCCTTGAAGAAGGGGGTCATAGAGCCATTTATAAGAATGGAAAAGGATGTGGTGGATATGCAATTGAGAATCCATATGACAAAGGAGTGAGAGAAGCCTAGAAGAATGAGGATGAATTTGATGTAGAGTCAGCTGAGGCGGTTGAAGGATTTTTTCAGGTTTACTTTATAGATAATTTCCCTTTGTTTTCTAGTGTGGATTCAATGAAGGCCTTCTCGAGTCAGCCCTATATCTTGATGGATCTGTCTTCCTTGAAGTAAAACAAATTGTTCTCCAGATATCTTGTCTTAGAGGATGTCTTTCTATTGGACAACTATGATTTTTGAGATGATTTTATAGATACTATGGCATAGGGATTGTCGTAACTGATCAAAATCTTGTGGATTGTCTGATTTTGGAATGAGTGCTATGACGAAAGAGTTAAAGGGAGCTAGGATTTGACCTGTGGTCTGGGAGTATTCTATAGTTTTGAGAAGATCATCTTCTAGGATGTCAAAAGTGCCAATATAGAATTCAATTGGGAAGCCATATGGGCCAGGACTTTTGTCCTATTGAAAAATGTGTAGTATCTTCTGGAGATCATCTTTATAGGCTTATGTCATTAGTTTCTCATTATGTTCTTGATCCAAAAAGATAGGAAAAAGGTTGGCTACCCTTAAAATGAACTAGATAGTCGACCTTTGATCAACCTTGAAGAGATTTTGAAAATGAGATATGCCTTTAGTTGCTAGATCCTCAAGTGTTTTTTGCTTTCCTACCATTTGCAAAGAGGTGGAAAAGCTTCATGTTTTCATCTCCAACTTGGGGCCAAAGGTATTTTCTCTTGAGGTACCATTCCTTTTCTCTTGATAAGAGGATAGTGTTTTTATGCTATTATAAAAGGAGAATCTTGGCTTTTTTATCCTCATTGAATATGGGTCCCACTTCTTGTTCCATCCAGGACTTAAGTTGTTGTTCAATATCTAATAGGGATTTATTTTTCTTTTGTTTTTTATCCTTCTGCCATGCTATATTAGCCTCCTTCATCTTCTTTAGATTTTCCAAAAATTGTAAGGGAGGGGAATCTGGCAGAGCAACATTGTAAGGTACCCAGGAATCCTTAACAAGGTATAAGTAGCCTTGATCCTCTAGCCACGTAGAGTTAAATTTGAAGGGACTGGGAGGATTCTTTGGATCATGATCCATTTTGAAGAGAATGAGGGAGTGATCAGAAACTCCACCCGAATAGACCCATTGGCGGAATCGATAGTTTTCCTGCATAAAATATTCGAAGATAAGAAATATGTCAAGGTGCTTGGCTATTCGAGCTTCTCCAGTTCACAAGTTGCACCAATTGGGAGCATATTTGATTGGTTTTATGTCAAGCATCTTTTGAGTCCTATAGGAATTTGATTAAGTAATCAACTAGATGATCAAGTTGTGTCGAAGTGCCCCATATCTCACAGGATCCTAAAGTGAAATTTAGGTCTCTCCCAAGGATAATGTTCCTGGAGGAGAGGTGAGGGGATTGAAAGATTTTGTTCCAAAATTCCTTCATGTTAGAGTATGGCCCATATGTATTTATGAAAAGGAAGGAGAGATTGTGGAATGGAGAAAAGAATTTTTTTCCTAAAATTGTTGGCATGGCCCACAAATTTGTGAGTTATAGAGAATCCTTCTTCCATCTGGTGATTAGAATCCTTGATCTGTCGCTTGCATCAAGAGACAAAAAATTCCAATTTGGGAAGGGGAGAGAGAGAGAGAGAGAGAGAGAGAGAGAGATTTTACATCTGTGTCTCCTTCCATCATTGTTTCCTGTAGCAAAAGGAGACTAGGATTGTGTAAATCGATTATTTTTCACATCGCCAATATTTTGGAGGGGTTGGATAGCCCTATGTAATTACATAAGAGGAAGATCATTGGGACCCTTTGGAGGGGGCCAATGCTCTAAGAGACCCAAAGAGATATTTTTGTTTCCCCGATCAAACTTTTGATTGAGATTTTTTTTAGCCTGTGAGAGATAGGACTTTCTTCCTCTACAACGATTTCTTTTCCAAATTGTCAAAAGTACCAAAAACCTCATAATTCCAGGGGGGGCCTCCTCTGATAGGAGAGCAGATGCTATCAAAAATTATATTTTGGAGGAGAGGAGGAGGAATATTGATAGGAGGGAAGGGTTGAAAAGACAGAGGGAAGGAGGGGAGGGAAAGGGGGGTCTGTGACAGAATGTGGGGTCAAGGAGGAAGGGGGGAAGGGATGATCAGGGACAAAGGGATGGGTCAAGGGGATAAGAGGTTCCAAAATGGGTTTGGAAATGCTAGAGAGCCCCACCAGAAACAAGATCTAAGGGATCTTGTAATTCTGAAAACACATGAACATTCTGCTTGCTACCATCAACAAACAAAATTGATGGAGGGAGAGGAGAAGGAGGAGAAGCAACATTACTCGAGTTTGTAGGTGGTGGAGTAGGAAGTGATTGTTTCATTTCCCCACCCCAGATCGCCTATTCCAAGGTTGAACTAGAGTGGTCGTAGCTAGCAGGGGTGAAGGTGTGTTCTCCAGTTTTTTTGTGACTATCTTCTTGACCCATTTCCTTTCCTCTCCCAGCATAGCATAGTCCTTTTCTAGATGTCCATAGACGTGGAAGTGCCCACATCTGAAGGGGATCCCTTCATAATCCAAATCTTGAGAGGATGTGAAACCTTTGTGTTGAACGGATATACGTTTTGCTAGTTTTCTCAACAGCTTGACACCGGCCAGGATTTTGGCCATGGCCATGTATCTCGTTTGCTTGAAGGATAGGTCCGCTTCATAGTAGAACCCAAGGGAAGACCCAATTTCTTGAAATACCTCTTTGGTCTAGAAAGGCAATGACACTCCTAGAAGCCTGACCCATATAGGAGTGATTTCCAATCAAGTAGATGAGGCGTCGAAGTCCAACGAACACCATTTCAAGAAAAGAGTCTGGGTCCAATAACACCATCTCCCCGAAAGAATATTGTTTGCGTCTTCTTTTGACTTGAAAATCTAGGCTAACTAACCTTTTGCGAGAATAAGGCCGATAGGCTCATATTCAAGGTGGTTTCGAAAGGTTGTCATTGTCCAAGATTTGAGAGAGTCTGGAGATGGGTGCTTACTAGAAAATCTGCCAACCAAGGTGGTTTGCTGCATGGTAATGATATCATTAAGCTTGATTCTTTCTCCAATGGTTAGGTTAATGGGCCCTTCTCTTCACTTAATACATTTTTTCCCTTTCCGTTGTCTGTTTATCCTGCTAGTTGGAGCCTCGGGAGCTGAGGTAGGTGGAAAGGTATTTCTCAACATAAACTCCTCAGAAGTGAAACTGCTAACGAAACCTCCCCGGGATGGAATCGTTTGCGACCATGAATAAAGAAAGTCCACTGGAGAAGTGGAAAGCGGTTCCGAGGCAACGGTTTCCTTGTCACAATGAGGAAAAGGGGGAAGGAAATAGTGAAGCAGGGAAGGGTCAGGGGATAAGGTACGAGGGGGAACATGTGGAGGTACGGGTTGCTCGGGGGGGAAGGGAAGGTGGGGCCATTATGAGAGGAGGAGAGTAGATCTGTGGGATCCAAGCAATGTGAAAGATCGATGATGGTCAGGGAAGTGGGGACAATGTTCAAGATGGAAAACATACTAGTATCATGGGATGTGTTAGGGAGATGACATTTGTAGGTTACTGGAGGGGAAGTCCGTATCTCCAAATCTAGTAGAGGATCCTCCATGAAATATATTAACTCATCTTCCTTCGACTGGGATTCCATCAAGGGAGAAGTTGTCCAAGGGGGAAGCAGAGACAAGAAGCTTCGGGAGAGGGGGAAACTGAGGTGAAAACAAAACCTTTATTTGATGGGACAGGAAAGCAATGATGTCAAGGAAAAATGAGTACTTACTAGAAGGCATGAGAGGGTAAAAGTGCCAAAAAAAAACCCTCAAAGTCATCCCTACAAGCTTTTGTGTGTTGTGCCCTAAACCATAGACGAAAGAAAGGTGAAGGAAAATTTCAGACCTAAGGTGGTCTCTAAAATTCCACTTCTACACAATGTCTTGGATGCATTTCTATATTCATTTTATTTTTTACATATAATGATTACAAGCTTTGTATACATTCCAACAATATTTTGTAATATGTTTTCTATAAAACATATATGCAATCGTGCTAGATTTACATGTTTTTAAAGGCTCCATAAAACAAGTTCGTTCTTTTAGACGATTTTATCATGTTTAGATAAAAATCTCACCCTTCACCAAATACTTTAAGGTGTACAATAATTTGTTTTTTCTAATAAGATTTAGAAATAACATACTAAATGAGCTTAGAATTTTAAAGGAAGTTTAAACATATTTTAGAATTTGTTCTAAATATGAATTTAAAATGATATAGATGTGTGTGAATGCACACAAAACTATATGATTTTGTTATTCTGCCAACTTTTTTTATATAGTGGTGGTTAACATTTTGAAATTTTAAGGTCCACGAAAATAAGTATGGTGTATTTATGGAAACTTATTTTTTTAATGCATGTATAATTATGTGAATAAACTTCTTATATTTAAAATCTTCAATTTTATAATAATATTAGTTGTAATTGAAATTATAAAATATATGTATTATTAATTTTTAATTACATTATATTTATTTATTATAAAAAATTGAAATTAAAGATGCAATATTTTATTAATTTTTTTGTTAAAGTATATATATATATATATATATATATATATATATATATATATAATTGAAATAAAATTATTTTTATAATTTTTTATTATAAAAAAAATATATATATATTCATTTATTAAAATTAAAATTAAATTTTTAAATTTAATAATAAATTTTATTTTTTTTTAAATTTAATAATAATAAAGTGTAAATTCTCTGGAAATTATAAATTAATTATTTATTTGATCATTATTAATTAAAAATAAATAAAAGATATTTTTTTATTAACTATAATTTTAGTTTATTTTGGATTTCTATATAGTTAAACTCTAAAAACTATTAAAGAGGCATGCTCGAATGTCTTGCACATAATACTTTTATGAGGTAGTGGACAACTGTAAATGAATACCTTTATAAAGGTAGGGCGTGGACGCTCTTATTAAAGTGTGAATAGGTTCTAATTGTATTTTTTTTTTTTTTTGCGGAAAAAATAATGTTAAGGGGAATATGGTGAAGGCGACTTGGTTCATCGATGGCGATGGAAGAAACCCGGACCTCTCTGGTTCATCCATTCCTTATCCTCGCAGGTGGTCCTGTCGATTGATCTTCAACTAGCCGAACTATTGCCTTAGACAAACCTACTGCTCTCCAGCTTCTCACATGGCTTGGTTTTTTGATTAGTTCCCAAAGCTGCGTCTCTTTCAACTACAGGTCATATAGTACCGTTTTTTTGGACTCTTTGTCCAGACTTTTGTCTTCTGGGTGTCCTCTCTCCGCATTGGTCATGTTCCCCTGTCCAGTTCCTTTTTTATCTGAAACTACAGACTCTACTTACTGAGCTTTTTCAGCCGACAGACCTTCCCTTTCTACCTCGAACTTCCTTCATCGGGCCCTACAATCTGGGCAGTGTCATTATTTTAATGGATCCACTTACATTTCCCCTTATGCAGCCTGCTGATGAAGTTTTATGGAAACAGGCAGGCCTGTTTGAAAAACTTGATTCCCTTGAATCGGAACTACAGGCTGTTCCCGCCAAGCTTTCCTTTTCAAATTTCACCTCGGGTCCCCCTGGGTCCACGGACGAGCAGGAACCTCCTGCGTCCAAAGCAACTCATCCGATTCCTAACAAGTCCCCCCGTGATCCTCCCTCCGTTCCTCGTCGGGCAGGGGCTGGCCTACATAATGCTGTTCCTACACAACGTCAAGCAACCAGCGGACGTAAAGCGTGGAAATCCTCCCGAAGAGCAAAGCGACTGGTATTGGGGGACGGAGTGGGTTTTGAGAATCTGGTCATGATGTCTTCTTGTTCATTGGTGGGTCGCTTCTCGTACAGGCGAATGTGTCCACAGCCACTGGAGGACTGGCTAAAGAGCATGTGGTTTCCTGTTTTGGGCTACATTCCACAAGTACAATATCTCAAGAAGGGCTGGATCTGCTTCCACTGTAACTCAACAGAAGATGCATCCTTTTTACTCTCAAAGCTGTGGGTCTACGGAGGGAGCAGCTTAATGCTAAAGCGTTGGAGATTAGCGTTTAATCCTGACACAGAGTACTTTCAACACAGGCTTATTTGGGTTCTCCTTCCGGATCTCCCTCTGCATCTCTGGAATGATGCTGCCTTGACTGAGATCGGAAACTCTCTCGGTACATTCATTGCTCTTGATCCTCAGCAGTTCAATGGACCGTGGAGAAAAATGGGTCGAGTCTTGGTCGCGATGGATATCACAACAGGTCTCCCAGAAACACTGGAAATCGTATGGAGAGGACAAAAACACATCCAAAAACTGGATTACCTTGGACTCCCCTTCCGTTGCAACCACTGTCGGCAAACAGGACACCTCCGCCGCGACTGTCCGAGTAAGTCTTCTGTTGATTCCTCCGACGAAAGTGATCTTTTACAAAACCCTCCTGAATACATGGAGACTGACCCAGCACTGGCCTATCTAGATTCTCCTCCACAGGCTATCTTCCCCTCTTCATCGGTGAACCCTGCTGACCCGCTCTTTAAACTAAACCTTATCTGCCCTATCCTTTTTAGAACTCTCTCTGAAGCTGAGAAGTCCTCCATTACAGAGTATCCCTGGCTCTCTGCCAAGCGCAGTGAACCCCTCCCTTCTCAAGTTTTAGAGTTGCCTCCCTCTGGATCTCAAAACCCCTCAGCACACTCTACCCACCTATCTCCGGGACTTTCTGAAAGCTCAGACCCTTTCCCCGTTGAGACTAACCCCTCCCCTCAACCTTCAGCATTGCAAAAGCTGTCATCTCCCTCCACCTTAGACAGATCGCTGCCTAGTCCGTCCTCTTCCTTAGCCCCGGCTGCTTCCCCTTCCACGCTTCCAGGTTTTATCCAATCGGAGGATGATGATATTAGTCTTCTTGATTCGTTAAAAACCTTAGCCTCTCCTAGTACTCTCCCGAGCAACCTTGACATATTACCTATGTTCAGGGGCAAAGAACAAATCCGCCCAGCCACGGAGCGAGGCTCCTCCTCTACTTTTACTACAGACAAAGACTCCAGTGCCCTGGCTTGGTCGAGAGGTCTCGGAGTGGAACTCTCGCCTCTACAGACTCATAGTTCCAGGAAGAAAAAAGAGATCGAGATTTCGCAGATTGCTTCAACTGACCTTCCCACACAGGAAGGAAAGGCCCTTAGAGCACTTAAGGCCTTGGCCAGAACTAAGAAATGATAGTGCTCTCTCTTAATATCCGGGGGATCGGAGGCCCCCTCAAGGTTGCCTCCTTTAGAAGATTACTAAACACTACTTTGCCGGATCTCATTTTTCTCCAAGAGACTCTTGTTTCTGATCAACTT
>ML805229.1:169894-183296 GCA_009831015.1 Picea engelmannii
TTGTTTCTTGGCTGACCACTACTTGATCCCTCTTCAAACCCCAAACCAATTTTCAGCTTTGGATTTCTTTGCTGATTCAGAATGGTGGTTAATCCTTCTGAGGCTTTGATACTTGATAGATTCTGATGATACAAGGTTTGAAATTTCTCCATCTATTTCCTAGTTTTTACTACTTCTTCTTCTAGGGCTTCAGATCTTGCCCTCTTTTTTGATAGCTGATATTTCAGAATATCCTCGATTTTCCTTGCCTCTTCTAATTCCACTTTTAGCAGGGCAAAGTCTTCATCAGGATGTTTACTGCCTTTCTCAAACTGTATCAATAATTTTTTTTGCTTTCTGTTCTTGATTCTTAGTCTGTCAATCTCTTCCAGTGCACTGATCAGTTCTCCTTCCATATCAATCACAACTTCTTCATCATTCTCATCACTGCCTATGCTTTCAATATCATAATCCTCTTTGGCCATAAGCATGAAGTCACTTACTTTATCTTCACATGAAGAATCACTATCGGTGTCTTCCAAGGAGTCATCATTGTTTACACATAAACTTTTCTTCTTATCAAATCTTCTTGATTTGTGCTTCTCTTCATCTTCAGAGTTTTGATCATGTTTCTTGTGTGGACATTTATTTGCAAAATGACCTATCTTACCACAGTTGAAACATTTGAAGGGCAACTTACCTTGGTACTTGCCTGATCCTTTCTTTAATCTTTTCACAAATTTTTCTTCAATTTCATCAGGTTCACAATCCTCATTCATATCTTCTTTAAATGATGCTTCTCTAGAGGTGGTTTTATTTGTAACTATCCTCATTTCATATGAAGTCAAAATTCCTAGAAGTTGATCAAAAGACAAGGTTTTTAGATCATTAAGTTCTTCTATAGCAGAGACCTTCGGGTTGAACCTATCTGGGAGAGATCTCAAGATTTTTTGAACGAAAGAAGGTTCCTCAATTTTTTCACCAAGTGCTTTCATTGCATTCACATTTTTTCTACTCTCAGAAAGTATTTACCAATAGTTTCATCTTCCTTCATCTTCAGCTGTTCAAACTGTATTTTGTAGGTTTGAAGCTTGGCGTCCTTTACCTTCTCATTACCTTCATAACTGCTAATGAGTTTGTCCCACATTTCTTTGGCAGTTCCCAGGTGCATGACCTTTACAAATTCTGCTTCTGTAAGCCCACTCAAGATAGAATTCATAGCCTTAGCGTTGAAGCTTCTTCTTTGAAGATGTTCGAAGGTGTTGTTCGAGGCTTCTTCTTTGACCTTCCAGTGTCCTTTATCCAAGTCTAGGACAACTTTGGAGAGTTGGTCCACTTTCTGGTTATGAGTCATGTATACATGTGTAAAAGAGATGTGAGTAAAATATGCAAAGCGTCTTTTTATTTCCTCATGAACTAGAAGAATAGTGTAATATCTCAGAATGTGTGTGCATTTCATGACTTATATTGCAAACATAGAATCACCATATGTATTCAGTTGTTTGATATTTTTTTCAAGGGCCAAGAGAAGAAGCAAGTGGAGTGCCATAAGTTCACTGTAGTTATTTGTGGTTTCTCCCAAACCTGCAGAGAAGGAGAGGAAGTGATTGTCTGAAAGATGGAGGATTTTGCCAACACCTCCCATGGAGGGAGTGCCTTGAGAAACCTTGTCAAAATAGCCTAAGGGATGTATTTGTTTATTTCTAGAGGTTATGAATTTCTTGGCTCTGTTGAGATTGTGCATTTTTTAGGGAGAGCAGAGAAGATTTTTACACTAGAGATAACAGTGAAGGAGGTAGAACCATTTATGTCTTCAAAGATAGTATGGTTGCGGGCCAACCAAATTCCCCAACAAACAATTAGGGGGAGGGTTTTAGAATTATGATTGTGTTGATCTATTAGGAAATTTTGAAGTGCCTCTAAAATGTGTGTCCCATTCCAATTTAGCATAGGCTTGGGCAGTGAGCGATTTATCTCACTCCATACTGATTTTGTAAATGAACAATGTAGGAAAATATGTAAGCTTGTTTCTCCATCTGATTTATATAGGGCACATATACTTGGACCTATGAAAGATTGTTTCTGAATATTCGCCTGGGTTGGAACCTTATTCGTGAGAAGAAGCCACATGAATAAAAAAAAAATGGGTGGATTGTTTAACTTCAAGAGGGATTTTCCCCACCACAGGGGGGGGATCCAAATTAGCAACTTGGAGCTGGGTTAAATATCCAAGTCTTTGAGAGTATTTCCTTCCTAGGCTGAAAGACTAGATTAGTTCATCTTTTTTATCTGAGAGCCTGGAAAGAGATTTGTTTAAGATGTGTATATAATCAATCCATGCTGGAATCTGTTGGGCCTCCAAGTTTAATTCCTCCCCTGATAGCCATCTCATAGCTCCAGTGGTGTAATATTTGTGCCCTACTTGGTTCAAGAAGAAAAACCCCCTTTGGTTGAGGGAAAGAATGAGAGCCTCTGGAAACATGTGTTTGTTTGAACAACCTATCCAAGGGTCTTTCCCTATCAATATTTTGGATCCTTTTCCAACCTTCCAAATGATCCAGTCTCCTATACTGGGAACGAATCAATGAGGGCTTTCCAAATGATAGTTTTGTTCTGATAGGATTTTTTTGTGGAGCGAATTCATTCCAAGAGGGATATTGACGGGATGTATTTTTCTTTCATAATGCTATGTCATAGTATTGTCCCCTCCACCAGACTCTGGGCATTTTTTTGTGCTAGGGCTTTTGCAAATGTAAATATGTCTTTTAGGCCCTAGCCTCCATTTCCCTTTGGCTTGAGATGAGTTTTTTTTATGCTAGTACCAAAGGATGTGATTCATCTTTTCCTGCTCAGAAGATCTGAAAAGCCAATTGGTTGATTTTATGTAGGAATCCTTTTGGAACCCATGTTAGAGAAGTCCAATAGACTGGAATTGCTTCTATAAATGATTTGAGTAGGACTAGATAGCCATATGTCACACCAAGATTACATATTTTTTCCACTTTGGAAAGAAGCCATGACCAATCTGTCTTTTTGTACGCAATGGCCTTGATGATGAAGCCCGGGTACTTGAGGCCATTAGATGGATTTTTAATCTGTATTCCAAAGAGAGTTGGATTAGAATATTTTTCTTGGTCACTTAATCCCCAGGCCATAAGAGATGATTTTTCCATGTTGATTTGCATCCCAATTGAGAGACAAAAGGAATTTTGAATGCTTTTTAGGCTTTCAAAGAATAATTGCTTGCCTTCATGAAAAATGAGGATGTCATCCACAAAGAGAAGATGTGTGAGGTAACATGATGTGGAGATCTGTATGCCTTTGTAGAGACCTTGCGAGACTACATTTGTGATGAGTCTGCATAAAATTTCTGCCACCAGAAGAAAGAGTAGAGGAGAAGGGGGGCATCCTTGTCTGAGTCCTCTTTCCGCCTTGAATAAGGGGGTCATAGAGCCATTTATAAGAATGGAAAAGGATGTGGTGGATATGCAATTGAGAATCCATATGACAAATGAGTGAGAGAAGCCTAGAAGAATGCGGATGAGTTTGATGTAGAGCCAGCTGAAGCGGTTGAAGAATTTTTTCAGGTTTACTTTATAGATAATTTCCCTTTGTTTTCCAGTGTGGATTCAATGAAGGCCTTCTTGAGTCAGCCCTATATCTTGATGGATATGTCTTCCTTGAAGAAAAAAAAATGGTTCTCCAGATATCTTGTCTTAGAGGATGTCTTTCTATTGGAAAACTATGATTTTTGAGATGATTTAATAGATACTATAGCATAGGGATTGTCGTAACTGATCAAAATCTTGTGGATTGTCTAATTTTGGAATGAGTTCTATGAAGGAAGAGTTAAAGGGAGTCAGGATTTGACCTGTGGTCTGGGAGTATTCTATAGTTTTGAGAAGATCATCTTCTAGGATGTCAAAAGTGCCAATATAGAATTCAATTGGGAAGCCATATGGGCCAAGACTTTTGTCCTTTTGAAAAATGTGTAGTATCTTCTGGAGATTGTCTTCATAGGCTTATTCCATTACTTTCTCATTATGTGCTTGATCCAAAAAGATAGGAAAAAGGTTGGCTACCTTTAAAATGAACTAGATAGTCGACCTTTGATCGGCCTTGAAGAGATTCTGAAAATGAGATATGCCTTTAGTTGCTAGATCCTCAAGTGTTTTTTTCTTTCCTACCATTTGCAAAGAGGTGGAAAAGCTTCATCTTTTCATCTCCAACTTGGGGCCAAAGGTATTTTCTCTTGAGGCACCATTCCTTTTCTCTCGATAAGAGGATAGTGTTTTTATGTTATTCTAAAAGAAGAATCTTGGCTTTTTTATCCTCATTGAATATGGGTCCCACTTCTTGTTCCATCCAGGACTTAAGTTGTTGTTCAATATCTAATAGGGATTTATTTTTATTTTGTTATTTATCCTTGTGCCATGCTATATTAGCCTCCTTCATCTTCTTTAGATTTTCCAAAAATTGTAAGGGAGGGGAATCTGGCAGAGCGACATTGTAAGGTACCCAGGAATCCTTAACAAGGTATAAGTAGCCTTGATCCTCTAGCCATGTAGAGTTAAATTTCAAGGGACTGGGAGGCTTCTTTGGATCATGATCCATTTTGAAGAGAATGAGGGAGTGATCAGAAACTCCACCCGAAGAGACCCATTGGCGAAATCGATAGTTTTCCTGCATAAAAGATTCGAAGATGAGAAATATGTCAAGGTGCTTGGCTATTCGAGCTTCTCCAGTTCACAAGTTGCACCAAGTGGAAGCATATTTGATTGGTTTTGTGTCAAGCATCTTTGAGTCCTATAGGAATTTGATTAAGTAATCAACTAGATGATCGAGCTGTGTCGAAGTGCCCCATATCTCACAGGATCCTAGAGTGAAATTTAGGTCTCCCCCAAGGATAATGTTCCTGGAGGAGAGGTGAGGGGATTGAAATATTTTGTTCCAAAATTCCTTCGTGTCAGAGTATGGTCCATATATATTTATGAAAAGGAAGGAGAGATTGCGGAATGGAGAAAATAAATTTGTTCCCAGAATTGTTGGCATGGCCCACAAATTTGTGAGTTATAGAGAATCCTTCTTCCATATGGTGATTAGAATCCTTGATCTATCGCTTGCATCAAGAGCCAAAAAATTCCAATTTGGGAAGGAGAGAGAGAGAGAGAGAGAGAGAGAGAGAGAGAGAGAGAGAGATTTTACAACTGTGTCTCCTTCCATCATTGTTTCCTGTAGCAAAAGGAGACTAGGATTGTGTAAATCGACTATTTTTCACATCGCCAATATTTTGGAGGGGTTGGATAGCCCTATGCAATTACATAAGAGGAAAATCATTGGGACCCTTGGGAGGGGGTCGATACTCTAAGAGCCCCAAAGAGATATTTTTGTTTCCCCGATTGAACTTTTGATTGAGATTTTTTTTTAGCCTGTGAGAGATAGGACTTTCTTCCTCTCTACAATGGTTTCTTTTCCAAATTGTCAAAAGTACCTAACCCCCCCAAAATTCCAGGGGGAGCCTCCTCTGATAGGAGAGCAGAGGATATCAAAAATTATATTTTGGAGGAGACGAGGAGGAATATTGATAGGAGGGAAGGGTTGAAAAGACAGAGGGGAGGAGGGGAGGGAAAGGGGGGTCTGTGACAGAGTGTGGGGTCAAGGAGGAAGGGGGGAAGGGATGGTCAGGGACAAAGGGATGGGTCAAGGGGTTCCAAAATGAGTTTGGAAATGCTGGAGAGCCCCACCAGAAACAAGATCTAAGGGATCTTGTAATTCTGAAGACACTTGAACATTCTGCTTGCTACCATCAATAAACAAAATTGATGGAGGGAGAGGAGAAGGAGGAGAAGCAACATTACTCGAGTTTGTATCTGGTGGAGTAGGAAGTGATTGTTTCATTTCCCCACCCCAGATCGCCTATTCCAAGGTTGAACTAGAGTGGCCGCAGCTAGCGAGGGAGAAGGTGTGTCCTCCATATTTTTTGTGACTATCTTCTTGACCCATTTCCTTTTCCCCCCCAGCATAGCATAGTCCTTTTCCAGATGTCCATAGACATGGCAGTGCCCACATCTAAAGGGGATCCCTTCATAATCCATATCTTGAGAGAATGTGAAACCTTTGTGTTGAATGGATATACGTTTTGCTAGTTTTCTCAACAGCTTGACACCGACCAGGATTTTGGCCATGGCCATGTATCTCGTTTGCTTGAAGGATAGGTCCGCTTCATAATATAACTCACGGGAAGACCCAATTTCTTGAAATACCTCTTTGGTCTAGAAAGGCAACGAAAGTCCTAGAACCCTGACCCATATAGGAGTGATTTCCAATCAAGTAGATGAGGCGTTGAAGTCTGACGACCACCATTTCAAGAAAAGAGTCTGGGTCCAATAACACCATCTCCCCGAAAGAATATTGTTTGTGTCTTATTTTGACCTGAAAATCTAGGCTAACCAACCTTTTGCGAGAATAAGGACGATAGGCTCATATTCGAGGTGGTTTCGAAAGGTTGTCATTGTCCAAGATTTGAGAGAGTCTGGAGATGGGTGCTTACTGGAAAATCTGCCAACCAAGGTGGTTTGCTGCATGGTAATGATATCATTAAGCTTGATTCTTTCTCCAATGGTTAGGTTAATGGGCCCTTCTGTAACACCCTGTTTCCCCCAAGTTTGTAAAAATAACTATACTAGCCAAGAACTATGGCAAACTCAGAAATGTGAATGTGTGATGTGAATGGACCTTGTGAAAAAGGTCAATGAATGTGAATAATATTATGAATATATATTATTGAGAGGGGATCTGCTAAAAAAGAGACCACGATGGCTGAAGAAAGGTGGTGGAAGGCACCTGGAAAGGTGGCGTTAACTTCCACCGAAACCAATATCGTATTTGAACTTCATTGGATCGGAGAACTAAGAGCGGCTCGCTGGCCTGAAATAAATTACTCGCAGGCTGGTAGGTAGATGGCTCCTCAGGAATTAATGAGGGATGGGGGAAGTGAACCGCCCATCCGTAGGAGCCTCGGGCCTAACCACTGCAAGGGAAATCATGCCACATGCAACCTTGCAAGAGGAAAAAGGTGTGAGGGAGAAGCGAAGGGGGCAAACGCGAGGGAGGAAGAAGATACAGATACAGATACAGATACAGATACAGATACTAGTTCTAATTAAAAAATTACATAATGTGTGACGTCAAATTCCAGGCATGGTTGCAACTTGCTCTCATCGCGTACGTGGCACATCATGAGATATGACTGTCTGAAATGGGAATCGCGATAAGGGAATCCAGATGCCTTCGCGCAGAAGAAATCGTTAAATCAGTGGGAGAATGTGTGCGGAAAAGAAGAGGCATCTAGACGATACAGCTAATAATGTAATATATAAAACAAAAGGTCATTAAGACTGCAAAGAATCTTCCGAATAGACAAGCCATGGATATTCGAACCGCACACGATTTTGAAAGAAAAGCCATAAATAATTCAAGCACCAAAACGACACACAAACAAAATGCCGGCGACAAAACATGGGGAAAAATCGGATCGATAGTTAAGGGTAAGTTGATGGAGATTGCGTCGCTGTTCTAGTGCCCGTCCCTAACGTCGTGGGGAGATTCTCTTCTAATTTAGTACCCCAACAATGAATATAAATGAATACTTTTTAGGGGTTTAAGTTCATCTTAAAAACCTAATTCACAAATTATGGTTAAAAAATTTGTTATAGATTATGATGGTCATTTAGCAATTTAATAGCAAGATCAATTGTAAATGCATGGCTTATTAATAATTTTGAAGAGAAAACAAAAGACATTGAGAAATTATATTGTCTCTCTTTCTTCACCTTTACATATTCTATTTCTAAATGTGTCTAACATGCCAATTCATAATTATTTTGTTGCATTTGTAATGCTATGTGTTTATATGTTATCAATAATCAAATGCTTATGGAATTGGTATTTCATAATTATTTTGTTGCATTGGTAATGTTATGTGTTTATATGTTATCAATAATGACATGATTATGGAATTGGTATTTAGCATTCAATTATCATTTCAACATATTCCTTGGCTTGAGTAATTTTGTATTTAGTTCATGGCATTTTAGTTATTGTGATAGATACTTGATAGGAACAAAACATAAAATGAGTACTTGAATGCAAAGTTGTGGACAATTCACCCAGATCTTAAGCATTTTTAGTGAAGCTCATGATAAAGATAATGCCTGTCTTTTCTTTGTTTTACATGATTGTTGTTAATGGTTTTGTTTGGGTTAAATAAACTCATAAAAATTTCAACTTGTATGTTCTTGATTAAGTGTAAATATAAACTAATGGTCATTTTCAACACAAGACAACCCAAAATTGGGGTTAAGATAGTGATAATTGTGATTTTGTTCATTTAGTTTTTTACATCATCAAATCCTTATCCCTTTGCTCTTTAGATTGATTATTCAACTTGTTCTCTAATTTGAACATTCCCCTTTTTCTAAGTCTATGCATTTTTATTTATCATACTCTTTCACTTTCTTCCTCTTGTTTCTAGAAACACTGACATCAATGACATGATATTTTGTTGATAAAATCTTTAGAGAATTCCCCGAGATATCTATTTTCCTATGCCTCAACCCAAACTAATGATCCATGAAACATATACTTCACATCCTTAAATGTGTGGAGCGACATTTTTTTAATGCTTGGGTAGGATTTTTATAAACAAACTATGGACAAAGTAACAAAATTGTTATTATCATCACATTTATGCATTAGGGATTATGCTTTAACATCCACTTTGACATAGATTTTCCCATGGTTTGAGAAGTAAAATGAAAAATCAATATCCTTAAAAAATAATAGACTTGGTCTTGATCATTAATTTATTTATCTATGTGTTTTTATGGATGTCATGAAGCTCCAAATCATACACATCTTATCCTAAATAATAAGACACATGGACAAGATCATGCTATATTTTCATGTTCTTAGAGGTCCATAAAGAAAGTAGACTCTTTTCGAGGATCTTATAGTGTTTTTGATAGAAATGAGGCCTTTAGGCAAAAACACCAAGATCTGTTACAACTTTTTTTTTTAATGGAAACTACAATGAACATACCAAGTGTATTTGGAAGTGTAAAGGATATTGACTCCTATGGTTGATCATGCTTTGTAATAAGTTGTGAATCCAACCTGCTATCATATGAACACATAACAAATCCTATTTTATACATGTGTCTACAAAGATGTCTAACTTTGTAATTGCACCAAAAACTTTATATTTTACAAAAGATATGATTGCATTTTTATGAAAATTAGGCCATTCAAAATCATAGGAACAAAATCTCACATTATTTTTGTTTGAAATTTGATAATTTAAAATTTGATAAAAATAATTTTAGATTAATAAAATTTTAACAATCCAAAATTACAATTTCCACAAGAATTTATAACCAAATTTTAGTAATAACAAACCAAAAAATATTCAAAATCATAACATGTTTATCTTCTTTTTTATTTTGGTAATTAACTTTTAACATTATAAAAAATTAGAAAAATAATATTTATTTAATTTATTCTGGTTAACTAAAATATACATATTTTAACTTTTTCATTAAAAAATAAATTATTTTTTCAAATTTATTATTTATTTTATTTCCACAACTTGACATTATAAATAATTCTCCAATTCTGATTATTTTCTTTATTATTAGTGGCACGTAATATATCTAAGGAAAGACGAATAATGTTTTTTAAAAAATAAAACATTTATACCCCACTCCCCACAAAACATATTCTTCCTTGATTTACTTTGTAAAATGCCGTGCACATGATTCTCGATATTAAAGCTTAAAGTAAGGCATATATTCATATATTTGATTTCTATATACAATCAATTCGGTAGTAGGCGAATTTTATATTATTACATTATAACTTAATATTACATTTTAAATTGCAAGTATTATAATTTGTTTTTATACTAATATTAAAAGATCGTATTCGCACCTTTATATACATACGTTACAATCTCTTTAATGTAGATTGAAGAATTTGCTTCCCTAGGAAATAAATAACAAATAACAATAGTTTTATAGAGTAGGGGTTTTGGTTCTTTCTGATTTTGATTTTGAGTTTGATTGTATATCATAATAATGATATTGAGATCAGGGAAATGATGAAAATAATAATAATAATAATAATCAAATTTTAAGGTGATGATCAAGTCATAAAAAATTGATATGAAATCTAAGCCATGTTGAACATTAAGTTGCCTTCTCCATTCTCTTGAAGATTGACTCCTCCAAAGATTGATCCAAATCTAGTTGCCATCAGTTCAACCTCCCTCACTAATCAAATACAGACTAGGACTAAGACATTAGATCGCACACAGACTCAAACTTAGACATGAGACCACACAACCTCAAACTCGGAGGGATTTTGGAACCCAAAGTCACAAAAAAATTCTATTCTTCTATTCTTTATACATTGTTTTGGTGATGACTTTATGGTTTGGTGATGACTTTATAGTCCGCTACCCTAGCCAACATGGCCACTTGAGGCAATATATTAATGTACTAGAAAAAAATGTACATAAGAGTTTCTCACAATCGATCTTCAACAAATGACACTTAATGCTCCTTGAATAGAGATCATGGACTAATAATATGTGTTATATTCTTTGTATGTGGAGGGGGCGGGAGTGCATTCGATTATGGTGTTTTCACTATTTTTAGCGGATTTCCAATTTAATCCCAGATTAAGGGATTATGGTTGTAATATAATCCGGATAAATGGATTAGGGTTTTGGGAGCTGCAAAATACCTAAAATATTGTATATATATTGTATTGAGAATGGTGAAATTAATATAATGAAGAGTTGAAAGGTTTGGCACCGAGGAAGGATAGTTTTCTCCTCATTGGATAAATGACAAATCCAACTTGAATTTAATTTATCTCAACAACTGAAAGACAAAATCAAAAGATTAAGGACTAAATTTGAGACTATCAATTTTATGCACATTCATAGACAATTCAACAAAGTAGCAGACAACCTTTCAAAAAAGGCACTCAAAGACAATATAAGCTGGCTCTATTATGAAGAAATGGTTGTTGAAACTACTGTTAGCCCTGGAAAATTATACATTTTCTAGGCTAGAATTATACAGTTGTACATTTTTTGTTAATTATTTATATGTCACTAGTTTATCATTATAAAGATACTACAATGTATAAATGTGAAGGAAGGAAAGACTATAGATCTTTTTGATCGATACTTTCTAGAAACATATGTAATTGAAAGTTTCATTTGATTCTAATAGAATAATAGTGAAACTGTTTTTTTAGCGTGAAAAAAAGTTATCAACTTAATGAGAACTCTACAAAGTTCTCTTTTTTGGGGGGGTCAAGTTTTTTACCCCGTTTTTAAAAATGGTGCTACCGGTAGCACCCCCTCCCTTTTTAGGTGTTTTTTTGATATTTTAAATTTTCTGATACATAAGGTTTCCATTTTTTTGTTTTTAATTGCTTGTTTTTTCATTTATTTTTATTTTCAAACTTTTTTATTTTTATTTTTATTCAATGATGTTTTTAATCATATTTCCATGCTCCATCAAATCAAATGTTAAAAATGTTGTACACCATTTATTTTATTTAAATTAAGATTTTTCATATAATTATGTGTCCTTAATTAAGTTAGGGTTTTATACTTTTTAAATATAGTGGAAAATATCATTTTTAACACATTGTTTTACCTTTATTTCAATACATAGAAAATAATTGTAGTTAAATAATACTATTTTTAAATATTTACCAAAAAGATATAATTCATTTTTTTTGGATTAATTAAAAACTAAAAAAAATAAGAAAACAAAAAATATTGAAATTAAAAAAAAAACATTTTAAAAACAAATTTATAATAAAAAAAACCATTGAAGAAAAACCTAAAAAATTAAAAAGGGAAAAAAAACCATAAAATTAAAAATATATATATATCTAAAGTAAAAGAAATTAAAATAAAAATAAAAAACAAAGGTAAAAAAAACATTAAAAAGTGGAAAAAACCAAAATTAAAAAAAAAAAATTATAAAAAAACTTTAAATTTAAAAACCTAAAATTAAAATTTTAATACAAAATTTGGAAAAGAATTAACAAAAATAAGTTAAAAGAAATTAAAATTACAACTAAAAAGTTAAAATTTATATAAAAAATCTTAAAAAATAAAATTTAAACCAAAACAGATTCATTAATATATAAAAAAAAACATTAAATTTATATAAAACATATAAGTTTCTTGTATATATAAGACATTATATATATATATATATATATATATATATATATATATATATATATATATATATATATGATGATGATGATTAGTGTCCATTAAGATTTAATTATACGATATATGTTTTATATGATGATGATGATTAGTGTCCACTAAAATTTAATTGGTCTATCAGACCTTAAGAGGGTAAGTGATTACTTGTGATTCTTTAGAATTTTGTTTCTGTGCTCAAAAAACATTAAGAGAAGCTTTCCAAGATTAACATATTTTTGTTGAGTTAAGAGGTTAGGAAGGTTGGTAATGTGATAAATATTTTGAAAATGAGATCTAATATGGGTATAGGCTGGACAATCTAAGAGAAAGTGCTTTTCATCTTTAACCTTAGTGTCACAAATGTAACACACTTTTTCATCCCATGGCGTTTTAGGAATTAACCAACGCCCAGTTTCACTATGGAGCTCGTGAGAATTTGTTCTTATCTTAGCAATGCTTATTTTTTTCTTTACACTTGGCAAAACAGATAGATAATTTTGATCTTCTAGATTAGGGTTGATTACATCTTTATAATACCTTAATTTTATTTTTTCCTCCAACTCTTTATCACACCACATTTTTTTCCTTAAATTTTGATTTGACATTTTTTTAATAGTATCTTTATTCGGCAAAATGGTTTCTTCCATGATTCCCCAATAGTTTAGCCAAGCTCGGGTGTCTTTATGCCATCCTCGCTCGAGTCGATGTTGGTTATGACTTGATTTTAAAGCAATTTTAATTAGCCTCTTGTCTTCCATGTTGTTTAACTTGTTCTTATACATTAGGTATCTAGTCATAGCCATGCTCTCAATGGGGGAGAGGCATGTTTCTAAGAGGAAGATGGGATAGGGCGTATTTCCTTTAATTTTGAGATTATAGATTATAAAATTCAATAAAATATTAAAAAAAAACATCTAAAAAAATATATTTAACAAAATTAAATTAAAACACCTTTAAAACTAAAACATATACTATATATGTTTTATATATAAAAAACATTATATATATATATATATATATATATATTTATTTATGATTTTTTTTTTAGTTTTTAAGGTGCTTTAATTTAATTTTGTTAAATATGTTTTTTGAGATATATATATTTTTTTAATATTTTATTGA